>JAQSEB010000104.1:600000-1161482 GCA_030063045.1 Pratylenchus scribneri | reverse complement strand
GAATGTAGATGGAACGAAAATGTGGATGTGGAATTAATTCAATTTTATGTCGAGACAATATCCACTAAATAATGCCTTCTCTTATTCATTCCTTTCATTCCCCTTCCTTCAATTCATTCCTATATTCCCCCAAGGCAAATCAATGGATTATGGTATTGAAAAATCCATTTTTTGATCCATTTCCTTCCCCAAAAACGTACAAATTGCATCATTTCCACCGGATCCAACACTTTGCAGCGTGCCCGGTGCCGATGCCGCACTTTTCACTGTCTCACTCGACAATTTTGCCCGGTCTCGACAATTTGAGTCTGGCCTGATCTCATTGAGATTGTTGTGATCGGCGGCATCATCTGACTGAGAAAATAATCAAATTTTTTATTAAATTTTTACATTATTTTCATCTTTTTCTACCAAATTTAGACTAATTCGGCCAACAATGCTTTTGCTAATTTTACGAATCATTTTTTTGAGATATTTTTATCACAATTTTTGTCGTATTTTTAAAATTTGATAGTCAAAATTTAGATTCATATTCTGTGGAAAAAAATATATAAATATAAAAATGGCGTCATGGCATCAAATCGCGAGCGGAGTTTTAATTCACAATTGAATAATAGCTAATATAATTTTCAATACCTAAAAATTAGGCCTTGCCTTTGGATTTTATTTGGTTACTTTTTATTAGAAACATTGCCACAATACTTACTAGTAATTTACATTAATTCGATTGAGGAATGCTCAATAATTTTACTTCTATTTGCCTAGCATATTTTCATGGCCATATTTTAATTTGGCCATATTAAATTAACTGGAATATAAATTAATTTTTGGATTGATTAAGCAATGAATTTAGCAAGGATTTTCAGGAAGTGACCTCATCAATAGATTTAAAGCTTAGCATCAAAAAAATTTCAATGAGGAAAAATGACATTCATCAAATCCTTGCAATCCACAAAAATTTAAATTCAAAGCAAATAAAAGAGGGGAAGCAAAAGTTTTAAAGCGGCTTTTCGTGGAACGAGACTGACTCGGAATGAATGACAGATGAAAAAGAAGAAAGATGGGAGGAATGTTCGGCATTTTTGCCTCAAATTTGGACGAAATGCCGATGCAGAGGGGAAAAGTGGGAGGCGGTCTTGGGAGGATGCCGGAAATTAGATAAGCCCGAGGGGCACAAACAGAAGCCAAAAGGAAGGGAGAGAAGAATTTGACGATGGCCGGCTGGCATCAAAAGGCAAATTTGTGCTTGCCAACCACAACAAATGGCAAGAGAATCGAGTGGGTCGTCAGTTCATCGTTTTGGTGGTTGGCACTGTGCTTTTTCCAACAAATACTAAATCTCGGAGGGCGTCAAATTGAATAAAGAAGTAGAGGGGAGTGGAGGGGGAGAAGTGTTTTTGGCCAAATTTGCGAAAGAAAATTTGGCCAAGTCAAATTTGCTTTTGAGTGGGTGGAATGGATGGGGGAGGGGGGCGAGCAAAATTGTTTTTGCAGCTTTTTTGCAAATTTATTCGTCATTTTTGCTGAGCATGTCTCGATTTATGGCAACACAAAATAGTCATCAACATTTTTGAAATCATCCAAGGAAATTTGATAAATAAAAAGAAATGATGGCAAAAGGATATTGAAAAAGTGCGCCATTTCCATCCTTTTCCACTTTAAAAATAAAATGAATGAAGCTAATAAGAAGGATTTAGTGATGGAAAACTTGATGGAAAACAAGTCAGAAATTTAGTAGACTCCATTTAAGGTGATAAGCTTCTTAAATTTCTTGGGCATATTACTTTGCTTTACATATTGATGGGTAAAATATGACCCTGTTTCCAAACAATTTCATAATTTGATACGCAAATAGTCAAAATAAAAATTACTGAACTAAAATTGAAAAGCCTCGAAATAAATTTGCATAATTATTTGAAAATAGAATTTATTTCTTAAGTGCGAATTTTGTGGTAGTTAATGTGAAGCTAATTTCGGGATTATTTTAATTTATAGGCTAATAATTTGTCTAATTATAAACTAATTGGAGGCAAAGGACCAAAATTTTTAGGCCGCATAAATGGCATTATCCAAAATTATTCCAGAGCAAAAAATATTGTTTAAATGGAACAAAGGACAAGGAAGATGAGAAGTAAAAAAAAAAGCGGAAACAATTTGTGCTATTTGGTGCCAAAATTTGTGTTGTTAAGGAAGGACATAACATTTTTGGGCATTTTTCATTCAATGAGTTGGATGGATAGGGAGAAAAAAAAGCTCTGGAAACATTTTTTTATTTTGTTAACAAAAAATTTTTAGGCTTTCGGCATTTTCATTCAAGGAGTTGGATGGAAGAAAGAATGCTGTGGAAACATTTTTTTTTGTTATTTTGTAGACCAATAATTTCTAGGCTATTTTACAATAAAATAACAATGAAAAAGGAAGTGGTTAGAAGCTAATTGATTATGGTAATTAATGGAATGTTTTCTTGCAATATGCCGCGCTGAATTGTTGTTACATATTTTATTTAATTTTTGGGTGAATCTGTCTACGATATTTTGAGAAAATTTTCAAATGAAAATATACCTTTCTTCCCAATTTTCTTATTAAAATACCATCTTGATTTAAATCATCTTTTTCTACCTTTTTCCGCTCCCCAATGGCAATGGCCGCATTTTTGTTCCTTTCCGACAATTGATCATCGCCCATTTGTCTGGCCAACACTTCGGCCACAATTTGACGGGCCCCTGCTTCGCATACACTTTCATTTGTTCTTTTACGCTCACGGGAAAATGTTTCTTGCTGCAAAATTCAAATATTTATATTTAATATTCGGTTATGATTGATGAAAAATGACAAGAATTTTTCTTGCCTGTGAATCGGCATCATCCTTTTTCTGACCGCCCATTGTCTTTCTCAAAATCAGTAGGGAAAGGCCATTATGCTGACAACATTGTCGAATTTTCTCAGTCGCCTCTTGATGACTTAAGCCAAATAAAACTCGGCCATTGATCTGAAAATGATTATCAATTTCTCGAATTAAACAAAGAATTCATATTAAATTTTGTTCCATAAATCTGCTATGCCCACATATTAGACTATTCTTCGGTTTTATACCCATTTAGCCATATTAGATTATTCTTGGGTTTGATCCAAAGATATAGAGCCAAAATTTATACCTCTTTTAATATCCACCCTCTAATAATTCCCCACAATTTGAGGACCCATAACTCCGATGTCCGGTCATGTTTAAGCTATGAAATTTTTTTGCATGTTCACTAAAGCTCTATTAAATCTGCTATAAGTTGTTAAAAAATGTCCATACATTTCCCATTTATTGAGGAGTCGAAAAATTTAAGGGTATTCCATTTTATGAAAATGATTTATGTCCATAAAGAATACCTCCAACAATTCATCGCCAACATTCAACGAAAGGGGTGAATCCGATTTAACGCCAACCACAATGACCGGTGGTCGATGTTCTTCATCCTTAAAAATATATTATTAAATAATTGTCAAATATTAAAAACATAATAATTTCATAAAAAATGTTCGATTTCCTTTAAAATTTACCTGCTCATCCCTTTTGGTTGAGAGGATTAGGCCCAATCCGCCGGATGGAATGTTGGCCATTCGAAGAAGGACTGGCTCGCCTGGCAAATCCTTGTATTTTCTTTCAACTTTCTCTGCAATTTATCCATAATTTTGAGAGGCTGGGCCAAAACCCACTTTTGGTATATCGGAATGCATCCTCCGGCTCCAAATCATCCTCGGCTCGCTGCAATGCGGCCGCACTTTCCGAATCAATTTCAATGATGGCAGTGGAAGTGGAGGCGGCGGCACGTCTTTCGGCTTCCGATTTTTCGCTGAAGACAGAAGCTTGTGAAGGCCTTTTGGTATTTTGCTGAAAGTGAACAAATTTGCGTTTTGAATTGTAAAATATTAATGAATTAAAAATTTATTTAAATTAAATTAATTTTTGTACGGATGTTGTGCCATATGATTGGAGTGTTTGCAATGATTGAACGCGGAATGTCACCGGATTTTGGGCACTTTTGATCACTTGAACAGCCGTTTCATGTGTACTATTGCTCAAATCCACATTGTTGACCTGTGAATCGAATTAAATATATTGACAATGTATATTAATATTTAGCGTATTAAGAGATTAATTTATAGCGAAATTAATAAGAATATTAATTTTTATTTAGAGCAAAGAGAATGAATTGTATTTAAATTCCAAATTGACTGTTAGAGGAAGCAAGGAAGATGAATTATACTGTACTCATTCCTTTCCTCTTTTAACTTCTTTGTTTTGCTTGAAGCTTTTTTTGATTGTCAGGAAAATCAAAAAGAAAGGATAGAAAAAAGGAAAATGGAAATGCAAAGGAATTCTTCATACAGTAATCATTCCTCCCCTCCTTCACTCCTTCCCATTTGTTTTGTTTTGCCTGCGACTATTTTTGATGGGCAGAAAGAAAGGAATGAATGGAAAAGAAATAAAAGGAAATTCATTTGATTGGACCAATCAAGTTATATTGATATTGGTAGAAGCAATATTTCTATTAATAGGGCTATAAATAAAATATATTAAAAAATTAAAGTTAAGTGGGAAATTCATTTAATGGACCCAAAATAATATTCTTTTCCTTTTTATTAAATTAAGGCTTTTAAATGAGACTAAAAAATTAAATTTATGTTATAAATGAATAAAGATATATAATAAAATGAATTTTGACTCAAATAATAGAATTTAAATTGATTTACAATATTAAAATACAAAAAATACAAATTTTATAGTCTTATTAGAATTTGTTTTTATTGTTCCTTTATTATATTATATTCTCACACTGAGCAGCCGATCGCCCATGAAAAGTTGGCCACAACGGCCGGCTGGTGAATCCGCCACCACTGATTTAATGAAAATGCCGGCCACCGTACTCGAAATGGCATTCGCCACAGCACTTGATGTCCCTGCCGTGTTGCTCCCAATTTCCATCATTGGACCTTTTTGGCTGACTTCTACTCGACCACCAACAATGCTAATCCCTAAAAAATGTCCAATTTAATATTAATTGTTTGCAATTTTGAATGAACTAACCGAATGTTTCATTTGGATTTCTGCTAAGCACGACCGATCGTGGTTCACTCCAAAAGTTGATTGGCCTTAGCTGAAATTTTTGTCGATAATTTTTTGTTATTTTTATTTATCCTTTATCGATTAATTTTCCCAATTTTATGACCAATTCCCCAATATTTTTTGTCTCTATTTTCCACCTCTTGTTGACTGCTGGTCCCAGCCTCTGAATTGTCCATCATTGTTCCTGCCTTTTTCCCATCATCAACATTTTCTACTGTTTCGGTTCCTGCCTTCGGATTCATCTTCGCATTTTTGGATGATGCCAATGGCTCAATTTGTTGGGCGTGGCCATTTTCAGCAGCTGTAGCCTTGTCAGAACGCTTCTGAAAATTTAAGGAGAGTGTAACATTGTGTAAATTGGATTGAAAATATTCTCTATTAGAAGCCAAAATGGGGTTACCTATAAATTTATAGCGGGAAAATAGAAATCAAATTTTTTCGTTAAAATTTACAATAAATCCATTAATAAAAATTTACATGGAATAAAAATATTTTAAACAATTTTTAATTCAAAACATATTTTTATAAATCAGAATATGTTGTTCCTACGATTTACAAAAATGTTTTAGAATTAAAAGATCAAAAGGTAGAAAAAATTGAAAAGGATGGGCTTTTAATAGAGAGTAGTCTTCTAAAATAGTAAATTTACGGAAACTTATTACTAAATTATTTTAAATTATATTCAAATATTTTCAAAGCAAAAAATTTACAAATTTACACAATTTTCGCACTTTGAAAGATGAGAACAATTTCACCAAATTTCGATGATTTCTAACAAATTTTGAGTAAAAAATATGGCATAAATAATAAATGGATATTGCGCTTATTTTCCTATTGAAATATTTTTCCGCCTGCTCGAATCGATGCCATTGGCCCAACCATCATTTTTTGTATTTTTTTTCCACTTCACACAAATAAATAAGCTTCTTTGCTCCCACAAACATTTTCCCTTTTTTTTCTAAAACATTTCCCGCACATTTTTCTCACTCATTTACGGCCCCATTCAATTTTGCGCCTGGCTGCGTCCTTCCCTTTTAGAAAATGTTGTAATGAGAATGAATTGGAATAAAAGACTGCGTTTTTGCCACTTTCTTGGCCTTAAAAATATTTTTGCCTGGGAAAATTTTGACGCGATAGGCTCGCACCAAAGTCTATGAGACCCTTTTGGAATTTTCAATTAATTTTTTGAAGTAATCAAAATTCAAAAAGGAATTTATGCAAAAAAAACCAACTTTTCGAAGGGAGGATGTTGTGGCCCTTCGAAAGAGGCCACGGCCACTTTCTTCCTCTTTTGCGTCTGATGGGCCAAGACCGGTGGCCACGCCAATTGATGCGGACCGTTGTGATTTTTGTTGATTGGGTGATGATGGGGGAATGGCCAATGAAGTTGAGGCATTTTGTACCAGGGAATCATTCCAATTATTATGTTGTGCCGCTTTTTGCCTCCACAAAATGTACAAATCGAAAATTGCTTCAGAGAGGATTTCCTGAAAAATTAAAAAATAATTCCATCATTTCCAATTAGAAAAAAGTCGAAAATCTCAACGACTATTTCTGAAGAATTAAATTATTCCAATCTGCTCAATTGATTATGGGTAGAATAGCTTTCGGTCTATTTCGGTTTCAGAAAATCATAAAATTAAAAAGCAAAATTGGGAATTTTCTCAATATAAACGAAAATATAAAAGAAATCGAAACCGAATTTTACAAAAACGGAAAAACGAAACAATTGAGTTACTCTATTAAGTATTAATTAGCCATAAATTCAAGTTTAAAATTTAGCCCGAAAATAGATAATAATTAGTAATAACCAAAATAAAAATTATAATCTTCTCAATAAAACACCATTCCAAATATCCCTTTTTCTTTTGGCTAATGAGATATATTCTTGAATAGTTTGCCAAATGCTTTATTTGTTTTACTTTCATCATTCGTTCGGCCATTTCTGTCATCAATATTTTCTTATTGCTTTCAGCCTCATCCCTGCCGGTGATCTCCTTTCCCCTTTCTACATCAAAAGCAGCGGAGGCTTCTTCTGTTTCAGTTCGAGGCGATGGAATTCCACTGGTCGTTGGCGACGATGGCATCACCTTTCCCTGATCCAGAATTGGACTTCGGTAGAATTTTGGGTAGATTCTAAAAAAGGATGTTGGCTTTGGCATTCGTATTCAACATAATGGCTACGAATTGGATCCCCAAAAAAATATTTTTCATTAATTGTTTTCTGTGGTTTTGAGTGTGCTGATTGTGAGTAGGAATCTGGCATCTGTATTCGATACTTACGTATTATCTGTCCCCAGATTTTGTTGCTTTTAAAATTACCCTATATTGGCCCAAAAATTGATCATAGAATTCTAACCCTAAAATAGCGTTTTTTCACAGTTTTACAATCAAATATAAATAAAAAAAATAAGAAGCTCGAAAAAAAATTTCCAAATCTAGAGATAGGTAATACGTAATTATCCTGTATACCGCAATTTATATCATATTTTATCATCTGAATAAGATAACAGTGCCGACTTTTTTCCAGGAAAATGATTAAAGGTAATGGAAAGCCAAAAAATTTGTGTGCTATTCTCGACATTTTCTTGGTAAAACTCGACATTAGTAAAGACGATATGAGACAAAACAGATGCTAGATTCTAACTCTCTTAAACTTGAAACTAGAGTAGAACACTATTTTTGAAAAATATAGTGGTGGTGATCCCAATTCGAAAATCCAACATACTTTGGCGATAGCCTCGATTGCTCAAAATATTGTTGTTGATTGGCATTTTGTGGCATTGAATTTTGATCAGTGAATTGTTGTTGACCCAACTGTGGGGATCTTTCCTTCCATAGGCGGGCATCCGATGCCGTTATATAGGAAATGCTGTGGAAAATAATATGAATTAAATTTGGCATTCATTCATCAAATAAATTATTTACTTGCATTGGGCGCCCACCAAATTGGCACGTTTCATGATGGCCCTGGCCTGGGCATTTGTGACATTGCGCAAACTTTCACCATTGATCCGTACCAAATAATCGGAAGGCTAAAAAATTGGGGAAAATTATTTGGTGGGAAAAATTAGAATATAATTCATAAAACTCTCATTTAACTAATTTTGACTTTAGAAATATTAAATTATTATTTGGTAGAAAAAATAAGCCAAAAAAATTTAATTCTCTCATTTTTGACCAAATTTTTAATGTAAAAAATCTAATAAGTAAGCCACTCGCCTGGATACGTCCATCCCTGGCCACTGCCTTTTTGCTGCATATACTTTTTGCCACGCATCCATTGATGGCTTTATCCACATTGGAGTCAAGCACAACGCCCAACGGTAATGATCCTAAATTGAAGGTGAATTTCTTGAATGGAATTCAGTCGGTATTATTACCTTTGAGCACCTTGATATGCCGCTCCAAATGGGTGGGCAGAAAGACAATGTCTTAAATATGAAAGATATGAATGTCGCCGGAAAAATGTCAATTTAAATGAATAAAAATAATATTAATTTACAGAGACACTGAAATTGCTGAAAAGGTAATAACGGTTCGGAAGTTGAACATAGATTCTCAAACCCTATACCCAATCGATAGATTTCGTCAAAAAAGGTATTATTTGATAACAATTTTACATAGGCTTAATTAGTCAATCTAACTGTTTTGAACCATTAAACAAAAATGGGTTTAAATCATTTAATACCCTTTAATTATTGACCAAATCATGATAAATTATATACAATTCGATGTGACTTGACGAGCTCTATCCAATGGTATACTCAAACCCTTAAATCGTTATAATTATTCTTATTAGTTTAACGTGTGTACTCAATTTTCGGCAATAATATAAGGTAATTAAATTATGATAGAATAAATGAGCAGATATAAACGAAATTAACTCATCAGTGTTTATAAACCGACCGTAGGACCAGGAGCCACGAAGTGAACTGGCAGCGGGTGAGGCACACGGAGAAAGGGAACGACTTGAGCAAGGTGTCCAGGCCGATGCCGCCATAGGCGATTGGGCGGCACTGATCAAAGGGCTCTTAAAATGGATTGTACTGTATGAATTGGGGGCAAAATGTACCGTTGGGCTGATTGGAGTTGACCCGGTGCCGGATGAGGGAAAATAGAGCTGAAATTGATGGAAAAATAAATAAAAAATGGGGTTTATAAATGTCCTAAAGAGAATTTTCGCTTTAATTCGATCCTTATAAAAATAATTTAATATCATTTGTGGCTAATTTTCTCTTTTTTTCAAATCAATCCAAAATTTATTAAGTCAGTCTCATTCATAAATTCCATAAAGTAAGGAGTGGAGTATTTGACCTGAGGATTCAAGCACCGCTGGGAATTATTCAAAGATGATCGGCCAATCCAAATTTCCTCTTGGCTGGAACCAGCCGTTGAAGAACAACACTGGAAAATGGATGGAAAAATTATTAAAAATGTTGCAAAAATTAGATTAAATTTATTGTTTCTAAGAAATAGGATATAAATGGAATTTTTTTATTTCCAACGTCGATTGTTTTTATTGGCGGAAATTGAGCCTAAAAGGGTATTGCGGCCAGCCCTCTTATCGCCTTTTGAACCAGTCGGCTGACGCCTCTTTTCCCCCTATTTTGAAAAGGGCCACTATTTTTAATGTGTTTATATTGTTTTGGGGCACCGAAAATGATAATATTAGGACAGAATTTATTGGATTTGCATACCAAATTTTGATGGAATTTTTTTAGGAATAATAAAAAAATGGAAACGTGGAATTTTGTTCAAAATATTAATTTCTTTCTATGAATAATTGTGAAAAAAATGGCCATTTTAAGTAAATGAGCCAAAAATGAATTTGGATTGGATGGCCTCCTTTGCCATTCAATGATTCAATTCTTCTCCTTTTTTTTTGGATGAATCATAACAAAAGGGAAAATAATAAATCTAAAGGCTTCCGATTTATTTAGGAAATGGAAACTTCTATTTAAAAATTTGTTTAAATATTAAAAAAAACGAAAGGCAAAGAAAAGTTTGGGCTTTTTTGGGTATAAATTTGTGGCCATTGAATTGCTAATGCACAATCCTTTCCATCTTCAATATATTATATTTGTGGCGGCCAATGCACCCAAAAATGTATTCTACTTTGCTTCATCTTTTAGCCCTCAAATTTGTTGGCCCATCCATTTGCCTTTTTTACCCGCCACACTTTCCATTTTGGCCGTGGCCGCCGCATTTCTCCTTTTCCGGACTTTTTGCCTTCCCCTCCCATAAATGGGTTTTAGTAGGAGGAGTGGCCAATGTGGAATATGGATGGGCGACCGAATATTTATTCAACGGTGGCCAAATCCCCCAACCCCCATTCCCACTTTTTAGACGCCCATTTGTCACTTCGCCCTAATTTTGGGCTCTCTACCATTCAAAAGCCCTTCTAGGCCAAAATGACTTCTTCTTTTGTAGCAGGTGAGCCCCACTTTCCCCTTACATTAATAAGATGGAAAATTGGTTGGCCATTCCGCATTTTCCAACTAATTCAAATGGAGAGAATTTTTTATTCCAATGATTGAGCAAAATTAGCAGTGAATGGCCAAGGAAGAATTAAGGAAAGGGAAGAAGATGAAAATTCGAAGGGAACTAATTATTCGGCATATATTCAAATAGCCAATTTTATAAAATGAATAAAATTAAAATTATGCTATAATTAAATAATTAAATTCCTTCCTATTTCTGCATGAGAATATTGGATTATTAAAATTCAGTTTTGACTGCCGAATAACATAGAAAATAAACATTTAATTATAAGAAATGATTGCTAGTTTAAAATTTCAATGATAAAATTTATATATTTTGATGCCTAATGAGTAAAATAAAATTAAACGTACCGGATCGATGGTGGCGTTCAGCAAATGGCTTTGAGCCGCCAACAAATCGTCTTTTGTTCTTGGGCCACCTCCGCCTCTTCTTCTCCGTCCTAATGGGGAATGGGATTTGGCCAGAAGGCGTTCACTGCGCGAAATCAACGGGGCAGTGCTGAGACGGCACTGAAAATAAACAAAAAAATTAGGCAAATTTAAATTAAATGATAAATGCGGAAATTCGTAGAAATTTTATATTCATTTTCGCGGATATTGGAATAGTATAATTGTGCCGATATTCTCATTTTCTAACAAGAATAATTTCATTAGAATTTGGCCTCATAGTTAAAGAAAAAAATTGGCCACAGAATGGACAGCCTTGGTGGGTGGCCTTAAAAGGAATTTTTAATTCCCTACTCCTTTTACAAGGCCAAGAGTGGAATGTGAAAAGTGTATTTTGAGGAGGAGGAGGAGGATCGATGAAATTTGTTATGGCCAAAGGACAAAAACAAAGAAAAGCAAAAGAAGGAGGAATTGAGGCTAAAATATTTTTTCCTTTAAGCCCTTTCCAAAGGCATTAAAGTAAATTGGGGGAATATGGCGAGAAAAAATGTGCGCAACTAATTAATATTGGCATTCGATGGATGTTTTCATTTTTTACTAAAGAAAATTACATAGGAAAATGTATGATTAAAATTCAAAAAAATATGCTAATTAGGCAAAGATATAATTGCTTTGAATCATTCGGGGGATACAAATTGCATAAAAATAGGTGGAATGGACACCGATGAAATTTGGTATGACCAAAACAAAGACAAAGAAAAACAACGGCAATTGATGCCGGAGGAATTGGAGGAGGGATGAATAAATAAAAAATGGCCGAAGGGGAATAAAAAAAGAATGGAAGGGGTTAATGAGAAGCAGCCAACGAAGGAGGAGATCAATAGGCGATATACACGCCAGCCGACAGGTTTAGGGGGGCTATGGCCGTTGTTTGTTGGCCAAGCCCCCGCCGCCGCGGTTGGCAGCAATAAAAAGCAAAGGAATGGGGAATTCTAGTCGCTGGAAAGGGGAAACCTGCGGCCCCGCGGGGCAATGGCGCTTGATGTGCCCTGCAGGGAAAGAATGAAAGGAGCCGTGGCCAAAAGGAGGAAATTGGAAGGAAAAAGGAAGGGGGTTTGTTGGCCATAACAAAGGGGGAAAGGAGGAAGAAGGTGTTTTGCGTTGAAGGAACAAAAGAGATTGAATGAAGGGGGCAAAGGGTTAAAAATGTGAATTGAAGAAAGACAAGCACATTTGTGTGTGCTTCATCAAATAATCCATAAAATCCTCGCAAACTATGAAAGATGTGGTGACAATAAAACATGTGGGGAAGTAATGGATTTTGTTGTAATTTTAGCATTTTTACATAAATGGAGGATCAAAGGATTATTTTTTATCCAATTTGTGCAATTTACAATTTACATCCATATTATTATCCTTTTTTGAATTTAGGATTCAATAAATTAATTGTAAAAAGTTGATCAAAGTAAAATTAATGCCATTTGGGTGAAGTGAAAATTGGATTAATTAAAATTAAATTAAAATTTGAAAATTGTTTAAACATTAAATATATTAATCCTAATCTAGGGTTTAAGTTGTTTGGGATGAAAGCTGGGTTTAGGCTCTCGCCTCCGAGCCTTCTTCGGGGCCTAAATCCCAGTGGCCCCATGGAGGGGATTGGGATTATAGTTGGAGTTTAGTAAATATTTTATCTGTTTTGCGCAAAAATGGAAAAACAGAATATCGTCAAAAGTGATCGAAAAGTGAACATTTTGAAGGGAAATGAGCTGATTTAAAAAGAGGCTTGGGGCAAAATATGATTGATTTGGAGGCGGAACATTTGGGCAAAGAGTGAGGAATATGGTAGGAAAAATGGTAGTTGGCATTTGGCATTGGCAAAATATTATTTAAATTAATGAATTTATTGGCATCAATCAAGAATCAACTGGTGGAAAACAATTTTGATTTTGTTTATTGAAAGTTGCCTCTCCTCCCATTCAATAATTGTAAAAAGGATTATCCCATTTATTATTGAATATCGAATAAATATGGAATCCATCCATCCATCGGGGGCGGCTGCCAATGCCAATTTTAATCCATATTTCCCTCCCATTTTTTGCCTTCATAATCCAATCCAAAATAGCAGAGAAATGAATGGGCACAAAAATATGGGACTTTTGTGAAAATAAAAAGGGAATGAATGGGAAAGGGGGATTTGTGCTACAAATGATTGATGATATTTTCGCCTTTTTGGACCTCAAAATAGCCAAATTTGAATTCTTTTCTTTGTAATTTGTTATATGGAAAATATGGCCTAAATATTAGCGGAAAAAGTGGATAAAAAGCCGGATAAATATGTACCTGTTCGATGGGCACCGGTTTGGCAATGCCCAGTCGCACAATTTGGCCAATTGGAGCGGCCTAAATGAAATTTGGTATAAAATGGAAATCAAATTCAGTGGCATAAATCCATTTAAAAATGAGGATTAGAATTTTTTCACCCTCAAAAATTTTCCCACAAATCCCTCCATCAAAAATTCACAAAAATATGCCACCCATGGCAACACTTGCCTTCAACACTTCCACCGCCCTTTCCAGCGTACTGCTCGACAAGTCTTCGGCATTCACAAAGAGAAGTCGATCCCCGGGGACAATGCGCCCATCGGCCTACAAAAATTTATATGTGCATTTTTTAGGCATTAGATGGAATGGGATATATGAATTATGTGTAAAATGGCAATTGTTTGAGAAATTTGATTATTCCCTCTAAATTATAATTCAATTGAATTCGTCGATTTTCACTTATTAAAATTTCATAGCTAGATTTAATTATTATACCTGCGCAGCGCCCCCTGGCACCAAACTGCGGATGACAATGACTCGCTCCTCAGGATGAAGTGGATCCTGAAATGTGGATAAAATTTATAATATTTATGTGTTTCAACATTTTTTGAATTCTTTTAATGAGATATTTTCAGTTTTCCCAAATTGAAGTCTATTGGCCCATAAATAAGAATAAACATATTTTAGTCTCATTCCAAAAGTCAAAATTTATTTATTACGGAAAACATGAATCTATTGGATTAAATTCCAATTCAATTTCGGTTCACCTGATAATCAGCTACTGAAAATCCCAATCCCTTTGCATCCTTCCTCAATGCCACCACAATTGGAACACAATTCCAAATGGCCAATCCGGACAAATTCTCGACGGAACGAGATTTGATTTTGGGCGCAAACTTGGAAATAGAGAATGGGGGAATATTTTTCAAGGGAAGGTCACTGACCGGCTTTTGCGTTGAATATCTGTCGCTGCCATTTTCGGCCAAATCACAAAGCCGAAGTTCGGATTTGGCTTTAACAAAATGTTCTTCAGCGGCCATCAAAGATGCCAACAATGGGTAGGCCAAAGGGAGGGTTTGCTCTGGCGAAGGAAGTACAAAAGAGAGGAGATGATCTACTAAATGAATTTGCGTGAAAAATTCAAAAATATATTTGGCCCACCTTGTTCAGATTTACGACAAAAAATTAGCCGCACAAATTCCGCATTTTCTTGCCGAATTCGACTGAGTACATTTCGAACTTTGACAAAGGATTCACCGAATAATGTGATTTCATTGACCTTTTTTGGGAAAGGAATTCCATTGGAAAGTGAGGGTTGGTGGCAAATTTTACTTGGAGCAATTCATCGCCAGCCTTTAGGATACCCGTTTTGGCGGCTGGACCATCCGGTCGAAGGCTGAAAATTATTTTGAGACTAGATGGATTTGTTAGCTGTTTTGTTATTAAGGTAGAATTTAATGAAATTTTATTGTATTTTACGAAAGCCGCAATTCATTTAGAATATATCCCACTTGGTGCCGGGCCAACTTGACGCTGTTTATAATAAATAATAACTCTTCAATGATTGAACCAGTTTTGATAATTTTTATACCAAATTAAAGAGCAGATTTTAGGCTATCTAATAATATCAATTTTATTTATTAGATTGGTTCAGAATTGATGGAGTTATGCTCAAAAAACCACTGAAAACTTTATAAAAACATAGTAAAGAAAAATTTTAAAAGGTTTTAAGAACATAACTTCATCATAAATTTTTGAAAAATTTAAATAAAATTTATATTATTAGATAGCTGATTGTCTATTCTTTAATTTGATATTAAAATTACTAAAATTTGTTCATTCCTTAATTAATTATTATAAATGGCGCTAAGCTGGCCCGAAGCCAAGTTTAACTGTTTCCAAATGTTTATAGTACCTCTCAATAAAATGATGTGAGCAAAGTTGATTGCCTAAAAATGAATTTGGGAATAAGTTCAAACAAAATGCTCCCAAAAAGTGTCCAACCATCACAAATGTCCACCGTGCCCTGCCATTCAATGCCCAATCCCCCGTCCTCTTCCACCCTTTCATCCGGCCTCAAATCCACCACAACAATGTCATATTCGGGGCCAACACGGTTTGACCAAAATGATTTGTAATCTACAAGTGATTGTTTTTGTTGGTGTTCAGCCAACGCAATTGAGGTGGGCGCTGGAGGCACTGGCGAAATTGAGGTTGGAAGTGGAGGACCATTTGAGATTGGTGGCGGCTTTGTTGTGCCAATTGGGCCACGATTTGTTGTATTACAGGTGCTGGATGAGCCGGATTCGGCACGGGAAGATGCAGCTGCTGCTGCCAATTCCTAATTTGGGAATATTCCAATAATTGGGATGAATAAATATATCCCCTATTCATTCTGTTCTGACCGAACACACCCTAACTTTTCGTTGTTTAAAAATTCAACAATGACTGAAAAAATTGGATGATTTTGTTACCAGATTAAAGAGCAGATTCTTCACTATCTAATGATATTAATTTTTATTCAAATTTTTCAAAATTGTTGCAGATATGTCTGAAAAAAACATTAATAAGAAGAATTTCACTAATCTATATTAGAGATCATTTTAAATGATTCTTTTAAGCAAAATTTCACCAGTGTTGAACAAATTTAAATAAAATTAATATAGCCAAGAATCTGCTCTAATTTTATAATAAAAATATCACAATTGGATCTGTCTTGATGAATTATTAATCAGCGCCAATTTGGGGCTTATCCAAATATTTCCCCCCATCAATTTTTCACCTGTTCATGCAACATTTTTAGGCACTTTGCCTGGGGCGTGTCCTCCTCAAAGCGAACCAACTTTAAGCGTACTTTCAGCCCACTTCGGATCAATGTTCGGACGGAATCACTCTAAACAATTTGGGTCACAATTTCCTTAAATTCCCTTCCACCAACATGGCTAAGCCCTTCCAAACTGCGGCCATTTACCTCCACAATCAAATCATGCAATTGAATTTGGTTGGACAAATGCGCCGACGATTGGGGCACCAATGATTTGATGAAAACACCGTTGATTTCCTCTACAAGAATTGAATTATTTTTAGATTTATAAAAATAATAAAAAATTGATTTCAATGATCAAATTAGAAATTATCCGTTCAATGAAAATGAGGAAAAACTTCAATTTTTTGATGACATTGGCCGGAAATATTGCCCTGGATTTTATGTGATTTTATCCACCAGTCTAATAAAAGATTTGGACAAAATCTTTTATCGATCCCAGATGGCTTAAAGGAATAAAAATGCGGCAAAATAACAGAAAAGAATTATTCAACGAATTTTGGGGGCTATAAGGGGGGGGGGGGGGAAGAAGCAGAAAAGCAGCTCGTTATTGGCGCCTTCATAAAGAAGAATGAATAAAAGAAGATGGGCTCCCGATGGAAGGCGAATTTTATTCGGCGCCGTAAAAAGAAGGGGCCAAATGGAGAAGATGCCCAGTAGAGGGGAGATGCTTGAAGATGGACAAATGCCGAATAAAGAGGGCAAAATAGAGGAGAAAATGAAGGCACAATAAAGTGGAATTGACTGTGGCCAAAGAGGGGAATGACAAAATGGGCCAACAAATTGTTGGGAGGGTAATAAAGGGGCAAAATGGGGGAATGTGGCCGATTGATTGGTGGCCAAATTTTGGGTAGGGGAGGCCCAAGGGGAATTATTTGATTACATTTAATTCAATTGTTCTTTTTCGATTCAAATTTGGATATTTTCATGTTAAAATAGCGATTATAATTATATAAAAATTAAATCGAAATAATTAAAAATTATAGAACAAATACATATAAATTTGCCATTCAATCAGCAAGAAAGGACAAATGACTTATTTAATAATCAAATTTTTCCTTTGGCAATAGAGATTGAGAATATGAAGGGAAACATAAATTTTCCCTTCATCAGAATTCTGATAGATAGAAAAGAGAATATTGTACTGTATTTGTTGGAAATGGAGGGAAGGAATTGTGAATTTTTCCTTTGGCTAATTTATGAGGAAAAATGATAAAATGAAGGACTGCTTTTTATAAGTGTCAATTTGTCAATTTTTTTATACAAATTAATCTATTAATAATATTTTTAATTCTGTTAATATGGCAAATATATTTGGCTTGATTTTTATCAAAATAATCGGTTATTTAAACTCTTTGATAGATTTCATTTGTTAGATAAATTTATAAATGGCCTTCATTCGCATATTCTATATCATATTGACTTGGAATATTTTTAAAAATGTTTTCAAATTGAAAGGATTAATTCATTTGCATCCAAATTCAATAAAATTCCCTAATTTTTGGGCTCACCTTTCCTGTAGACATAGCCGGCCACGGTTATTCCCAGTCCAATTTTTGGATCCCTTTCCAGCTCCACATCCACCATTTTGTAGCGGCCAGGCAGCCATTTGTCACGGCAAAATGAAGTCAAAGCCTATAAAAATGGAATTGTTAATTGTTCATTTGGTTATTTTTATTAGAATTTATTAAAATATTTGCTTTTTGCCTCTCATTTCATTGGAGGAATTTTTACCATTTCCTGAAGTTGCCTCAATGAACGCCTTTCGGATGAGGAAGAACATGAAGGATTGTCATTTGATGGGCCCTTTAATTAATTTAATTAATTAATTAATTAAATGAATAAATTAAATAAATAAATAAATGAATTAAATAATATAAATTAATCCCCCTATTCTTATTAACTAACTCGACTCGTTCTTTGATGAGTATTTTTGCGTCTTCCACTTGTCCCAATTTCCAATGGATTTGAATGTGTTTTGTCGGCACTTTTTTTATGGCCTTCCCTTTCCGATGGTCCACCTCCCCCAGTCGATGTACTCGGCCGATTTTCCTCTAAAAACTTTCGAAAATTTTTTTATTATTTCGCCAAATTGCCTGAATCAATGTTTGTTTCAGCTAAAATCCGTGGTAATTGATCCGGATATTCGGTGGCCTCATTCATTGGTGCTTGATGGTCCATGGCATTGAATTGATGAGCAATGATGGTTGAAGGCTGATTATTACTGCCCTTTCGATGCGGCTGAATGCCATTGCATCGAATGGTGGTGGTGATTGCAGTGGCACTCGTACTTGGTGTATTCTATATTGTAATTTGTAAAATGATTCATTTATTGAAAATTTTGGCTAAATACATTTTCATTACCATATTTTCTCGAATAGAAACCTAGGGGCTACTATTTTTTAAAGCCTCTTTAGGGTGGGGCTACTTTTAGAGAGTAGGCTTCTAATAGAGAAAATAGGGCAATTTTCTAAATTATATTAAATAATTATTTTGTAAATCAATTTACCGCCAATAATTCCAGCCTATTTTGGACCTCCTCTTCCAGGGTTGAGGCAGTCAATGCCGCCCGAGTGGCCATAGTCCAGCACACTGTAAAATTAACAATTTAATTAAAATTCAATTGAATAAAAAATCAATGCTTTTGCCCTTTCAATTGGCTTCGGGGCTTGTGTTCAATTTAATTAAATTCCTTTTGCCTTATCTATGGCTTATCATAGAAAAGAAAATATTTCGGATAAATTAAATGAATTATCAGTTGGATTTTTGATATACTTACACACCGACTTATATCTAAAAAATAAAAATAACCGAAAAAACGATGAAAATGATGATTAATATGGAAATGGAAAGTGGCAAATTGATAAATAACTAATAATTTCGCCTCCTTATTTCTCCTGATTTCATTCATTTCCCTTTGGAGGATCGGATTGCGCCTTAGGGGAAAAGTTTAGGTCGATTTTATGAGGGCGGGAGTGGAACAACTGACTCCCAAAGAAATTTTGCCACTTTCAAAAATTTCAGATTTACCCAAAATCAACCAAAAAATATATTTATGCCAAAATTATGCTTTCTAACTTGGCGTCGAATTCATTTCGGTTTCCTGCACTTGAATGGGCCTTCCAACGGTCAATTGCACCATTTGACCATCCTGCTGCCGGAGGAGGGCGGCAATTTGTTGACTGAATTTGATATTAAGCATTAGCATTTTTATTATTATGAAAGATAAATAAATGTGGATTAAGAAATGGTTCTTTAATAGCAATGACAATTAAAAGTGGTACTTATCGGTTATCCGTGTCAGATAAAAAAAATTTTGAGATTTTCATTCATATTTGGTTATAAAAATGATTAAAAAAAGCTATTTTAAGGTAATCTTATGACCAATTTTTAGGGTAACAAAGGATGATTTTAAAAGAGAATAATTTGGACCCGGATAACTGAAAAGTAATTTAAAAATTTGATCTGATTTTAGGCTTCTTAATTAATTAAAATTTTTATTAAATTCCCAATCAAAATTTGAATTACCTGTTCAAGCCTTGGGTGGAAATGTGGCCAATTTGGAGGATTCGATCGCCGGGCCTCAGCCTTTGGTCCTAAAAGGGGGTTTGATGAGTTTGAGAAATAATTTTAATCGGAATAGTGGCGCACTTTATCTGCAACACTGCCCGAAATGATGGACTTGATGACCACCCCGGTGCTATGCCCGCCAACAATGCCAAAACCGAGTCCATCGGGTTCATTCGGCAAATGCACAATTTGGACTTGAACCCAATCGCCGGTCAACTGAAAAATGATAAATTTGGGTGTTTTTGAAGATAAGAAATGTGAATAAAATTTAAAAGATTTTTATTATTTAAATTAGAAAGATATGAATGAAAAGAATTAATAATATGTTAGAAGGAATATTTGAGAATGAAGCAATTATCTAATTTTATTAAATAGTATTTAATTTTGATTAAAATTTTTGATGTTTTTTTGCCAAATATGCGTAATTTCCTGCCTGCACAATTTTGTCATACGCATTTTGCTTCTTCAATGCCCTTTTCATCATCCAAATTCCATCCTGCTCCCCCAATTCGGCCAATTTTGAGAGTCGATTTCCAATTTGTTCATTGCCACTCCACTGCATAATTTTATTACAAAAATTATTTAATTCTTTTAGGCATATAATCGACAAAATAATTATTTCAATTTTTGCCGGTTATGCCCTTAAAATGTGCCTTATAAATATTTACTTTTTGAAGCAATGAATTTCCACTCCATTTCCTTTTTCCACTGCCATTTCTCAATGACCAAAATCGTCGAAGCAATGGATGTTTTTGAATGGAATCGGCCATTTCGACGCGACCCAATTTCCGTTGATTTTGATGATGATTCCCAACAAACAATGGAATTCCCTTTGATTGTGTCTCCTTCCAATGATGTCCATGTCCACCTCCACTTCCAGTACTCGAATTTGAATTCCTCTTCAAATCCAACATTTTTCGTTCAAATGGTGGCATTCGCTTGGCAAATTGATGGAACACTTGGCCTCCAACAATTTCCAATGGATCTGCAGGTGGCACCGTTCCTAGCCATGAATTCTTCCTTAAATTCAAAGCGGCTGATTGGACACCCAAAAGTAGTGGGGCCGATTTCTTTTGTCCATAAGAATTCATTGGCATTGTGGATTTCTCGCTGGACCATCGTCTGGCCGGATTCCATCCTTTTGGCCCGGCTGGCACAAACAATGAACTTTTCCTATTGACAGCCGATTGGGCAGTTAAATTTGATGGCATTTTCCCGGGATATTTTCCCATCTTTTCACTGGACCAACGTCTTTGATGAGCCAATGTTTTAGCCGGTATTTTCCTTCCTTTCATTCCGCCAATTTCGCTTTCTCTTTTCCGTTCCTCTCGAAGACGGCATGTGTCCGGACTGTCCACAAATAACACTCGATGCTTTTTCATTCCCATTCCTCCATATTGTTCCCGCAAAACTTGAATCATTCTTTGTTGCAATTCGGCGGCAAAATCCTCAATTTTTGGCTGCTCAATTTTAGATACTTTTTTCCAATTTTCTTCTCTATTTTTTCTTGCTTTTTCTTCATTTATTTCATTTCTTTCCTTTCTCCCTTCAGGCTCATCAATTTCTACAATTTCCACCGTAAAATCTTCCTTATCGATTGGCATATTCTTGGCATTAATCTCTTTCTCCTGATTCATTTCAATCACTTCTGTGGCCATCTTTTCCTCTCCTTTTTCCATCCCCTTTCCTTCCCTCATCCGCGCATTTCTTCGTGTTTTTGACCTTGTCCCACAATAAACTGAACCACTTCTGGCAATCACCCGACGAAAACTTTGCCTCAAAACCCGCGGCGATTCAGTGAATCTTCTCTGCTGTATTTGTCGACTATTTTCGGCCTCCTTTTCCTCCATCCGTAGCCAAATTGCCTCATCCAATGAGGAAGAGGATGTGGACAAAGTTCGCGTCAAACTTTGTCGCCCTTTTGGCCGAAGGCGAAGTGGCAACATCAGTAACCGTTTTGTGGCCTCCCACGGATTCGATTGGATTTGGGGATGATGGCCACCAAAATAAAATGCTGAATTTATGTTGGTGCCATTTGAATGGAAGAAGAATGGGGAGGAATGAATTTTGTTGTTTTTTGATGGCTGCTTCCTTTGTTTTCCACCACCAATTTTGGCATTGAACCAGCCAAGAATTTTCATTACTAATTTGCTAATTAGCTATTTAAAATTTACATAGAATTAATAAAAATGATTGATTTTTAATATCATCAAAATTTTGGCCTTATAAGCATAAAAAAGGTGGTTGGTGGCCAAATTCAATTCAACTTTTATGAGAATTTGAATGTTCAAAAATTTTCACAAAAAATGAAAGGAAAAGCGGAAAAGGCAAAAACTTTCATCGGCCATATACCAACCATCGCAAATAGCAGTGATGACAGCCAGCAGCCTTCGCTCACAAATTTGGGGCGTTTAAAGCCGTCATCATCTGCTGCTGTGGCTGCAACCCTTCTCCCTCATTTTTGGGAGACAAACTGCCAATTCCCTTGAGGGAATTTGGTTGCGGAAAGAGCGGTTGGCTACCATCAACAGGCCCGGGCCAGGGCAGTACCATCAACATGACCCAACAAAAAGTTTTGATGATGGTCGCGGAAATTAGGCATTGGCCACAAATCGGCACAAATGCCAAAATTTTTGGGGTGGACAATTCAATAAACAGGATTTTAGGATGGAAACATTCAAATGAATGAGAACAAATTTATTATTTGGCAAATTTCAAAATTATAATAAAAAAGAATGAATTTTATATAATAGGCAGAAAGAAATGAAGATTTTGATTAGAAATAGGAAAAAAATAATTAAAGGAAAAACCAAATTTTTAGGCCAAAAATGACTTACGGCCATTATTTTTGCACTCTGCCTCAATAATCCCAGCACCAAATGGGGTGGCTCTTTGCTGGCAGCCTCCTTGAAAATTACATAAATTAATGGATGGCCATTAGATAATATAAATTTTATTTTTACAAAACAAAAAAATGAAAAAGGAAACGAATTTTTTAATTCAAAATTCAAACAAAAAATTGAGTGAAATGGGAATAATACCTGGATGTATTTTTCGGCAAATTCCCGGACACGACCCAGCCGATCTAATTGCCCATTTTGTTGTTGATTGTTTTGGTCATGATTATTGTGATTGGCAGCTGCAAAAAATGTTCATTTTTTAAAAATAATAGGAAAAAATTAAATGTATTTTTAATTTTTTTATTTTATTATAAAATACCAAGATTATCAAAAACAGTTAGGATTTGGATTAAAGTGAGTTATGATTATTTAATAAAGACTGTCATTCTCCTCAAATGTACTGTAGCAGGAGACCGAAAGAGAGAGGATGCGCTCTCAAGGCAATTCAATGTTCGTCTCTGTTGAATGCCGCTGATTGGCTCTCTGCTACAGTATTTTTTCCCTTTCTTCCTTGATCAATGACAGAGCCTTTCAACTTGCCCTCAAGCATTCATCATTCATCACCCAGCTACATTCCTTTCCTTACAGTAAGGCAACAATAAAATATTCAGATTTTTGGATCCTTATAACTCTTTTCATTTTCAATTGTTTTTCATGATCTTGGTATGCTTTTGTAGAACGGAAAATTCTCTTTTTAAAATTATAAATGATTTTTATAAATTTTTAAAAGAATTGTATAAATATTTGAAAATTAGGAATTTAATTTGCAAATAAGTCTAATTAAATAAATTCTTTTGGGTTTTGACTTTATTAGTTTGTTGATTTTTAAATGATGAATTTACCACATTTTCTCATTTTCAATATATCTAGTGTGGAAATTACCACATTTTTTAGCGGTTAAAAATAAATAAATAATTGGACCATTTCGGAAATAGTCTGCCCCTCAATAAATTTTAAGAATTATGACAGGATTCTGTTTCTCATTTATAATTAACCTTAAGGATTTATGCATAATTAAGGGTTTAAAAATGATTTTTCATGTTCTATCAACGAAAATTCCAAAAATTCCCCATAAATTTCCCTTCCTGACCATCATTCTTTTGCTGTTGGCCATTTCCACCGTTTTTCGGCTGTTGCCCTTTATTATTATTATTATTGTTGTTATTTTGATCGAATAAATGAGCACCGAATATTGTTGAATCAAATGAGAGAATTTGATCGGCAATTCGAATTGCACCGGATGATCTGTGTGGAAGAAAAAAAATTAATTTTAAATTTGTGAAAATTGAATGAAATAGTCGTCAAATGATAAAAAAATGTCCTATTTTATTCTGTAAAATTGGATTGCCCAATTTCATCAGGTTTTGCATTTTCCCTAAAGTGCAAATCTGTTCGCATATTTTTGTTGCAATTTTTTAAAAAATTTCTGGAATGCAGCAAAAAACCTGACAAAAAATGGAAAAGCAAATGAGGCAAAATATATATAAATCATGGGAGGAAATTGAAGGGAAGATTTAAACAAAAGAGGCGAAAAAATTTGACAAGAAAGCCGGCAGTTAGTCGAGAAAAGGGGTCGGGGGGGGGGGGGGGGGTTGAAACGCCCAACAGAGCAGCAGGGAGTTGGTAAAAAGTGGGTGAAAGGGGAAAATGGCCAAAACTGCTGCCATTGCCTTCCCTCATTTGGCCCCCCCCCCCCCCCCCCCCCTCCTTGGGCTTTTCGCCAATTGTTGTGTTTCACACGACTACCCCCAAAGAGGGGGGGGGGGGGGGGGGGGAACAAAAGTGTGTGTCCCATTTCAAATTCCCTTCGAAACTGGCCTCAACCAATTCGGAGATTTCTCTGGAAGTTTTTAAATCAATGTGTGGCCTTCTCCCAAACATTTTTAACTGCGTTTCGCCTCCGGCACAAGCCAAGGAGGAAGGGGAAAGTCCCCCAAAGGGGATGAGGCGGGTGGCAGACCGAAGAAAATCAATTATATATTGCCCTCCGGCGGGACTATTCCATTCCCCCCACACCCACTTTCCATTTGGCCCCCTCAGTCAGTGCCTTTCGTCACCATTTTAGCCTCCCCCCCCCCCTTCCAATATAGCCAGCCTCCTTTTCATTCAGTCCATTTGGTCCATGGCTTCATTTGGCCTAGTTCTCTAACATTTCTTCCATTTAAACCATTTTCACTCATCATTTAGTTCAAAAATGCTTTCTAAATTTGCCGAGAATGGAAATAAGGAAATGTAGTGCATTGAATTCATCCATAATTAAGTAAAATAAATTTAAATTATTTAATTAATCAAAATGATCAAATAATGGAGCCTCGGCGCCGTTCGAACATTTCTTTTAATGCGCAAAAATGTAAATTTAAACATTATTCATAGCGCGCGAATATATAAAGTATAAACTAATAATTAAATTATTCATTTTATTCAATTAAACATAAAATAGGCTCAAAGAGATTTATTCACCCACTCCCTCTAATGGCAGATACAAAAAAAAAATAAAAATTATGAATGGAGAGAATAAAATTTTTAATTTCTATTATTAGAATTGCTCTATAAAAATTCCGAAAATGTTGAATGAGTTTAATTAAATTTTGCTAGAGCCTGCTGAATGAATTGGGTTTAAATTTAGGCACAATTTTGTTGGGGCATTGAAAAATTATTGTAGCGTAGAAAAATGAAGTCATTAAATGGAATATATTGTTTTTTATAGGCCAATTATATTAAAATTAAATAAATAAATTTGGAAAAAAAAAAGAAAGTTGTCGAACTTTTCCAATATTTTTAATTCTGATTCGCTTGTTTAAATCCCAATCCTCTTGACCGTTTTGGCAATTGTCCTATATTTGAATATTATATATAATTTTTGTACGAAAATGGAAGAATTGCAATTGCAATTTCAATTTTCATTGGCATTGGCATGCAATGGCCAGGGAACACAAAAATAAAAATGAAAATATGGAATTGGAAAAGGACACGGCCAATTTATAATATTCATTCAATTTTTTTCTGCACAATTTTGATGAGTGCGCGTCATATTGGCATTGGCACTGGGGGGGGGGGGGGGTGGAGGCATCTTCCGAGAAAAATGCCATTTCGAGAATTGGTGGATTAAATTGACATGAAAATGGAAAAATTGCGGGGTGAAGACCAATTTGTGGAGGGAATAAAATTATATTTGGATGGAGAGGAGGGGGTTATGTTGAAAAATATTGTGGATGTTTTTGGACAAAATGGAATATACTTTTAATCGAGAAAAAGTATAAATTCAATTTTAGAAAATATTTGACAATTTTTTAAGCATGGTTATTTCCTTGTCATCTTATTAACTTATTGCGCTGTTATTCATCTAAAGTTTTACATTTTCAGAATTTTATGTTTTTTAAATTTTCTATTTATTCCTTTCTTCTATGCGAGGGATTATATCAAAAAAAAATTTCAGGAAAAACTTTAATTTTAGTGTGAATTTTTAAAAAATTTGGAAAATTTCCTTTCTTTCAACATATCTGCCTTAAGGGAAGAGGCTAATAACAAAAGAATTTAGTATTTTTAAGGGTGAAAATGAAAAATGTTTTTTGAATGGTTTTTGTCCATTTGTCACCATTTCCTTCTATTGTTTTAAAGTAAATTGTGTGGGGCTACATCCCATGCTGCGGGATTCTTGAAAATGGATTGAAGTGGTCAATAGAAAATGTGGCACTATTTTATGGCAAAAATTATAAAAAAAGAAGGGAAATGAATTCTAGGAGAATAGATTTGAAGGATCAAAAGATTTAATTCAATATAATTATTTTTAAGGTGGTTAATTCTAATTGTTATGATTTTACATTTCTCACCTTTTTCTGATGTCCGAAGGTCCAATAATCGAAATTAGAATTTGTTGTTCCCATTCCGCATAGAACAGTTTTGGCCTAATTTCACGCAAATCGAGTAAAGCAAAATGGAGCTTCTAAAAATTAATAATTTAAATGATTAGATGAATTCGATTCAATGCACAAGAATCAAAATTTGATGCTTATAAATTCTATAAAATAAATATCTCATTTATTGGACGCATAAAATATGATATTTCTGACTGATGAGGAAGGGATTGAAAATTTTGAATTCAAATTCCGATAAATATTTAGAAAAGCCCACAAATTAAAAAATTGCCCAAAAGCAAATATCTTGCCTGATCCTTTTTGAGACAATTGGCCAAATTTTGAGCCAGCTTTGGGCCAATCATTCGCCGGATGCGTTCAATTTGCTGTCGCCTCAATTCACCACTAGCTATAAAATTATAATGAAAAGAAATATTGAAAAAAAGAAGCCAAAATCTGATTGAATTCGATTAAATACTCAGACTAATTATGAATATATGTGATTTAAAAATATTAATTACCGTCTACTGCGCTGGATGAACATGGTTCGGAGCTGATTGCAAGCGACGATT
Source organism: Pratylenchus scribneri (assembly GCA_030063045.1). Taxonomy (NCBI): domain Eukaryota; kingdom Metazoa; phylum Nematoda; class Chromadorea; order Rhabditida; family Pratylenchidae; genus Pratylenchus; species Pratylenchus scribneri. The sequence goes on along the minus strand of JAQSEB010000104.1, from coordinate 1,134,433 downwards.
CCGCCGATGTGACCTGCATTTTGTCATTTTTTAAAAACATTTTTTCAATAAGGGGAATTTAAAAAATGCTCGAAAAATGGATTCAAAATAATTTAAATTTTCCTTTGAAATAAATCCAAATTTATATTGTTTTCAATTAATAAAGCCAAATATTAATTAATCAGTATAATCTCACTTTTCCTTACCAAAACCACCAAATAATATTTTTTAATTTTTGTGCCACACCTGTTCGATGAGGCGCCGAAATGCTGGCTCGCCAATGGCCGCTTCCAATGCCCGAATGCCCTCGTTCAAATCGGTGTTCTTTCGGCGTAAATTGCTCAATGCCTGCCGGGTCTTTTCCTCTTCTGAAATTCAGATTTTTATTGAGTTTTTCTGATCATCAAATATTTTTCTTTCATTATAATACATAAATTGAAAATTTCTTTTTATTTATAAATTTATTTATGAGGCCATTTGATAAATTCCTGCTTATTAAGATGGTTAAAAAGTCAATTTGATCACAATTATTACCTTGAGCTGCCTTTTGTGGCCTAGGATCTTGCCTCGGGTCGCTGGGCGCAGACAATGTGGTCCTCTTCGGATTCGGATTGAACCGATTTGGATTTGTCGGCATCCTTTTTATTTACTAAAATTATTGCACCTAAAATTCATAATTTTTGAACATTGATCCAAAAAAACAAATAATTAAATTTGACTAATTTTTGAGATTTAAAATGCTGACTGGCAGCAGTGATAATCGAATATTTTAGGGCATAGAGAGAGGGAAAAAGGATGGTGCCAAAAGGGGAGTGGGGGCCAAGCAACAAACACACAAAAAGATGAGGCAAAATGGAGGAGGAAATGGGAGGCAACAAAGTGGAATAGGCCAAAAGAGGGCACATTGGGGAAAAAGGGGGAAAAGGACAGTTTTAAACGACAAAAACGATGGCAGTGGAGAGTAGAGACCGGCTGGCAGGAATATAGGGCGACAGAGGGGGTCCTCTGAACAAATTCCCCAATTTTTTCTTGTGCTCGCCAACAGTGTTTGGTTGGCCGGTGGCAACGGCCGTCGCGGCCCTCATTTCCTGCCAAACATCCAGTCAGCCGGGCCCCATCTTCCCTCGCCCCTTTTTCTGGCACCCAATAGAGTGAATCGTCCACCAAACTTTCCCAGACCCTCTCCTCCTTCCCATTATTCTCGCCTTTCCCCCACTTTCCAATCCCCCCTCTCATTCTGGCCTTTGCCGCATTCTCGGCACCCCCCTCATTTTGTGGGCCGTGAGTTTTGCCATCGTTTTGTCTTCAATAGCGTCCCCAGCCCCCATTGGTCCTTTTTTGGTCCGTTCCTTTCCTTAAAGTGAGCCCCCATCTTCCCCACTTCATTCCCTCCTTCCTATGGCCCATCTTTCCCAACAAACGCAGTTTTGGGAGCATTCAAAAAGGAGGCGAGAATTATGGAGGCAAAAGGGGATTCATCCATATTTTTGGTTGAAAGAAGGAAAAGGGGGCATAACTGACAGAGAAAAGTGAGATTCGGGCATTTGGCAGCAATTCTGAATCTGAAGGCTGGGATTATTGCCAAAGGGAAGGAAAGAAAGAGAATGAAAGGAAAAATTGATGGCAAAGTGACAAAGGGGGGGGGGGGCATTGCATTTTTGAAGGGAGGACAATAAAAACAATAAAGAATAAAACAAATCAACCAATAATTGAATTTTCATTGAATCAAGCCATGTTTTGGGAAATTAGGCGTAAATTTTGTTGTTAAATTTAAAAGCAGCCAAATGGAGAAGGGAAGGGAAGTGCAAATTAATTGATTTGGGGCCAATGCCAAAAACGAGGGGTTTTGGCTTAAAATGGAATGGGTGTAAAAGGGGGAAGGGGATGAAGAAGAATGTGGGCTGATGAAAGGGAAAAAAGCGGGAAAGGGCCTTTTGGCCATCCCCGCCTCCTCCATTTCCCGCATTCTCGAGTCCATCTTCCCCCTCCCATTTTTGCATCAGCCAAGGATGGCAAATTGAGTAAGACTGCTTTTGGGGGATGGAATGAAATGGACGGGGGAATGGGAAAGGAAGGAAGGAAGCAGTTTAGATTGGATGGGAAATGGGTGCCGGGAGGGTGGCAAGCCAAGTTTAATGTCCGCCTCTTTCCCCCCTTCTTGGAACAATATTAAATTTTTTGTATGCCCATTGCCCATTCTTGGCCATCAATTTGTTGGGGGGAGAGGCAGGGAACAATAAAAAGAAATCGGGTATATTTAGGGGCATTTCCTTTTAAAGATCAATGAAATTTGCATATAATTACTAAAAACAAACTGTTAAAATTCCAATCAAGATTTCTCCTTTCCCTTCATTTATTTTTTTAATTTTTGAAGAGGCACTGAAAATGTGAATATTTGACATGTCCCAAAGTTATGTTGATATCGTATTTCTATTCTATTTTGATTAAAAGGAAAGGGGAAATAAAGAAGAGAGAACAGTTTTGATCCATGCCCTAGGACATTTCACATACAGTATGCCCTTATCATTTCTCTTTTCGCTGAATAGGAGGACTTTACAATCAGCCAGCAGAATTGTAAAACATTTACAATTACAAATCAGAATTGTAAAACATTTACAATCAGCCAGCAGAATTGTAAAACATTTACAATTACAAATCAGAATTGTAAAACATTTACAATTACAAATCAGAATTGTAAAACATTTACAATTACAAATCAGAATTGTAAAACATTTACAAATACAAATCAGAATTGTAAAACATTTACAATCAGCCAGCAGAATTGTAAAACATTTACAATTACAAATCAGAATTGTAAAACATTTACAATTACAAATCAGAATTGTAAAACATTTACAATTACAAATCAGAATTGTAAAACATTTACAATTACAAATCAGAATTGTAAAACATTTACAATTACAAATCAGAATTGTAAAACATTTACTTACAAATCTAAACAGGTGGAATTTATGATGCTGTTTTTTATTAATATCACAGAGTTTTAAAAGCACTCATCAGTGGTTTATTCCTTTTATTTTATTATTGTCCCCCCAGTATCGGCCAATTCATTTGTTTGTTTGTCCCCCAAATATCCATTGGTCCATCCCATTCATCGCTTTTCTTCCAATTCCGTCCGTTTATTTTGTTGTTTTGGTGGCTGCCTCCTCGCATTGACCCTTCTTTCCGACATTCGGAAGAGGTCATCGCCATTTGGGCCAGTCATCCGCCTTTCATCTCTCATCAGCCAGAAAAGCAGTTCACATTCAAAACAAAATTTTGTTGGTCCGTTCTTCTTTTTCAAATAAAATTCTACACATTTTGCTGAATTTTTTGGCAAATGAAAATTAATTTAAGCATTGATCTGAATCTAGAAAACCCTTAAAATTATTTAAATATTATTTAAGTTATTCTTTGAATTTAAGAAAAATCTCCTCAAATTTCTTTATAAATTTCCTTTCAATTTTTCCATTTTTCCCTTTTCATCCATCCAGATCCAGACTTCCGGCTTCATTGACCCATAGACACACATTTTGGTGGGTGGCGCGAATTGCAGTGCGAAAAAGGAAAATGGGGGCAAAAATTAAGTCAGTAAATAATTCAAAAATGCTAAACAAAAATGGCATTCTTTTGATGGATCATTTTAGGCATTTTCCTAGGAAGCAACGATAGGTTTCAGACCGTTAAATTAATTTGATTTCATCATTGAATTTAATCGGCATTTGGCATTTCATTTTGCTTACATTTACTTTAAAAATATATTTTTGAGTCTAATAAATTTCCAAATCTTTTCATCACCAAAATTTGAGTGCATAACTTTCGATTTCGCTCATCATCCATCTGCTTCTGCTACTGATGGATTTCCGGGGGAATATGCAAGATTGGCGATGGCAGATATTTTGGCGGACACAACAATTGAGTGTGTTGTTCGGCGCGGTGAAGCGATTCGCTTCATCGACCCCCTTCCTTTCCGTCTGCCATTTTCACTTTTTTAAAGCGGCTGCCATCCATTTTAAAGCATCGTTTTTTTGGGCGATATTTTGCGTGAATATGATTTCCCTTTCATTTTCCTATATTTTTTTTTAAAAATTGCGCACTGCAAATTCCCTTCCCTTATCCATTCAATATCAAATATTCAAATATATTATTGAAATGATTTTAAACAATTTTCCATGTTAAATATTCATTGATTATCCCAACTTTGCCAAATTCTATATATTTGCGAATTACCTGGGACTGGGATCTAAAATAGAATAATTTTATTTTAAAAATCAATTTCCTCAAATCCAACTTTTTAGCATGGCCTAAACCCTCTTTATGGTAGAATTGTCAAAATGATTCCAAATCTTTCATTTTTCCTAAGAAGCCGAATAAATGAAGACTACTAGAGGCAAGATCAGAACAGAATTACAGAATTTGATGAGTGAAATGAAAATGAAAAAGTAGGGGATTCCTGTAGTGCCCCTTTGGTCAGGGCAAAATGTTTGAGTGGGTGGATTTGGTAAAGCACAAATCCAGCACAGGCAGATGACCACCGCCGCCGTAGGGGGCAATGGATTTGAGGATGGCGAATTCCTGTTCCACTTTCACTTTTTTCATCCCCCCCCCCCCCCGGCATTCCCTTCATTGCGCGCTTCCTTCGACCCTTATTAAAGCAAGCCAAAAGAAGGGAGGGGAGGAGGGCGATCGGATGGCGAAAGCCGGCAGAGGATGGCGACCTATCCCCCGGATAAGCAAATGCGCAGAGGGCAGCAATAGCAAAGCCGATGGATGCCCAATCATCAGCAACAACGCCAACAGCCGAAAGCGAAAGCATTGCTGCGCAAGCGAAAGTCGCGGCTTATTCACTAGGCTTTTGGTGTGGATTTGTTGTGTGCTGCTCCAAATCCATGCAAAATTTCGTTCTGATTTCGATAATCCAACCCACTATCCCTCATTTTCCTGACTAAATTCAATTTTGATCAGAGAAATTGCCACCTAATTCATTCAATTTTCATTTTTATTTATCCTATCCATTTTATTATCATATTTTCATATAATTTAATTAAAATACTAATTTCCTCTTATCGAGATGCTTCGTACCATTCCATTATAATGGTTTTAGTCTAATCAAAAAGAAGTTCAAAACCAAAATTAAAATGCTAACTAAAATACAATTTTTTAAGATAGTTTTCTATAAAATCTGCCCCCAAATTTCGATCATCAATGTAACATATTGCCCAAAATTTCTTTCTTAATCCATAAAATTTTCCATTGAAAATTTGAAAAATGGATAGAAAAAAGTTGCTTGTGCTATTTTTGGAAAAAAATTTTAGCCCAATCGGGGGCAAGGGCCGCCGCTTTGACGGTCAATTCTGCAGTCCTCTCTCCCCTAATTCCAAGCAATTTTCCCTTTCAAGTGTCCATCGCGCACCAAAAGATCCCCACATCACCATTTCGGAATGACCAACCAGCCACTTTCTCCTCTCCAGACACACATATTCTCCTTCACCTTCTCTCTTTTGGGCCCTTTCCCTTGTCTCTTTTTTCCATTTTTGCTGCTTCAAAAAGCCGCGCACCAGTCACTTTAGCCTTGCTCCATTTTCATCCATTCATTCATTCTCATTCGGAGTTCAGTCGGTCAGTCGGACGAATTGATGGAAATATGGGGAGACCTTGGAGGCAAGTCGACCCGGAATCCACTTTCCTTTCCCCCTTTCATCCTTATTTCCAGCCGGTCAGCCGGCACAAATTATGTTGCCCTTGCCCTCCTTTCCCTTTCATCCGTCCCCCTCCCCTCCATCATCCGCGCAGGCTCCTTTTCCTCTCTGAAGAAATGCCAATAAAAAAAAGTAGACATGCTTCTGAAGAAGAAAAATCCAAGCAACTTTATTTTAACCCAAATTGAAATATGCCTTCAGCCTTATTCAATCCAAATTGAATTTTTTTCATTATTAACATTGAACAAATTATGTGACATTGTTTTATAGCCAAATTCCCAATTAAAGTATTAAATGTTTGGTTTTTATTCTGATTTTCAATGTTTTGTTGTTGTTCTGATTATAAATGTTTTGTTGTTGTTCTGATTTTCAATGTTTTGTTGTTGTTCTGATTTTCAATGTTTTGTTGTTGTTCTGATTTTCATGTTTTGTTGTTGTTCTGATTTTAAATGTTTTGTTGTTGTTCTGATTTTCAATGTTTTGTTGTTGTTCTGATTTTCAATGTTTTGTTGTTGTTCTGATTTTCAATGTTTTGTTGTTGTTCTGATTTTCAATGTTTTGTTGTTGTTCTGATTTTCAATGTTTTGTTGTTGTTCTGATTTTCAATGTTTTGTTGTTGTTCTGATTTTCAATGTTTTGTTGTTGTTCTGATTTTCAATGTTTTGTTGTTGTTCTGATTTTCAATGTTTTGTTGTTGTTCTGATTTTCAATGTTTTGTTGTTGTTCTGATTTTCAATGTTTTGTTGTTGTTCTGATTTTCATGTTTTGTTGTTGTTCTGATTTTAAATGTTTTGTTGTTGTTCTGATTTTCAATGTTTTGTTGTTGTTCTGATTTTCAATGTTTTGTTGTTGTTCTGATTTTCAATGTTTTGTTGTTGTTCTGATTTTAAATGTTTTGTTGTTGTTCTGATTTTCAATGTTTTGTTGTTGTTCTGATTTTCAATGTTTTGTTGTTGTTCTGATTTTCAATGTTTTGTTGTTGTTCTGATTTTCAATGTTTTGTTGTTGTTCTGATTTTCAATGTTTTGTTGTTGTTCTGATTTTCAATGTTTTGTTGTTGTTCTGATTTTCAATGTTTTGTTGTTGTTCTGATTTTCAATGTTTTGTTGTTCTGATTTTCAATGTTTTGTTGTTGTTCTGATTTTCAATGTTTTGTTGTTGTTCTGATTTTCAATGTTTTGTTGTTGTTCTGATTTTCAATGTTTTGTTGTTGTTCTGATTTTCAATGTTTTGTTGTTGTTCTGATTTTCAATGTTTTGTTGTTGTTCTGATTTTCAATGTTTTGTTGTTGTTCTGATTTTAAATGTTTTGTTGTTGTTCTGATTTTCAATGTTTTGTTGTTGTTCTGATTTTAAATGTTTTGTTGTTGTTCTGATTTTAAATGTTTTGTTGTTGTTCTGATTTTCATTCCGGAAAATGTTTTTAATTTGTTCTTTTTCCCTTTTCAGAATACAGTAACCTTACTCTTATTAATCAAAACCAATTAATTCCCCCTATCTTATTCCCATTTTTTATCAAGCGTGATAGTTTCTTTTAAAAATTTTTTTCAGTAAATTTTTTATTTTATTAAAACATTTTTATTTTATTTAAAGACCAAATTGCTGTAATTTTCTTTGGTTCATTCAGATTTTAATTGAGATGGAATGAACAAGCAGCGGCCATCAAAGTCGGCTGCCAATTCGGCAAATTCGACAAAATTGCCCCAGCCACCAAATGATGCTCCTCCTCCTCCAATCCAACCTATTCAATCTACCACCATCCCCGATTCCCATCAATCACCAAGGCGGTTTGATTGGATTAACACAAAAATGGAAAAAAATGGGTTGAAATACCCGAAAAGATTATTTAAAAACCAAAATTCACCAATTTTTCCTCAATTTTCTTTCAAAAAATGTGCCAAATTTAGAATTGTTGGAAGCAAACAGCGAGATGCCGGCGAAGATGACCATGATGGAAAATTTGAATCGCAGCTGTCACAAAGACGAAAACGAAGCAATGAGCCAATAAAAAGAAGGGAAAGTAAAGAAAAGTTGCGAAAATCAGCAACAATAGAAGAACGAAATGGAGGAAATCAACCAAAACAAATTGTAAAAATTGCTAACTTGAATTTAATTTAGTAAAATATATTTTGAAGGATGGAATTGGAATTCGGTGGGTGAAATATTATGAAATTTTCTCAATTATTTGAACAAATAGCTCATGGGGAGGAACAAACTTTAATTTACAATTTTCACAATTGTTAAATAGACATTTATTAAAATATACGGTAAATATTACCGTATTTCTTCTATTTTAAGCCACTCTAAAAATCTAAAAAATTAGAAACCCATGGATTTTTAATAGAAGAAATGGTAGCTGTAACTTTTTATGATTAAGAAGCCTATAATAAATCCATTTTGAATAGAATGAATACCATACCAATAGACTATCCTCTAAGGCATGAATTGCCCTCATCATTTTATTCTGAATTTTCTATTCTGATTTTCAATTTTTCATAGGTGATTGTGGCAAATCCAACAAAAGGGTTAAATTGGCGAATCGCAGATACATCAATGGCTTCATCTCTGGGTAATTCATGGAAATTTGCTTAAAATTCAATTAAAATTGCATTAAAAAGGAATTCGGGATGTTCCGGCGATGATTCCCTCGGCGATTCATTCCATAATATGCGCAAAGATATGATAATAGCCAATGCTGAGAATGGCAAAAAGAGCACAACAGAATTGGGTCAAAATGGCGAAAATGGCCGCCAATCAACCGGTGGTCACCAAAAAATTCGGCAATCCTCGGGCAGTGGCATGAATTTGAGGGTGAAATTGAGGACAAGCGAAGAGCTGGAAAGAGTGGGTTTTTAATAAAAAAAAATATAAGTTAATTGAGCAAATTTTGGTTGGATTTGGTATTCGGGAAAATGTTTTGAATGAAAATTTAATAAAACGAAGTATATAGGCGATAGGCCTTTTACTTCGAAATGAATAAAATTAAACAAAAAATTTTAATTATCGCAAATATAGTACATGGACCGTCGACGCCGAAACAATGAGGCTGCAAAACGTTGTCGCGCAAATCGACGCGCTGTTTTCGAGTATCGTTCGCGACGAGCCCAAATGTTGGAGGCGGAGAATGGAGGTGAATAAAAAACCTTGATGGATGGGGGAAATTTAACACTTAATAAATATGAATTTTTCAAAATCCGCTAAGTCTCAAAATTTGTTATTTATTTATTATAAGCTAAAATATATCAAAAATTCATACCGGAATTTCCGACAGTTTTTTTGTTATGAATTTTTAAAAATTTTCAAAAATACAGGAAAAATTCAAAATTTTCAAAAATCAATTTTTCAAAATCGGCCCGAGTTTTTAGTCTGAAATTTTCTGATTAAATTTTGATAATTATAAGCTAAAAAATAAAAAAAATCTAGGCCTAGAACTCTATAAGTTTTTTAGTTATGAATTTTTAAAAATTTTCAAAAATACAGGAAAAATTCAAAATTTTCAAAAATCAATTTTTCAAAATCGGCCCGAGTTTTTAGACTGAAATTTTCTGTTTAAATTTTGATAATTATAAGCTAAAAAATAAAAAAAATCTAGGCCTAGAACTCTATACGTTTTTTAGTTATGAATTTTTAAAATTTCTTGAAAATACCAATAAAAGACAACATTTAAAAAATTAGCAAATATCGCATCAAATTAATAAGATTATGGCATCGGTCATTTCTGAATGCTTTTAATAACTTATAATAAGACACTTTAAATTCCTATTTTTATACCCCTTTTTTAATAGAATTGCGTCAGGAAATGATCAAACTGAACAATGAATTGGACCAATTGAAGGCCATTATTGCGACGAATTCGGCGGCAGCAAATCGAATTTTACCGACTGCCTAAAATTCGAAGAAAAATGTTGATTTCTTGATCATTTTTTTATGTCTTTCAATCAACAAAATCCCCTAATTTTAATCATCTTTAAATAAATTGTAATTTACAAAAAATGAATGAAATTTTATTGTATTTGTGATTAAAAATAAATTAATAAAAATATTAAAAATGGTCAGTCAGTCAAAATGGTACAATACATAAAAAAAATTGTTGAATTAAGAAATTTGGGGCACAAATATGTAAAATTGAGTCAAAATTGATTAGGAAAAGAAATTGTTAAAAAATGGCAAAATTATTGGCAAAAAGTGGACAAAGTGGAAAGGAAAGGCATTTTTTGTTATAAGAAAATAATTAAAATTATTGAGAATATTTAAAGGAGGAATATTGCACTTTTATATAAATTAAAGGTTATCAAAAAATAAATTATTAAGGCGCTGTTTTTGGCACAAATTGGCGTTGAGGCAATGGTGGGGCTGGGAGACGGACAAATGATGGGCCAGAATTTGGGGCGGCGGATGTGGGGCAAAGAATATTATTGTTAATATTTTTGTTATTATTTGTTGATGATGATGGTTGTGATTGTTGATTGTTCCCATTATTCAAATTGTCCACAATTCCATCCAATTGAATGTCAAATTGGGCACCACAATTGATTTCGCCTTGGATCATTGACGCATATTCGTTGGTCTACAAATACAAATAATTTATTTGGAATGGAATATCTAAAATTTAAATTCCGGCCTAATAAAAATCTTTCGCTGGAATATTTCTAAATTATTGACATCATTTTTAATTAAATTTTGAAATTTGGTTCGCCGAAAAAATTTTAAAATTAATTAAGCTATCAATTAAAAAATATTATTTAGACTATTTTTTTAGGACTATAATATTTATGAATTTAAATTAATGGCTTAATTTTAATTTTTTCTTAATAAACTGTATAAAACTTCTGTATATTTTTTAAAAAATTATTCATAAATTTGTGCTTTTGATTTTTTTCATAAATTATAAAAATAAATTAAAAAATAAAACTGACTGCTTCCGGCGATTCGCATTCATTTCTGTTGCTGTTTCCATTGAATGGGGCAATCGGCGAAATAGGCCAAAATGGGAGTCGCATTGCGCCGCCAATTCTTGGTGGATTCAATGTTCTTCAAAAGATAAAATAAAATGCTTATTTTTGGGATTATTTTGCCCACCTAAGGGGAATTATTGCTGCCGTCGAACTGTCCAAACCATGTTCATTTTTGTGCAATGAATTTAGGACATTTGGTGCTTGAACATCTAAAAATAAATTTAAATTATTTTTAAATTAATTTCTAATTCTTTACATCTTGGATTATTTGCAATGACCAATTGGGGCGGACAATTCGTTCCTCCAATTGGATGCACTTGATGGGGTGGAGATGGGCCGAAGAATGGGGAGGATGGATTGCTCATATAACTGTGCCATAAATTATTTTTTAAGTATTATTTTTGAATTATTTTAAAATTGTGCCATTTTAATTTTACAAATTTTTATTAATATTTTTTTCCTACGTTATTTCCGTGTTACTCTCTGGAGCCGGAGGACCTCCTCCATTGTTTCCATTTGCCATTGCTGATGCATTTTTGGTGGCATCGCCCATTTCCGTTTGCACATTTTGTTGTTGGGGTTGAATTGGTTTTGTGATGGATTTTTGCTGATTATTTCCACTTTCATTTTTATCCATTTTTGCAATTCTTTCGGCAATTATTTCATCTAAAAATTGAAAATCGAACATTTTAAATTCCAAAATGGCAATTACCATCAAAAATGTAATAGCAATTTTGACTGAATGCCGTCGTATTCACAACTAAATTTAAATAATTATATTTTTTTATTTTTTTAAAATTAATTTTATATATTATTTTTTTTATATATTATTTTTTTATATATTATTTATTTTTCATTTATTTTTTTCATTTATTTTTTTCATTTATTTTTTTATTTAATTTTTATTTTTTTATTTATTTATTTTTGAATTAATTTTAATATTTATTTTTAATATTTATTTTTTATTTATTTTTTTATTATTTTTCATTTATTTTTATTTATTTTTAATTAATTTTATATATTATTTTTTTTATTAATTTTTTTTATTAATTTTATATTATTTTTGAATTAATTTATTATTTATTTTTTTATTAATTAATTTTAATATTTATTTACCATGTTTAATCAGCCCAAGTTGGAGCAATTTTGAGGCAAATGATTTTGCGCCTTTTCTGTCCCGAAATCCTTGCACATTTGAAAGTAGCCATTCAATCATTTCATCGCCTAATTTTAATTAAATTAAATAAAAAATAGTAAATTTTCAAACCAATAAATGACATTGGGACCGGAATTTTGAGCCATTTTCGATTTCGAATTTGAAGGCCCGAATCCGGTTCAACCATTCGACGCAAAATCACTTTTGGGTCCATGGCGGCATGCAGGGGTTGTTGGGCACGGGGAGGCAATGAATTAGAAGTGGATGAGGAGGCCACTGCTGGCTCTGCTGTTGGCGGACAATTTACTGATGGGTTTGTTTGTGTTGTTAAACCAATGGGAAAAGGATGAGAAGTGCCTAAAAGGGTTAAGGGAATTAATATTTTTATTTAAAAATGATAATTTTAATTAAATTTAAACTCAATTTTCCCAAAAATTTAAATTTTAAAATTAAAATAAATTTATTTAAATAAAATTAAATATATTTTACCTGGATTTTCAGCTGCTGCTCCCAATGTCTCATTGTTAATTTTGATGATGGCTTTGTTGTTGTTTTTTGGCATTTTTCTCCTCTCATCCACGGTGCCAATTTGTTGGTGTAAACCCGTCTAAAAATAACCAAAATTTATAATAATTTTAGATTATTTATTTTACTTTTGCCAATGCCGGAACCAATCTGGCCCCAACTCCATTCCGTCTATCCAAATAGGCTGCCGCCTCCTCATCGCTCGTTTCTTGCTGGAAATTATTAATTATTTATTAAATTTAATTCAAAAATAAATATTTTACCACATCAATGGCCATTGCCGCCCCTTTCATTTTCTCATCGACCATCAAAGGATGATGATTTTCTTCCATAAATGGTTGAATTGGTTCGGCACAATTTTGTCTAATTTAATTCAATTTTTAAACAATTTTATTTATTTTTACTTTGTCGATTCCACCCATTGGCTAATGTCCAATTGTTGGGTTTCACAAAGCAAACTGAGGGCATCCGATTTTCTTTCCTCCGAACTTTCGCCATTCACTCGTTTTCGCTTGGCAACGTACATTATTACTGTCCTAAAATTTATTATATTTAATAAAAATTAATTTGAATTAATTTGAATTTTATTAATTATCTGGTCGATTAATAAAAAATAATTAAAATAATGAAAAACCTTTTCAATGTGGACAATTTCTTCAACATGTCCAGTGCCTGTGCCTCACTCAAATCTTCAAATCGAGTTTCATTCACCTTAACCAAATTGAATTAATTTAATAATTTAAAATAAAGGTTAACTTGAATAATTTGGTCGCCAATTTCCAATTGATTACATTTCTCTGCGGCACTGCCTAAATTAAAATTAATTTATTCGAAGTAAATTGATTCAAAAAATACCTGGCTGAATGTGGTATATAAAAATGGAACCATCTTGGCTGGCCACCGAAATTCCCAATGGAGCTTCCTTCAAACGCAGTTTCACTTCTTCGATTCGGGGCAAAGAATAACTGAAAAAATTATAATTTTTATTTATTAATTAATCAAAAATTGAGTAAATTTAAAAAAATTTAGAAAATAATTTAATAAATTTTAAACCTGCTCTCGGATTCGGATGAAATCGTCGAGGGGACATATGCCTTCCTGCATTGTTTTCTTCCATTCCGGCGAAATTTTTGTGAATGTTGTTTTTGAATTTGAGCTGTGGCACTTTCTAAAAATTAAATTAAAAATTAATTTTTTGAATTTTTTACCTATTGTGCTTTCTTCCGCCGAAGGCAATGGAGCTGGAAGGCGAGGGAAAATACCGGAAGAAGAACTGTTAAATTGGATTTTATTATTTTAGAATAATAAATGTTTTTATTACATTGAAGTTCGATTGTAGTATGGATCTTCGGATGTGGAATTGTAAATTGCAGCCAAATTCTCTCCGGCGCGTTCTTTAAAATTTAAGTTTAAAAAGAGAATTGAATTAATTTTATTAAATTTTTTAAAAACTATTTCAAGCAATTTAGGATTTAGGTTATTATTAAAGATTAAACGTTTTGTGAACTTACTGCTAATCAATGTTTGGACATCGCTGCTGGCCTCCGTAATTGTGACCATTGAAACACGCTGTCCTCCTCCAATATCAATTTCACTATTTGTTGGCATTGTTGAAAGTGCCAATCGATTCTTTATATTAAAAATGATAAATATTTAATAATTAAAAATGCTAATAAACCATTGGAACATCTTCATTCCCCATTTTGTTGGTCAATTTCGCTTTTGTCGGCAATGTGGTCGAAATTCGTGGGCCAACCGAATTTTGTGAGAGCAAAAATAATTCAATTAAGCCATTTGCCTAAATTATTTTATTCCTTTTAATATTAAAATTAGTCGTACGGATTTTTGTAGCAGCTGTCGATCATTGTTGATTTCTACTTTGACTTCTCTTTTCAAATCCGGATCCCATTTTTTGCAGAAATAACTGTAACCTTTGCGCACAAAATTCTTCTTGAAATCGGCTAAAGTCAGCTGGTCGGATGGCACGGGAATTTCGGAACAATATGGCACTGAATCATCCAAATGATAATAAACCTTGAAATTTTTAAATAATTTTATTTATTTATTTAGCATTTAAAAATCTTACTTTTGTGCTTGAATTTGAACTTTGCTGTTGTTCATTGTCCATTTTTATTATATTCAAATTTCTATCAAAATATGGAGAAGATTCTTAACAAATTTTCATTCATTCTAGGTTTAATTCAATCAGGCAAGCTAATAGCCTAGCCTCACCCTCAAGGCTTGGCTTATTAGGCCCAAAAATCAAGCTGAATTTTTATTTATATTTATAATAAAAATCATGTATGATTTTTAAGAGAAAAAATTTTTTTAAGAATTCAACCAAAATTTTTAAAAAACTTCGAAAATAAAGTCAAAACTTGTAAAAATAATAAAAATAAAGCATTGTTAAATATAAACAATTTTTTTGTATTTTTTAGAAAGATAAAATGATGATGAGACCGGCAACAAAACCAGCAAATTTATTATTTTGTTTCAATTATTCTGCTACTTATGTTTGCCAACTTTCCACAAATTCTGACACTCAAAAGATTGCTAATCAAGTTACTGAAGCGCCAGAAAAATTAGATGGAGTACGGAATCTCAAAAAAATTGCGAATGAATTGAAGAAAAGTTTCGACAATTTTCAGGTTTTAACGATTTATTTTTTAAATTAATTTTTAAAAAATAATTTAAGGGAGAAAAGAAATCAGAAGATACATCGAATTACTGGCCTTTATCTGTAGACGAATGGGAAAGAACAAGAAAGCAATGGGATGATGATCGAAGACAATTTTGTGAGAAAAAATTAAAATTCAATCAAGGAAGTATAAATAGGAAAATAATAAAATATTCTTTCTAATTTGAAGCATTTAATCTTACAAATTATATAAAATAAAAATAATAATTTAAATTTACAGATGAAACTGTTGAGGAACAAAAACCGGTATATTTCAAACCTGGACCTTGGAAAAGACGATTCATTTTATGGACTGGAATGTATTCGGCAGAATCAGAAATACCGGAACAATTAAAGTGAGCATTTTATTTCAATATTTAATTTTTTTTTGATTATTGATTAAAAAGGGTGATAATATAATTAATTAAAAATTGAATTTCTAACAAAATGAATTATTAATTAAGATTAGTCAATTCAACATAAAATTTTATTATTTTATTTATTCTAATAATTTTCAGTTCCTACAAAGTCGCTGAACATTTCAAAAGTTGGTTCCGGAAGTTGGCATTCTATATTTTCCTGGTCTATTGCGGCATTGCCTTCATCTATCGATGTGATGAAACCGAGAATGTTCGTTGATGAGGAAAATGAACGAGACAATTTTGATTCCATAGAAAATAATTTGTTTATTCTTTCATTTTTATAAAAATGTATAAATAGAAAAAATTAAATGTATTTTTAAATCATTTTATTTTTATTGTTATTAAAATACCAACATTATCCACAAACGGTTTGGATTGAAGGGGAAGGGAATTAAACATGTCATTCTCCTCAAAACCCTCTAAGGCAATTCATTTTCGGCCTCTGTTGGAATGCCGCTACCGTCGCTCTGCTGCTACAGTATTTTTTCCCTTTCCTTAATCAATGACAAGATAGCTTTCAATTTGCCCCAAGGGCATCATCACCCAGCTATTCCTTTTTATTTATTATGGTAACAATAAGAATAAATGTTCATATATTTTTTAATGATTATAACACCTCTTCATTCCTAGCTGTGTTTTTCATGATCTTAGTTTGGTTTTGTAGAGCGGAAAATGCTCTTTCTTATTTTATAAATAATATTCCCTAATTTTTAAAAGAATTTTGTATAAATAATAGGAAATTTGATAATTTAATTTGTAAATAATTTTAAATTTCTGAATTCTTTTGGATCATTCTTTTGAATTCGCTCATTTTTAAATGGCATTTTTCCTTTTTTCCATATGGCTTGCATGAAATTCAACTACATTTTTTAGTGTATAAATTTAAGTGCAATTAAATTGCCATTTCCTTTAATTCAATCCATTCGTAAATGTCGCCTAATTCCACCCAAATTTGTATTTCAAATAAGCATAGACAATTTTGAAAAATTAATTAGTAGAAATGATTTTTTCCGAATGCCCGAATTGCAATAAAATTTGCCAAAACTCTTCGATTTCGAAGTCACGCAATTCATAAAAATGAATTGAATCTTTCATTATTTTCCTTCAATTCCGCCTGATTCCCCTTCAGCAATGTCCCTCATATTTTCCCGAAAATTTTCCATTGTCTCCGTATCATGTTAACCAACCAACCAGCCGCTACAAAAAGGAGGAACCTGCCCTGCCCACCAAAAAGTACATAAATTCATTTGGACTCACCCCTCCCCCTTCCACCATGTATTTTATTTTTACCAAAGTTTTCCCGCACCTTTTCTCCCATTAGAAATGTGACACCGGCGGGTGTATTGTGTGTGTGTGGTTGGATGATGGCAGCCACCGCATTTAGAAGTTGCTTGGGGAGGGGGGATGGGGGCAAGCAGTCAAGCAAAAAGTGGGCGCGAGAAGGCCGGCTGAAAGCTGCCAGCCGCCAACCCAACACAGGCTTCTTTTCGGCCACAAATTTATATGTTAAATGTTAACAAGGTGTCCAAAAAAACAAGTTTTCGCATTTTGTTGTTTTGCCTCTGCTCTGTGGTTGATTTTGGTTGCCTTTTCCATTCCATACGTCTTTTTCATCACATAAAACCAAAAACCTAAATATCCCTCCCCCCTCCCATCCTAATTCGATTTTGAATGAAAGCAGCCTAGAGCGCTGCTCCCCTCGGGATGAATAGCTGGGGGCGAGGAGGATGGATTGGATTTGCGTTTGATGGCAGCAGTGGCAGGAAATGGGCGGAAGCCGAGTTCATCCCGCCGCACTTTCCACAAAATCCTCTTTCCAATTTCCACTCCGATGCACACATTTGCCATTCATCCCATTCAATCCCCCCACCCCCTTTAGCCGTATTATCGCCTCTTCTATATATGAAAATGAGGGCCAATTCGGCCATTCTCTTGTGGCCTTCATCCCGTCCTATTCTCAGTCAGCTGAAATATACGGACGAGAATGCAGAAAGGGGCGTCAAAATATTCTTTACTGCTTTCTTCCTCCCAAAATTCCCTTCGGGGATTTGCTAATTGACGGGCTTGATGGAAGGAAGGTGATGAGAGATGAAATTGGGGCATCCCGAAGTGATGAGGAGGAAATACGGAAGGGAATTGAGCACATTCTCTTGATGGAAAAATGAGGGACGCGAATTGAGCCGAGGAATATAGGAGGGCCAATGTGGGCCATAAAGAGCAGGCGCTTCCGGCGGCTGGCAGCAATGGACAGCAAATGAGTTTGCCCTCCTCCCCCTATTGCCTTCCATTCGACGGCACCAAATGGCTTTGTTCGCCTCCTCCTCCTTCCTTTCCCTCATCAGCAGCTTGACTCCTTCCTGTCCTTTTCCTTCCCATTTTTGCCCAGCAACCCACCAGCCACCCCCCCCCCCCCCCTATAGGGCCTTCCCGAACGGATTAGTGTGGTTGATGGAGGGGTGGGTGGGGTGTGGCCCATTCCTTTCCAGCATCCCTGCTTCCATCCCATTCTTCCATGCTTTTGGCCATTTGCTCCATCCAAACAGCAGTTTGCCTCAGGCAATTTTGTCCCACATTGCCTTTGGCGAATTAAATTATGGAAAGGACTTCGGACATACTTTCACTCTCAATATGGAATGAATTCGATGGATAAAGCCTTTTTCCAAAATACAATATATCCATGAATTTGGCCACAAATATTTTCCCAGCTGTTCGCCCACATCCATCCAAATAAATTCCATCATTTTCTCCACATTCTTGCCTTCTCTTTTCCACCAAATTCATCCACACAATCAAAACAAGTCTGCGCCTTTCGAGAGTGGCAGCGCATTATTCGATCGATCCAATCCCCAAATTCCAATCCAATTCCACTCTCCTCCCACCATCAATGCCCCAAAAATCGACGTCAAAACATCAGTGTGTTTGGTGAATGAATGGATTGGTTGGCTGCAACATCGACGGGCAACAACAATTTCCAATTGTCCGTCCGCCGCAATTCACGCGCAATTCTCGCCTCCTCCTCCTCCCACCATTTCCACGCACTCGATTCCCCTTTTGTGGTCGTCGCCTCCCTCCCAATTCACCTGCCAATTGGGCTCCTCTCGACCCAAGTTCGCCTCTTGAGCCACTCCACCAGCCGCCCCTCAATCCCATATTTGGGTGTCCGCGTGTACAAACAGCAGTGAAAAATCTGTCGCATATTTGATTGAATACATAAATGGCTGAATTGGATTCATCCGAGAATATTATTTACTAAAGAACACACTTTTCGACACAAATATGCCCAAAATTCATCCCTAATCCAACCTTAGATTTCCAACCACAATTTCCATCCCAACCAACCCCAATTCATTCATTCTTCCCTTTTGCCCCCATTGTTCCCGCCGTATGCGTCCCGGGTACCGACATCACCACAAGAACATCAATGGGCGAATTGCCCAAAATAATTTGCTGAATTCTCGGCGGTGGCGGCGCGGGACAGTCCGCCCATTCCATAGTCGAACCACCACATTCGACCGACAATTATTCCCAATATGAGCCATCGTTTGTGTGCGCCTGGCAACGCAAAAACAACATCCTCTCATCGCCAGGATGGATTTTGGATGGATGAAGCAGCCATATCGCAAAAATGAGCTAGGAAAAAGGACATTTTTGGGATAATTATCTAAACTGCTTTCCGCTCATCTACCTAAATCGAAATTGGGACCTAAATTTTGTGCTTTTTATCCGATTTGCTGATAAATAGAAAAATTATAAAATGATTTACGATTTAATAGGTTAACAAAAAAATCCTAATCCATTTGCTTTTTTTTTTACTTTTGCCTCATCGTTTCCTTTTAATTATCTCATCAAAAACACTACAACATTAATCCCTTCTCTCTCATTTTTTGCCTTTTTTGAGTGGCCTTTTGTCCCATTGGCCGAATCCAATTCTTCGCCCTTCTCGACAACATTCGCTTCCATTTTTGCCAATTAATTTTGCCTACGGATAACTCATCTTTTTTGAGTCCATCCATTCAACCAATTACTTATTCCGCCTCTTCCTCCTTTTTTGTATCCGCCGTCGTCAAATCCAATTCTCCGCCATAGAAAAAGGGAAAATTCCATTCAAAGCTTTCATTCTCCTCCCATTTTCGCCCGAAAAGTGTGCCTCATCCTCCCCAGGCTTTTTATTGTCCGGACTTCCCCCTATGGTTTCCATCCACCCGAAATCCCCCATTCGACTCAATCTACTCCACATTCTTCCCAAAAAAAAACTTTTCGGAGGAGGCAGTTTTCGTGTTTTATTCGCAAAACATGCCCCGGGGCCAATTTGCTTCCCCTTTATCCAAAACCATACGAAACCACTCATTTCGATGGCCGCGGCTTCTTCCCCCGCATTTCATTCATTCACATTTATTCAATGCAGCCAAAAGCATTAATCTTCGAATTATCGGGCCAACGGGTCGGCATCATCGTTTTAGTGCAGTTTCACCCTAATTTGGCCATCAGCCTCAATTCCCTTAAGCCGCCCATTCCCCACTTCAAAACCAAAGTTTCACAGCATTTCTTCCTTCCCAAAACATAAATTTGCCAAAAATATTTTATTAAATTCTTTGACCAAAATATTATTCGATTCTATGAATTTAATACTCCCTCTTTTTTTAGCAATTTTTAAGCCAAATGGTTGCTTCGATGTCGACCATTTCCCAGCCCCAACAGCAGCAATCACCGGCGGATTCCATCCAACCGGATCAAGAACAACTTTATTATGCGCAACTTTTTGCCGTTCAACAGCAACAACAAGCTGCGGCGGCGGCAGCAAATTCTTCCTCCTCCCCATCAAATTCATCGAATAAAAGTGGCGGAGAAAGGGATAAAAATGGTGAAGACGGAAATGGTGGAAATGGACGAAAAGAAAGTGATCGAGAAAAGAAAGAACGGGAATGGAGTGAAAGGAACACAAATTTGATTGTGAGTTTTGGTTGACATAGTAAGGAAAATGATAATTTTTAAAAAAATTGTTTATGAGTTTGACATATAAAAATGAACAAAATATTATTTTCTCTCATTAAAATGTTCAAAAGGTGAATTATGTGCCACAAAATATGACGCAAGAGGAAGTGCGCGCACTGTTCGGCTCAATGGGCGAAGTGGAATCATGCAAATTAATTCGAGACAAACTAACAGGTATGTCCAAATGGAAAAAGGGAAAAGGAACATCCAAAAGGGTTCATTTCAACTAAAATTGTTGGAATTATTTACATTTTTGAACAAATTCAGCATCGAATCTTTCGGCACAAATTTTAGGGTCAATCCTTTATTCTGTTAATTTTCTATGAATTTTTTGCAAAATTGACTCATTTTCGTTGGCACTGGTTTCGCTTTGGACACATCACAGAATTGTTTTCTTCAATTCTGAATTTGGCTGTTTATTAATGTTTTCTCCTTTGTTTTATTTTCTTTTTTTTTTAATTTTCACTTTGAATTTTTCGCCTAATTTGTTTAGAATTTTTATTGTAATTTTTACCAAAAATTATGGCACTTTTTCCTTCAATAAACATTTAAATATAATTTTTAGAAAATAATATAAAAATTTAATTAGTAATTTGCTTCAATAATTGCACCTTAAAGTCTAGGCGAAATTACCCCTCATTAATAAAAGAGGTAAGAGCAAAATATTGGATATTCAATTCCATTTTTTGATCTAATTTTATTGTTATAAATTATCATAAAATATAAATTAGTTTATCATTATTTTCTCTCCTTTTTATTTTGGTGAACTCTTTTTTTTTCACTTTTGGTTCAGGCCAATCGCTTGGCTATGCTTTTGTAAATTTCGAGCGACCCGAAGATGCACAAAAGGCACTGATTTCGATGAATGGGCTTCGCATCCAGAACAAAACACTCAAGGTGAGAGAAAATTAATGAAAATAATTTGTTGGAGAATTGAAAATTGCCTCATTTTTTGGATTTATTTTCCCAAATTTTGTTTTTCAATTTTATTTTGCATTTTTTGCGTTTTTCAATCTTTTATGGATGTCCAAAAAAGCAATAATAATTTAATTTTGAATTTTTCGTTCACAATTTTCGTACATTTTTTTCATTTCAATTTCCTCCAGCCGCACACTTTAAAATATTTTAGAAATAAAAAAATGCAATCTAATTGGTAGAATTTGAGAAAAATATTTTAATTCGGGAAATTAAAATTAAGATTCCAATACCATCAAAACAATATAAAAAAATGCATTTAAAAATCACCTTATTAGCTTAAAATTGACTCTACTTAATACCGAACAATTCGTTTTAATGTTTCCAAATTTTTATACAAAATTTTGAAAATTTTAATACCAATTTAATGAAAAAATTGCTATTTCAATGGTATTAAAATATATTCTCCTTCAATGGATTGGATCAAATATTCATTTCATTCTATAGGTTTCATTGGCCCGTCCCTCAAAGGATGATATAAAGGGCGCAAATTTGTATGTCAGTGGATTGCCAAAATCATTGACTCAACCCGAATTGGAGGCTGCTTTCCGTAAATTTGGTTCCATTATTACGTCGCGTATTCTTTACGACAATGTGACCGGTCAGTTTTTTTCTCTTTTTTGCTCACAATTCTCCAAAATTTGATTAAAATAGTGGGAATAAAAATGATCTCGTTCGTCTAAAAATAGCCTATTTTTAAAATAATCGGAGCTCCAACAACCAAAATTTTGTTTAAAAATATAATTACTGACTTCATCATAATAGCAGGTGAAATTATGCCGGGACGTGAAAGGGCAACTATTCTTGCTTTTATTTGACATAAACATATTTGATTCTGTCAAATTTTTGATTCTACCCTCTGGGTTTATTAGAAATTCAATGAGGCAATAATTTTCCCTTCCTTCATTTCATACTATAAATGAGAAGAAGAAAAGGAATACGGTATCTCATATTTTGGAAATTGAGGGAACACATTCCAGACTTTTCCTTGAGGGCAAAACGGACAAAATTAAAGGGTTTTTAAACCGCAAATTTGTAAATTTATTATGCAATTATCTATTTTCCATTACTAATATTTAATTTGGGATCAAATATTTATTATTTTATTTAATATATTTTGTATATTTTCATATCCATCATCATAGGTCTGTCCAAAGGAGTTGGCTTTGTTCGTTTTGACCGAAAATCGGAGGCAGAGGATGCCATCGAGAAAATGACCGGCACAATGCCTTGGGGCGGCGATGAAGCAGTGGCCGTCAAATTCGCGAATAGTCCATCCACAAATAGCACAAAATCTTCTTCCTCTTCAGCAATACAGGTCCAAAAAACAAAATTTATCGAAAATAATTTAATATTTTAAGATGGCCCAATCCCTCATTCCCCTCCAAATACTCCAATCGGCCACTCCCACAGCCGCCCATCAACTTTCCCTGCCTTCATTGCTTCCGGCTGGATTGCCCCAATCATCGGTGGCTGGTGGCCCAATTCATGGCCATGCTCCCCAGCATCGATTTCGCTATTCTCCTTTGGCTGGGGCACCGTTGATCAGGTATCGGTGGAGCATTTATTTGGCGGCAATAATACCGTTATTTCTTCTTATTAGTAGCCCCAACTCTGTTAGAATTTCCCTTCAATTTTTATCCCCTTTATTGGGTCTCCGAAATTTATTAGCCCAAGGGCTATTAATAGAAGAAATACGGTATATTTGGAAATGGAAATGCAAATCTTTATTTTATGGGATACCCTCAAATTTGGCACCGTTAATAACTCATCAAGGATTGAACAAATTTTAGTAAATTTAGTGTCAGATTAAAGAAAAGACTGTTCGCTATCTAATAATATAAATTTAATTTATATTGACTCAGAATTTATGAAATTGTGCCCAGAAAATCATTGAAAATTTCGCTAATCCACAATAAAGGCCATTTTTAATGATTTTTTCTTTATAATTTCCTTAATTTAAAACTAATTTAAATAAAATATTAGAAAGCCAACAGTCTGATCCCTAATTTTATACAAAATCAATGAAAGTGGTTAAGTCATTGATAAGTTAATATAAATGGCACCAAATTAGCCTATTTTCACAATTTTTTCAGTGCATCTGCGCCAGTGGCCATTGCTTCGACGGCTCCATCAGCAGTGTCCAGCCTTTCCGCCATTAACCCTTTGGCCGGTGCCACTGCACAATCCGCCGGCTCTGGTCAAGAATATTTGGCACTTCTTCAACAACAATTACTTCAACAACAATTGACTGCGGTGGGCGCATTTGGCACAAATCCATCATTGGCGGCTGCCGCTGCAGCTGCAAATTCCCAACAGCAGAATTTTGCCACACAAATGGCCGTTCAACAACAGGCAAGTTCACATTTTATTTTGGGCAATATTTAATGAATAAGTATTTAATTTAGCAAAATATATTGAAAATTTCCAAAAGATTATTGCCGTTCAATGGTTTGTCCTAGATAACCAAACCCATTATCCAATCAATAGATTTCATTAAAAGACGATTCGATCGATATATTATTAGTCATGGTCGGATCAAAAATTTATAGTATTAAACCGTTTGAACCGTTTTTCCATTTTCGGTTAAAACTGTTTAAAAAATGGTTAAACCTAAGCCAAATAATATCATTCGATGCGTCTTAATGAGATCTTTCGATCAGATATTTGATTTTGGGCTCTAGAATAGTATAATCTTTTCGCCATTTTCAATGTTTTTTCGCAATTTTCAATATTTCCCTTAATTAATTCATTTTTTACCCATTCCCCCTTTATAGTATGCCGCCTATGCCGCTGCCCTTGGCCTCACATCCTCAGCCGGCCCCACCCTTCCATTACAATCGGTGAATGGCATTGGCCAATCCAAAAGTCCATCCAGCACCGGATGGACTCTTTCAGTGGGGAATTTAGCCGGTGATACGGATGACTCCACCCTTTGGAAGTTGTTTGGCCCATTCGGTGCCGTCCTTTCGGCCAAATCGATGAAAGGCAAAGGAATTGGGCTTGTCACAATGGCCAATTATGAGGAAGCATTAACGGCAATTGCCGGCCTAAATGGCCAACAATTGGGCGGTCGAACTATTCAAGTGGGATTTGGAGGTGGCAGCACATTGCCCTCATTGATTCGATGAATAAAATGTTCCATTTTCCATCATAAAATATTATGAATTTGGTCAACAATTTTTTATTTTCTCGTCCTGCTAAAATGTGATTCAATATTTTTCCCCAATTTTTTACAATGAATAAATTTTTTTACTTTATTTATTTTTTAAATATTCTTCTTCCATTTTATTCCAATTTAAAATTCGAATTAAATTACTTAAATTAGGAATGCCATATATTTGAAGCCTGGGGCTTAAATTCCAGAGCCCTCCAAGGGGAGCTTCTATTATAGAATTTACGATAGTAAGATAAGATTTTGGCCGGGATAAAGCCCTAAATCAGTCAAAAATATTATTGAATTAATGCATGATTTTAAAAGATTTGACTAATGACAAAAAAAAGGTTTAATAAAATGGCATTTATTCATGCAAAATATGATATATTCGAGTTCATTCAATGCACACAAAACGATTTGTTCATAAATAAACCAGATTTTGGAATTCTTTTAATGGAATTTGCCCAATTTTGATGAATTGAATCAACAATTTTTCTTTCCAAATTTGTGAATTTGGGCGTTCCCATTTGACCATTTTATATTTATTTATGAAAAGTTTTGCTTTCAATTTCATCAAAAAAACCAATTTTTAATCCTATTTTCCATCCAAAAATGAGATCAACAATTTTTGTCGCTTTTCTTGCCATTTTTTCCATTTTCATTGCCAATATTGATGGAATGTAAGTCAATTTACAATGAGATTTATTATAAAAATGTGATGACTTATTTAAATCATTTATAAACTAAAAGTCACCATTTTAATTGTTAAATTAGGTCAAAATAAATCTGAGATAAATTAATAATAATTCAACAAAATTATAAAAATATTACAAAATTCAGTGTTATCCAACGTTCGCCCGGCTCAAATCGAATAATTGTTCGTCTACAAGTGCCATCCCCATCCGATGGCATCACATTCATGGCATTATTGCCAAATGCTGACTGCTTAACCGAACAATTGGAGGATAATCGGTGCGAATTAAAAATATGAGCTTTTGCCAAGAATGAATTCAATTTTGAAGTCTTTTCATCGACTTCCCCGGCTGTCGAATCAGCCTTGATTGGTCCAATTCCCTTTTCGGCACAACTCGCTATTTTCGTCATGATGCGGCCAGGCCCATGTTGAGAAGGGTACGCAGAAAATGGCGCGTTGGACCCGTCCAAAAATGTTGGTGGGGAATTTTTGGAAACGATAGGAAAATAAATCAGAGGTACAGTAACAGTACCTTCCAATCCAATGTGCCTGAGGGATAAATCATTTTCATCGAATCTTTTTGGATTTTGAATAACTTTTATTGTGGCAAATTTCATTTGAATAAAAGCCTAAATACTAATTAATATTTCCCCTTATGAATAGTAAAATTCGGCAGTGCCATCATCCATTATGGGAACAATATGCGAGTCCATTTGAATGATTCGGGAATGATAGTTGAGTCGGTGGCACCGAATGGAATGCAGATGGGCCCAAAACAGACAAAAGCATTCAATTGCCCATTGGGACTTGCCAACAACGGTGGAATACTTCAAATGGACATTTTCACGACAGCCGGAACATCAAAATGCCAAATTGGATTGGAATTTGTGAGTAGGCAAAAATGATGCCATAGAAAAAGAAATGATATTTTTGGAAATGGAAAATTTTTGCCAATTTTAAAGCCAAAAATGGGGAAAAAGAACAAAAACCATTGGTGGAAATTCAATTTTCCCTTCCAAAAAAGGATTCGGACTATAAATTGTTGGGCAGTGAGGAAAAATCGGCGAATGACGGCGATCCAAAGGAAATGGCATTGGAGCAAGAAGCAATGCAGGATTAGGGCACAAATTTGAATGAATGGAAATGAACTTGAAAAGTGCGGAAGGAAATAGTTTTGAGAAGAGGAAGAACAATGATGGGAATGGGGGATTTCACGCAAATTGGATTATGTTTTTTTGTTGCCTAATAATTTCATCCTTTTTTAAATCCACATGTTCATTTGTTATACTCATTTTTTTTCATTTTTGGCTCATGATGACAACCCTTTCCTTTTTTTTCGAAAATTGTCCAATTTGTGAAACTTTTATTAATGATAATATTTATTTTCTCCAATATAAAATTGTTCAATATATTTTGCCCCTTTTGGATTTAATTAAAATATACGCCATTTCCCCAATGTAGATAAATAAGCATTGAATAAATTAATAAAGAGAAAAAGCGGAATAATGCAAATTTATTGCTGGATCTTTTTGCTTTCAATTTTGCGTCAATTTCCTTTGAATTTTGGCCAACAAAACAATGGAAGCAATGTTGCAGTGGTGCCTTGCCAAAACAATGGAATTTGGGGCGATTGGAGCAATTGGTACGGTTACGGTGAATGATTGATGAAAATATTATAAAAGGGCATATTTTTTAATTCCACAATTATTTAATTAAAATTGAAGGGAATAATTTAATTTAATTTATGAAGGACCGCTTGCCCAACCTCCCCATTTCTGTTTGCATTGTCCAGTTTGAATGTTCAACAAAGAATTCGTCCATGCCTTCCCCAACCAGCCGGATGCCAACTTCCCCCTTCCTCATCAATTGCTCCATTCAATTGCACGTAAGAATCTATGATGCTTTTTGATTATTAGTTATATAATCTAGTTATCTTGGAATAAAGTTGTTTGGTTCGAGAGCTGGACTTTAAGTTCCCGATCCGGGCCTTCACTGGAGGCCTATGCCCCCAATGGCCAAACGAATGGGATAGTGATAAAGAGACTCTCAACTTTAAAAATTATTATTTATTTATTTATTCTGCGGAAAATATAATAGAAATGTGAAGGGGAAAAAGAGAGGAAAAACGGGTGGATTTAAAAAGGCAGATTGGGGCAATATTTGATTGATCAGATGACAGGGCGATTAGGCAAAAAGTGGTGGTACAGTAGGATGAATAGGAAAGATCCTTAGGCATTATTGGCATTGACATTGGTTTTAAAATGTAAATTCTATGCCCTAGAATTTATTAGCCTTATTATTTTTGCCATAAATTCTATTCAACTTTATCTCCAAAAATGGCTTATTAAAAATGATTTAATTTAATCAAAATATATTTCCCCCCAGTGGTTCATATTCCGATGTCCGTGCCTGCCCGACGCCAAATGCGGTGGATAAAATTGTCAATCCAATTTCTGCTATTCCTCAATTTGGGTCCCTTCCCCAGCAGCAAATCACAATTTCGGGCATTGGTGGCGCCGGATTCGGCAGCGCCTGGACTGCCACAATGCTTCAATCCATGCAAATTGGAGGGAATAATTTGGGCAATTTGAATGCCGGAATGTTGCAGACAATGCAAATCAATGGAACCGGCGGAAAATAACCAAGGATAATTATAAAAATTTATATTTTTGTAAAAATATTTAAAAAATTTTTTGATGTTATTTTTCTATGGATATTTTGATAAGAAAATTTAATTGTAGATCATCAAAAAAATAAATCATTTTTGATATTTTGTAATGAATTTGCCTTTGGGCAAAGTTATAATTTCCTGATTTTTTGATTACTGCTTTAATCATCGCTTTTTTACGGGCCAAGTTTGTATCGGATCTAACGATGAGAATTAATGGTTTGGATTTGAATCCTAACATATTTCTAAAAGTAATTATTAATTAAACAATAAATAAATAAATATGTCCAACATTGTTTATTCTTTTTTTAATCAAAGATTCAGTCAAAAGTGTGATTCAAATGATCCTTCCATATTTAGCCATAATCCATTTTTATTCTTACTTTTTCCTTTCCTCTTTTCAATGATCATCGATGGCAAATTGATTAAATCCAAAGGAAAAAAAGAAAAGGCTTATTGTCGAGATTGAACCGTTCAGATTATTATTTTCCCATAGCCTCTCTCTTCACTGCCGGCTTATTTAATAATAAACTTCAGTTATTGTCCGATCAAACTACACAATTTTAATTAATCCAATCAACACAAAACATTTGATAATTTTATCCAATAAATTATGGCTAATAATAAATCTATTTCAATTTCAATATTCTTCGCCCTATTCCCTTTAAATTTTTCTTCTTTATTTTCATCAAATTCATCTTCACTCTATAATAATCTCTCTCTAAATTCAACCCAATCAACTCTTCCATTACGGCCAACATTCCCACAAACTTTTTGGGATATTGTCGAATCGAAGCCAATCGGAATAATTTATCCAATTAAAAAGTACACAATTGGCACATTCCCGAATCCACAGGACAATTGGGAATGCAATTTGGATCGACTCGGTGGCCACATTTGCGATCCGGATTCATTGATGGAAAAGGAGGATCGAATTGAATTGCAAGAATTGATCACATTCTTCCCAGAATGGACAAAAAATGTTCATTCATTTATTTTTGCCATAAATGACCACAAATTTACAGCAAATTTCGACGAATCGTTGCGTCCAAAAAGGAATCAAAATTGGCATTGCATTGTCCCAATTCCCGATTGAGGCTGGCCAACAACAGAGGCCACTTTTTGAGAATATTACCCAAAGACAATGGCGCGATTGGATTCAGGATGGAGATGCCCGGAGGCTAATTGATGTGATTTGGCAAAGATTGAATGAATTGGAGGAGAATCCAAAAGATGTTAGTAACACAAATGATAAGGAAATATTGCCCCCTATTTTGTAGAAAATTGGCGAAAGAATTGCCAGAGATTGGGGCCTGGTTGAGGGCACATTTGGCTGCCATTTGGGCATTTTGATTATGGTCAATGCGGTGCCAATGCAAATTCACATTTATTCGCATCCATCCATCCCAATTTCGCCAATTGAAAAGAATTCCATTATTTCGGAACAAGTCCGCCCACTTCCATTTAAAAATTACATATTTGCTTATTTTAGCGACAATTCCTACGAAATCCCTCCAGGCAATATCCCCGAATTTTGCGTTCAATTTTGGGTGCTCTCCGTGAATTGATTGTCCATAAACGGTCCGTGCTAATGGGCACAACAAGGACAGTGCCAATTGGCAGAAAATCCAAATTGGCTGATGAGGAACAAAATTGCAAAGAAAAAGCCAATGAAATTTCGGTGGATTCTGTTCATTGGCATTGGCATCATTTCCTTCAATGGTTTTCAATTGTGGCAATCCTTCCTTAATTTCATATTTTTTCCATAGGTTTGCTTTGTCCGTGGCAATTTTCTTTTCCCTTTCTTCATTTTTGTTGGCAATTTTTTTATTCTTCCGAATCCGTTTAATTGCAAAACAAAGGAAATCACCAGCAGTGAAGAATGGAAGCCTCAATTGTCGATGCCATAAAAAACATGGATGTTGTTTAGCAATGATGAGAATGGACATAATGGATGGAGGAATGAAGCCATAAAAAGCATTTTAATTAATTTATTACAATCTTTTTTGAATTTTACAACAAAGAAATAGTTTAAAACAAATGTGCACTTTTTGTATGGACGAAACAAATAAATCAGAAAAGCACAAAAAATGCTCCCAATTAAAAGCTAACATAAAAAGGAATATGCGCGAGAGAAAGTACGGTATTTCGAAAACGTTTTGTTGTTGTTCTGATTTTCAATGTTTTGTTGTTGTTGTGATTTTAAATGTTTTGTTGTTGTTGTGATTTTAAATGTTTTGTTGTTGTTCGGATTTTAAATGTTTTGTTGTTGTTCTGATTTTCTATGTTTTGTTGTTGTTCTGATTTTAAATGTTTTGTTGTTGTTCTGATTTTAAATGTTTTGTTGTTGTTCTGATTTTAAATGTTTTGTTATTGTTCTGATTTTAAATGTTTTGTTGTTGTTCTGATTTTAAATGTTTTGTTGTTGTTCTGATTTTCAATGTTTTGTTATTGTTCTGATTTTAAATGTTTTGTTGTTGTTCTGATTTTAAATGTTTTGTTGTTGTTCTGATTTTAAATGTTTTGTTGTTGTTCTGATTTTAAATGTTTTGTTATTGTTCTGATTTTAAATGTTTTGTTGTTGTTCTGATTTTAAATGTTTTGTTGTTGTTCTGATTTTAAATGTTTTGTTATTGTTCTGATTTTAAATGTTTTGTTGTTGTTCTGATTTTAAATGTTTTGTTGTTGTTCTGATTTTAAATGTTTTGTTGTTGTTCTGATTTTAAATGTTTTGTTGTTGTTCTGATTTTAAATGTTTTGTTGTTGTTGTGATTTTAAATGTTTTGTTGTTGTTGTGATTTTAAATGTTTTGTTGTTGTTCTGATTTTAAATGTTTTGTTGTTGTTCTGATTTCATTCCGGAAAATGTTTTGTTGTTCTTCTGATTTCATTCCGGAAAATGTTTTGTTGTTGTTCTGATTTTAAATGTTTTGTTGTTGTTCTAATTTTCAATGTTTTGTTGTTGTTCTGATTTTCTATGTTTTGTTGTTGTTCTGATTTTAAATGTTTTGTTGTTGTTCTGATTTTAAATGTTTTGTTGTTGTTCTGATTTTAAATGTTTTGTTATTGTTCTGATTTTAAATGTTTTGTTATTGTTCTGATTTTAAATGTTTTGTTGTTGTTCTGATTTTAAATGTTTTGTTGTTGTTCTGATTTTAAATGTTTTGTTGTTGTTCTGATTTTAAATGTTTTGTTATTGTTCTGATTTTAAATGTTTTGTTGTTGTTCTGATTTTAAATGTTTTGTTGTTGTTCTGATTTTAAATGTTTTGTTGTTGTTCTGATTTTAAATGTTTTGTTATTGTTCTGATTTTAAATGTTTTGTTGTTGTTCTGATTTTAAATGTTTTGTTGTTGTTCTGATTTTAAATGTTTTGTTGTTGTTGTGATTTTAAATGTTTTGTTGTTGTTCTGATTTTAAATGTTTTGTTGTTGTTCTGATTTTAAATGTTTTGTTGTTGTTGTGATTTTAAATGTTTTGTTGTTGTTCTGATTTTAAATGTTTTGTTGTTGTTCTGATTTCATTCCGGAAAATGTTTTGTTGTTCTTCTGATTTCATTCCGGAAAATGTTTTGTTGTTGTTCTGATTTTAAATGTTTTGTTGTTGTTCTAATTTTCAATGTTTTGTTGTTGTTCTGATTTTAAATGTCTTGTTGTTGTTCTGATTTTCAATGTTTTGTTGTTGTTCTGATTTCATTCCGGAAAATGTTTTGTTGTTGTTCTGATTTCATTCCGGAAAATGTTTTGTTGTTCTTCTGATTTCATTCCGGAAAATGTTTTGTTGTTCTTCTGATTTCATTCCGGAAAATGTTTTGTTGTTGTTTTGATTTTAAATGTTTTGTTGTTGTTCTGATTTTAAATGTTTTGTTGTTGTTCTGATTTTCAATGTTTTGTTGTTGTTGTGATTTTAAATGTTTTGTTGTTGTTCTGATTTTAAATGTTTTGTTGTTGTTCTGATTTTAAATGTTTTGTTATTGTTGTGATTTTAAATGTTTTGTTGTTGTTCTGATTTTAAATGTTTTGTTATTGTTCTGATTTTAAATGTTTTGTTGTTGTTCTGATTTTAAATGTTTTGTTGTTGTTCTGATTTTAAATGTTTTGTTATTGTTGTGATTTTAAATGTTTTGTTGTTGTTCTGATTTTAAATGTTTTGTTGTTGTTCTGATTTTAAATGTTTTGTTGTTATTCTGATTTTAAATGTTTTGTTGTTGTTCTGATTTTCAATGTTTTGTTGTTGTTGTGAT
This sequence comes from Pratylenchus scribneri, assembly GCA_030063045.1. NCBI lineage: Eukaryota > Metazoa > Nematoda > Chromadorea > Rhabditida > Pratylenchidae > Pratylenchus > Pratylenchus scribneri. Next base: position 1,102,294 of record JAQSEB010000104.1, on the reverse strand, counting down.
TTTAAATGTTTTGTTTTTGTTCTGATTTTCAATGTTTTGTTGTTGTTCTGATTTCCTATGTTTTGTTGTTGTTCTGATTTTAAATGTTTTGTTGTTGTTCTGATTTTAAATGTTTTGTTGTTGTTCTGATTTTCAATGTTTTGTTATTGTTCTGATTTTAAATGTTTTGTTGTTGTTCTGATTTTAAATGTTTTGTTGTTGTTCTGATTTTAAATGTTTTGTTGTTGTTCTGATTTTAAATGTTTTGTTATTGTTCTGATTTTAAATGTTTTGTTGTTGTTCTGATTTTAAATGTTTTGTTGTTGTTCTGATTTTAAATGTTTTGTTGTTGTTCTGATTTTAAATGTTTTGTTATTGTTCTGATTTTAAATGTTTTGTTGTTGTTCTGATTTTAAATGTTTTGTTGTTGTTCTGATTTTAAATGTTTTGTTGTTGTTGTGATTTTAAATGTTTTGTTGTTGTTCTGATTTTAAATGTTTTGTTGTTGTTCTGATTTTAAATGTTTTGTTGTTGTTGTGATTTTAAATGTTTTGTTGTTGTTCTGATTTTCAATGTTTTGTTTATGTTCTGATTTTCAATGTTTTGTTATTGTTCTGATTTTAAATGTTTTGTTGTTGTTCTGATTTTAAATGTTTTGTTGTTGTTCTGATTTTCAATGTTTTGTTTATGTTCTGATTTTCAATGTTTTGTTATTGTTCTGATTTTAAATGTTTTGTTGTTGTTCTGATTTTAAATGTTTTGTTGTTGTTCTGATTTTCAATGTTTTGTTTATGTTCTGATTTTCAATGTTTTGTTGTTGTTCTGATTTTCAATGTTTTGTTTATGTTCTGATTTTCAATGTTTTGTTATTGTTCTGATTTTAAATGTTTTGTTGTTGTTCTGATTTTAAATGTTTTGTTATTGTTCTGATTTTAAATGTTTTGTTGTTGTTCTGATTTTCAATGTTTTGTTTATGTTCTGATTTTCAATGTTTTGTTATTGTTCTGATTTTAAATGTTTTGTTGTTGTTCTGATTTTAAATGTTTTGTTGTTGTTCTGATTTTCAATGTTTTGTTGTTGTTCTGATTTTAAATGTTTTGTTGTTGTTCTGATTTTCAATGTTTTGTTGTTGTTCTGATTTTCAATGTTTTGTTGTTGTTCTGATTTTAAAGTTTTGTTATTGTTCTGATTTTAAATGTTTTGTTGTTGTTGTGATTTTAAATGTTTTGTTGTTGTTGTGATTTTAAATGTTTTGTTTATGTTCTGATTTTCAATGTTTTGTTATTGTTCTGATTTTAAATGTTTTGTTGTTGTTCTGATTTTAAATGTTTTGTTGTTGTTCTGATTTTAAATGTTTTGTTATTGTTCTGATTTTAAATGTTTTGTTGTTGTTCTGATTTTAAATGTTTTGTTGTTGTTCTGATTTTCAATGTTTTGTTGTTGTTCTGATTTTAAATGTTTTGTTGTTGTTCTGATTTTCAATGTTTTGTTGTTGTTCTGATTTTCAATGTTTTGTTATTGTTCTGATTTTAAATGTTTTGTTGTTGTTCTGATTTTCAATGTTTTGTTTATGTTCTGATTTTCAATGTTTTGTTATTGTTCTGATTTTAAATGTTTTGTTGTTGTTCTGATTTTAAATGTTTTGTTGTTGTTCTGATTTTCAATGTTTTGTTGTTGTTCTGATTTTAAATGTTTTGTTGTTGTTCTGATTTTCAATGTTTTGTTGTTGTTCTGATTTTCAATGTTTTGTTGTTGTTCTGATTTTCAATGTTTTGTTTTTGTTCTGATTTTCAATGTTTTGTTGTTGTTCTGATTTCCTATGTTTTGTTGTTGTTCTGATTTTAAATGTTTTGTTGTTGTTCTGATTTTAAATGTTTTGTTGTTGTTCTGATTTTCAATGTTTTGTTATTGTTCTGATTTTAAATGTTTTGTTGTTGTTCTGATTTTAAATGTTTTGTTGTTGTTCTGATTTTAAATGTTTTGTTGTTGTTCTGATTTTAAATGTTTTGTTATTGTTCTGATTTTAAATGTTTTGTTGTTGTTCTGATTTTAAATGTTTTGTTATTGTTCTGATTTTAAATGTTTTGTTGTTGTTGTGATTTTAAATGTTTTGTTGTTGTTCTGATTTTAAATGTTTTGTTATTGTTCTGATTTTAAATGTTTTGTTGTTGTTCTGATTTTAAATGTTTTGTTGTTGTTCTGATTTTCAATGTTTTGTTTATGTTCTGATTTTCAATGTTTTGTTATTGTTCTGATTTTAAATGTTTTGTTGTTGTTCTGATTTTAAATGTTTTGTTGTTGTTCTGATTTTCAATGTTTTGTTTATGTTCTGATTTTCAATGTTTTGTTGTTATTCTGATTTTAAATGTTTTGTTGTTGTTCTGATTTTCAATGTTTTGTTGTTGTTGTGATTTTAAATGTTTTGTTTTTGTTCTGATTTTCAATGTTTTGTTGTTGTTCTGATTTCCTATGTTTTGTTGTTGTTCTGATTTTAAATGTTTTGTTGTTGTTCTGATTTTAAATGTTTTGTTGTTGTTCTGATTTTCAATGTTTTGTTATTGTTCTGATTTTAAATGTTTTGTTGTTGTTCTGATTTTAAATGTTTTGTTGTTGTTCTGATTTTAAATGTTTTGTTGTTGTTCTGATTTTAAATGTTTTGTTATTGTTCTGATTTTAAATGTTTTGTTGTTGTTCTGATTTTCAATGTTTTGTTTATGTTCTGATTTTCAATGTTTTGTTATTGTTCTGATTTTAAATGTTTTGTTGTTGTTCTGATTTTAAATGTTTTGTTGTTGTTCTGATTTTCAATGTTTTGTTTATGTTCTGATTTTCAATGTTTTGTTATTGTTCTGATTTTAAATGTTTTGTTGTTGTTCTGATTTTAAATGTTTTGTTGTTGTTCTGATTTTAAATGTTTTGTTGTTGTTCTGATTTTCAATGTTTTGTTGTTGTTCTGATTTTCAATGTTTTGTTTATGTTCTGATTTTCAATGTTTTGTTATTGTTCTGATTTTAAATGTTTTGTTGTTGTTCTGATTTTAAATGTTTTGTTGTTGTTCTGATTTTCAATGTTTTGTTTATGTTCTGATTTTCAATGTTTTGTTATTGTTCTGATTTTAAATGTTTTGTTGTTGTTCTGATTTTAAATGTTTTGTTATTGTTCTGATTTTAAATGTTTTGTTGTTGTTCTGATTTTAAATGTTTTGTTGTTGTTCTGATTTTAAATGTTTTGTTGTTGTTCTGATTTTAAATGTTTTGTTGTTGTTGTGATTTTAAATGTTTTGTTATTGTTCTGATTTTAAATGTTTTGTTGTTGTTGTGATTTTAAATGTTTTGTTGTTGTTGTGATTTTAAATGTTTTGTTGTTGTTCTGATTTTAAATGTTTTGTTATTGTTCTGATTTTAAATGTTTTGTTGTTGTTCTGATTTTAAATGTTTTGTTGTTGTTCTGATTTTAAATGTTTTGTTATTGTTCTGATTTTAAATGTTTTGTTGTTGTTCTGATTTTAAATGTTTTGTTGTTGTTCTGATTTTCAATGTTTTGTTTATGTTCTGATTTTCAATGTTTTGTTATTGTTCTGATTTTAAATGTTTTGTTGTTGTTCTGATTTTAAATGTTTTGTTGTTGTTCTGATTTTCAATGTTTTGTTTATGTTCTGATTTTCAATGTTTTGTTATTGTTCTGATTTTAAATGTTTTGTTGTTGTTCTGATTTTAAATGTTTTGTTGTTGTTCTGATTTTAAATGTTTTGTTATTGTTCTGATTTTAAATGTTTTGTTGTTGTTCTGATTTTAAATGTTTTGTTGTTGTTCTGATTTTAAATGTTTTGTTGTTGTTGTGATTTTAAATGTTTTGTTGTTGTTCTGATTTTAAATGTTTTGTTGTTGTTCTGATTTTAAATGTTTTGTTGTTGTTGTGATTTTAAATGTTTTGTTATTGTTCTGATTTTAAATGTTTTGTTGTTGTTCTGATTTTAAATGTTTTGTTGTTGTTCTGATTTTAAATGTTTTGTTATTGTTCTGATTTTAAATGTTTTGTTGTTGTTCTGATTTTAAATGTTTTGTTATTGTTCTGATTTTAAATGTTTTGTTGTTGTTCTGATTTTAAATGTTTTGTTGTTGTTCTGATTTTAAATGTTTTGTTATTGTTCTGATTTTAAATGTTTTGTTGTTGTTCTGATTTTAAATGTTTTGTTGTTGTTCTGATTTTCAATGTTTTGTTTATGTTCTGATTTTCAATGTTTTGTTATTGTTCTGATTTTAAATGTTTTGTTGTTGTTCTGATTTTAAATGTTTTGTTGTTGTTCTGATTTTAAATGTTTTGTTATTGTTCTGATTTTAAATGTTTTGTTGTTGTTCTGATTTTAAATGTTTTGTTGTTGTTCTGATTTTAAATGTTTTGTTGTTGTTCTGATTTTAAATGTTTTGTTATTGTTCTGATTTTAAATGTTTTGTTGTTGTTCTGATTTTAAATGTTTTGTTGTTGTTCTGATTTTAAATGTTTTGTTATTGTTCTGATTTTAAATGTTTTGTTGTTGTTGTGATTTTAAATGTTTTGTTGTTGTTCTGATTTTAAATGTTTTGTTGTTGTTCTGATTTTAAATGTTTTGTTGTTGTTCTGATTTTAAATGTTTTGTTGTTGTTCTGATTTTAAATGTTTTGTTGTTGTTCTGATTTTAAATGTTTTGTTGTTGTTCTGATTTTAAATGTTTTGTTGTTGTTGTGATTTTAAATGTTTTGTTGTTGTTCTGATTTTAAATGTTTTGTTGTTGTTCTGATTTTAAATGTTTTGTTGTTGTTCTGATTTTAAATGTTTTGTTGTTGTTCTGATTTTAAATGTTTTGTTGTTGTTCTGATTTTAAATGTTTTGTTATTGTTCTGATTTTAAATGTTTTGTTGTTGTTGTGATTTTAAATGTTTTGTTGTTGTTCTGATTTTAAATGTTTTGTTGTTGTTCTGATTTTAAATGTTTTGTTGTTGTTCTGATTTTAAATGTTTTGTTGTTGTTCTGATTTTAAATGTTTTGTTGTTGTTCTGATTTTAAATGTTTTGTTGTTGTTCTGATTTTAAATGTTTTGTTGTTGTTGTGATTTTAAATGTTTTGTTGTTGTTCTGATTTTAAATGTTTTGTTGTTGTTCTGATTTTAAATGTTTTGTTATTGTTCTGATTTTAAATGTTTTGTTGTTGTTCTGATTTTAAATGTTTTGTTGTTGTTCTGATTTTAAATGTTTTGTTATTGTTCTGATTTTAAATGTTTTGTTGTTGTTCTGATTTTAAATGTTTTGTTGTTGTTCTGATTTTAAATGTTTTGTTGTTGTTCTGATTTTAAATGTTTTGTTATTGTTCTGATTTTAAATGTTTTGTTGTTGTTCTGATTTTAAATGTTTTGTTGTTGTTCTGATTTTAAATGTTTTGTTGTTGTTCTGATTTTAAATGTTTTGTTGTTGTTCTGATTTTAAATGTTTTGTTATTGATCTGATTTTAAATGTTTTGTTGTTGTTCTGATTTTAAATGTTTTGTTGTTGTTCTGATTTTAAATGTTTTGTTTATGTTCTGATTTTCAATGTTTTGTTTATGTTCTGATTTTAAATGTTTGCTGTTATTCTGATTTTAAATTTTTTGTTGTTGTTCTGATTTTAAATGTTTTGCTGTTGTTCTGATTTTAAATGTTTTATTGTTCTGATTTCTCTTTCTGAAGTATGCTTCCGAATCTAGATGTACAGTTCTATTTTGGAAAGTTGAAATTTTTAAGATTCATTCCAGAAAGTTTAATTTTTGTGTTTGATTAACAAATAATTCTGCCTCTTTGCCTCAAGCAAACAATTAATTCCGTTAATGGCAATTCAATAAATAAAAATAAAATATGTTTTTCTAGTATTTTTTTAAATTTTGATTAGAAAATTGTTTTTTTTTTCAATTGAGATCCATTTTCAAAATCCTTTTCCTATTTTTTTATCATCATTCATTTGGTTGTTGTGTTCTTTGGTTTTTGCCATTCTCCTCGCCAAAATTGTTCAATGCTAACATCATCGCTCATTATACTTGGAGAAAGGACCTGGAAAAATGGAATTAATAGATAATTTTAATTTTAATATACGGTAGATGAAATATTATTTTCCATCATTTTTTCCATATTTCTAATTCAATCTAATTTAATTAGAGAAATATGAAATGGCACCTGAACGGTGAAATTGCCACGACTGAGAAAAGAAGGTGACAGAATGTTCGGGCTGAGTACTGTGACACCGAAATTAGATGGGGATAGCACTCGGGGCATCAACACATCTAAATAAATAAAATATGGGAATTGGCAACATTTTGTGATCAAAAAGAGATATTAAAATGCCTAGTAAAATGGCCAATTTACGGCCTTAAAATGTTAATATTTTGAATCCAAATCTCACTTGGCGTTAGCACACCGACAAAAAAGGTGCCAGGATTCAATGCTCGAAATTCAATTAATTTTGGAGACAACACTTCACCGAGCATTGTTCTCGGCGAAAGAATTATTGCGGCCAGTGCACGAGGGGACAAAACGTTGGAATGGAAAAATTTGGGCGAAAGCACTTCCGTCCAAAGAGTATTCGGTGTCAGAATGTTGGCAGTGAAGGCAGTTGGCGACTTAAAAATGTACAAAATGAATGAATTCTAAATTAATTGGCCCATCCAATATACTAATAAACTCACCAAAACGGTTAATACCGCTGCCCGTGGGCTCAAAATGTTGGGCGCAAATGCCACCGGGCTGAGTACATTCAGCTGAATGATATTTTTGGAAGCTTCATTAATTTCTCCCAACAAAACTAACCCACATGAAGTTTGGACTCATCAATGTGGTGGCAAATGCCCTCGGCGAGAGGACCACCCCATTAACGGCCACAGCCGCATTTTGGCGCAATTTATTCGTATAAAGGAATGGTCGAAGGGAATAGAGTTGCTCCGGTTCTGTGGAATTATCCGCGTAACGTTTTGGCCGATTCCCTGGCAAATATAATTTAATTCCTTGTTCAATTTTTGGCCAACTTGATCCTCTCTCATTGACATCGTCCATAACGGCCATTCTCCTAATGTCATCCTCCAATAGCGATTCATCCGTCACTGTCCATTCCCTGGCCCTTTTTTGGCCATAAAGTCCTCCAAATTGTTTTGCATCCAAAAGGGTGAATCCTCTTCCATCCAATTCTGCCTTTTGCCCTTCATTCAATGTTTTTCTCACTTTTTCCCATCTTTTTTCCATTTGTTCCAATCTCAACAAAGTTGGATACAATTTTTGCTCTAATTCACCCATTTTTGGTTCAATTTCTGTCAATATTTTGTCCAAAACACGAGAAGCACCGGACAATTCAAGGAATAAATCCAATAATTCAAGCATCTCCGACTCGCTGGTTGAAATCATCTTTAAATTTATTTGGGAGAATTATTATTTAAATTGGAGTTTGTGAAGGGAAATAGCATTTTAATAATCATTTCATTTTACTTCTAATTCTCTTATTAAAACAGGGGGTTAGATCGTTACTAATTTTGAGGAATGAAAATGTGCTATTTTTTAGATTTGTTGAATTTTCAAAATTGCTTTATTTTCCTTATTTTTTGCTAAATTTATGGGGCCATAATTTAATTTTATCGCTGCTCATACAAAAACTAAAGCTTAAACAGGTTATGGAAGGTGGAAAATAGGATATTGATGATTTTTTCCCATGAATAAACCGATTTAAATACACTTATGAATTTAGAGTTTAGACCACAAAATATAAAATCTGAATTTTTTGATGCTATTTGTCTGAATTTAAATTTTTTTTAAATCTCCATTCTATTAAAACCTACACCGAACAATGTTGGCAATGAGAATAGGCCTTCACGATGGAAACTGAACATTGTTGGAGAAAATAGATTGGGCTGGTGATTGAAGGAGGAATCCGGAAATAGTGAGAGAAGACGAGGTGAAAGGATTGGGAATGATTCGAAGGAATAATTGGCCAAAACTTTTTGCAATTCATCCGCCAAATTTTCCATTTGTGAACGGCCCATTTGGAAGAGGATTGGTGGCAAATTTGAGGGCATTAATTGGCCAATATAGCTTAAATTAAATATATTAAATATAATTTTAATGCAAGCAAAAAACTGACCGTGAATTTGTCTCGCCCATTTCGGCCAAATGCCTTTGGCAATATTCATATATTTCATAAAAATGTTGAATTCGTTTCAATTTGCCAATATTGCTTTCACTTTCGTTCCCATTTTGTGTTTCCCTTTTCCACCTTATTTTCCCTTCCATTTTTCTCCTCCTTTTCTTCTCCATCATTTTTTTGATTCCAACTAATTTTTTGCCCTCCATCATTGCTTTTGCCATTCGCATTAATTGGCCCAATGGTTCCATAAACCATGGCACATTTTTGCCATTCAATAAATCCATTGGCTTCGGATCCACTTTTTTTCCTTGCCTTTTTGCCCGCGCAATTTCCATTCTTTTTGCCTGCCTCAAATTTGGTTGGAATATTCCTCTTTGGATTGCCTCAATTGGATCAATTTTAATCAGTGCCCTTCGTTGTCTTCTTCTATCCAAATTCAATTTGCGAATTCGCAATCTCCTCATTTTTGGCAAAGATTCTCGCTTCTCATCAGTGGAATATTTCCTCTTTTTGATTGTTTTTCTTTTCGCCTTTTTCCATTCATTTTCGTCCATTTTATTAATTTTTCTATTTTTCATTGGCCATTCTGCCTTTTTCGTCCCTTTCCCATTCATTTCGGCCAAATTCCCTTTCTTTTGGCCAATGCCCAATTTGGCCAATGCTTCCATCAGCCATCGGCTAAATCGGCTGGTCAAATCCATTTCTTCCCCTGCCTCCTTATTATTTTGACCAAAATCATTGATCAATGCCTTTTGCCGCATCATCCTGTCCCTGGCATTCAACAATGGCACAACACATTTGGCCAATTGAACAGAACTTTTTGCCTCCAAAGAGCAACGGCCATAAAGTAGGGAATCGGCTTTTGGAAAATTAGGCATTGTGGTCAGGGAATGCGCCTTGGCCTAAATGAATTATTTTTTAAGTTAAATTTGTTTTTTAGGCAAATGAATTTTTATAGAATTGTCCCAATTTATTTCATAAAATAATATCCAAAAATTGTAAAATTATAAATAATTTACCTTAAGCAATGCGAAAATGGCCGCATTATGCAATAATAAATCCAATTTCTCCGGATTTAGTACCAATTCATTGAATGCCGGTGGAGGAATGGATTTTTGCTGATCGGTTGATTGGCTGATTGATGCCAAAATTGTTGGCCATAAAAATAATAATTGAAAGGGATAAATGTGCCAAAGAGGTAAAGAATGAAAGAATGCCATTTTATTGGTGGAGTAATTTATTCATTTAATTTTAAATCCTTTAGAAATTAATACTATTAAAAATAAATATGATTCTTTTTAAAGAGTCCTCAATTGGATTAATTTTAATTCCATTTTGAAGAAAAGGAATGGCAAAATTTTGAATGAAATTGAAATGAATTTTTGGGAATGTTTTGAAACACTTTCTCCATTCCAATCCATTTCACCCATTTAATAAAGGCAGCGGATTTGTTGATGCAAGTTTTTGCTGCTTTTCTCACTTTCATTTCCAACATTTGAATGAAGCCGACAATTTTTACATTCTCGCCACCACCACCCCAAAATCAAATCCAAAAATCCCATTCATTCGGTCAATTTGTGGTTGTTCTGCATATTTCCGGACTGGTTTATTCTTTTTTGGGATGAGGATAATCCACTTTGGATTTAGAGTTCATAAATTTGGACCATTGGAAATTTCCATTTTGATTTTGTCTACGGGGGAAATCATTCTTTTTATTTTATATTTGGATTGGATTGTGGATTCTGGATTGATGAGTAAAAAACAATTTGCTTAATTCTTCATTATTTCTTTAGGGTATTTTCTGACTCCATTCCTCTGGAAAAATTCGCTAAAATCATTTTTTATCTTGGCCTATTCCATGATGATTTAATCTAATCCAAAACTTACCCTAATCCTCCTCAAAAATTCATAAACCTTAATTTATCTTAAATAAAAATATCATATAATTTAATTTCTGCAAATTTCTTTTAAAATTCAATGTTTATATATTTATAATTTTATTTAAAATATTCATCATGATTATCTAATTCACTAATTATTCATTTCTCATTTGATTTAAATTATTTCCATATGAATTCTTCAGCGAATTCTTCAATTCAATCACGTCGCTTCAACACTGCCTTTGCATGGCTCAATTGGATGAATCCATGCTTTCCATGGTAATTTCCCATTCCACTGTTGCCAACGCCGCCGAATGGCAATTCAATGACGGAAACATGTTTGAGAATGTCATTGATGGTTACTCCACCACTTGAGGTGGAATTCAGGAATTTGTCCACCTTCTTTTGGTCTTGGGTGAACAAATAGGCGCCAAGGGGCTATAAATATATTAAAATTATTATTTTTATTCATTTTTTTTACTTTCTCCCCGTCATTGATTTTCTCAATGGCCTCCTCAATTCCTTTGACTGTCAAAATTGGCAAAACTGGGCCAAATAATTCATCCTGCATCAATGCATCATTGAAATCACTTTCCACGACCATCTGAAAATGGAATGAATTTTAATAGACATGGCTTAATATAGTTTAATTCTGGTGTGTCCAATCACCTAAAAAATACAGAATAAAAGAAAAGGGGAATTGATTTGTTTATGAGAGAATTAATTCGAGAAAGGTTAAAATTTTACTTCTTATTAAAGATTTTTATTTCCGAGTTTTATTAAAAACTAATACATTCCGAAGTTTTTTAATTCAATTCTTTCCGGAAAGCTTTTTAATTCATTTACTTTCCGGAAAGATTTTTAATTCAATTCTTTCCGGAAATTTTTTTAATTCAATTGTTTCCGGAAAGTTTTTTAATTCAATTGTTTCCGGAAAGTTTTTTAATTCAATTCATTCCGGAAAGTTTTTTAATTCAATTCTTTCCGGAAAGTTTTTTAATTCAATTCTTTCCGGAAAGTTTTTTAATTCAATTCTTTCCGGAAAGTTTTTTAATTTAATTCAATTCTTTCCGGAAAGATTTTTAATTCAATTCTTTCCGGAAAGTTTTATAATTTAATTCAATTCTTTCCGGAAAGTTTTTTAATTCAATTCTTTCCGGAAAGATTTTTAATTCAATTCTTTCCGGAAAGTTTTTTAATTTAATTCAATTCTTTCCGGAAAGATTTTTAATTCAATTCTTTCCGGAAAGTTTTTTAATTCAATTCTTTCCGGAAAGTTTTTTAATTCAATTCTTTCCGGAAAGTTTTTTAATTCAATTCTTTCCGGAAAGTTTTTTAATTCGATTCTTTCCGGAAAGTTTTTTAATTTAATTCAATTCTTTCCGGAAAATTTTTTAATTCAATTCTTTCCGGAAAGATTTTTAATTCAATTCTTTCCGGAAAGATTTTTAATTCAATTCTTTCCGGAAAGATTTTTAATTCAATTCTTTCCGGAAAGTTTTTTAATTCGATTCTTTCCGGAAAGTTTTTAATTAAAAATAGTTTCCCTAAAAATTTTATTTCACGATTCTTTTGATTCAAATATTGTTTAATTTTTAAATTTTTTTGGAAAAACACAAATGAGTAAATTTTGGCTCCCTCCAATTATGCCTGCAGCTATAAATCACAAAATGACAAGGAATATCGTATTCCTTTTGTTGAAAATCAATTAGGGCACAAATTTTTCCTTTCTATATCCCTCCAATTTTTAGTCTTATTTTTTTGCCATATCAATTCAAATATATGTACTTTTTCCAATATTTTATTTAAAACTGACTGGCGGAATGAACACATCCTCTCGATCGAATTCGCCCGCCTTGATCAGCACTTTCCCTTTTGTTTTGTCCAACATCGATTTGACCCGATCAAAATGTCGTTGATTCACCATTCGGGAATACATTGGATGTGCCTTTGGATTGTCCCCATACAATGTTTTGATGCTTTTTTCCAATGCACCAATCAATTTTGGCTTCAATTCCGGTGTGGTCATCACATAATCGGGTGCAAGGCAAGTTTGCCCACTGTTCAGCCATTTTCCCTCCGCAATTCGCAAGGCCGCCTTCTCCAAGTCCGCATCATTTTCCACAACAACTGGGCTAAAATACGGACAATATTCAAAATTTATTAAGAGTGAATTGACCATTTTCCGCCCAACTCCAGTGTAACTGGAGTCAAATATTTGGCCGCTGCCTGCATAATCACCTTTCCAATATGGGAACTACCAGTGTAGAAAATATGGTCGAAACGTTCATTCAGAATTCGTTGTGTTTCCTCAGCAGCGCCTTCGATGACAGCCACAAATTTCTAATGGGGAGGAAATTAGAGAATTTTCATTGGGGATTTGCCTTTTTAAATTAAATTTGGAAAGAAAATGTTAAAATAAATAAATTAAATATAATTGGACATAAAATTGTGTTTGTGTTGAAAAACTTGCCTTCTCAAATGTGGCATCAAAAAGTTGTTTGACAAGCGCAGATGTGTGCGGCGACACTTCCGATGGTTTAATGACGACAGTGTTGCCGGCGGCAATTGCCTCTGCGGCAGGTTGGAAAGTGAGAATGGCCGGATAATTCCATGCTCCAATCACCAACACAACACCTTTTGGCTCATACATCACAACCGGCTCACCCAATTGATTTGGTGAGTCAATCTGATGAGATCAAAGGGAAATATATTAAATAAAATTAAATAAATGTTGGAAAATATTTAATTTGCTGAAAAAAAGATTGAAAATGCCAAAAGGAATATTGAATGCTGCAATGATTGGAACTATTCAGATTTCAGAAATCAGAAGTTTAACCTAGAGACCCATAAACATTAATTTAATTGATAGATCTCGTCAAGAAGCATAATTATCTAACATAGTTTTGATTTGAACCAAAAACAAAAATAGAGTTACTTGTTGTTATCTGTCGCCAGATTTTTTTTGATCACCATGGGAAAGGTTACGGTATACCGTATCCCTATCCTAATCCTACCTGACCCTAATAAGGACTCTTCATTTCTAAAAATCTCTGTCAACAGATAACATGTACCAAAATTGATTTATTTAAACCGTTTAATGCCCTTTAATTTTGACCAAATCATGACAAATTATATACCATTCAATGAGTCTTGATGGGCTCTATCTTCTATCCAATGGTTTATGTTATTTTAACAATATGTACTCTTTTTCAGCTATCGGCAATTTCAATATTTGTTTCGGCAAATTACAATCCAGAGATGTTTAAGGGAAAAATTTGCACTTTTTCTTATGAATAATGCACAAAAAAAAAGGCTTGCCTTCTCCGGTTTTGCCCATTCATCCATATGTGCCAAGCAATAATCAATGGTATTCAGCGAACCATTCACCTCCATTTCCATATTCACCGCCGGATTACGGCGCAAATCCTGGAAGATTGATTGCGCAATTTTGTCCCGATTTGCGTCGATCATTTGGCGCATTTTCTTCAATTGTTCCTTTCGAAAATTAAGGCATCGAGTTGCACCGGTTTTGAAGAATTTGCGTTGTTCAGCGACAATCTGATCAAAAAATATGGACATTTTTGACCCAATTTTAATTCACCACCGTTTACCTCGGATGGAGAAGACATTTTTTGTTGCTATTTTTAATTTCAATTAGCTTTTAAAAATTCTAAATTTTATAAATTTGAATGAAATTGAGGGAAAAAATTTTGCAAAATTAGGAAAATATTCTGTGTCAACAAAAAATTTGCCCCTTATAATGGGGAGCTTTTCGTTCACAATTTTTGCAGTAAAAAATTATATTCCGTCCTTATCTTTGAGAGTAAATATCACCAACAAAATTGGGGCAAAAATCTCGGAGCAAAAATTAGTAAAAAAACAACAATTTTGAAGAAGAATCAGAATCAAAGTCGACACATGGGGGACACTTTTGGAAAGAGCAATTTTATTACAATGTTTTGGCCTTTGGCCCCATCCAACTCCCCCATTCTCAATCGCCTATAATAAATGATATGGATTGGGGGAAATTGACACGACGAATAGAATTTTAGGCCAAAGATCACCGTAATTTTGATTTGAGACAGGAATGGAATTAAAAAAAAGAGATTTCCTGTGGATAATTGTCCCGAGGCCTTGAATGGAAACTTTTCTGACTGAATGAGAGAATTTTTGACAAGTTGCATTTTCCCTTCAAAATGATTGTTGTACTTTCGTCGCTTATAAATGAGGACAGACGATTTTGGATTTTTATATTTTGGATTGGATTTGGATCATAAAGGGCCTAAATAAAATTCTTTTGTCTTTCTTTTGGCCACAAATCCCATAGATTAGAATTTATGGAAAAAAGGACCAATTATTTAAATTATTTACAATTATTTATGTATTTTAATTTTAATTTAATTATTGCCTTTAATAAGGCCATTTATTTTGATAAAAATTGTTTAGCCTATTTTATGATTCCATTCTATATCTACTAATAATAATAAATGTCAACATGAAAATATATTTATTATGGTTTTGTTTTGAATGAATTCGACTAGAGTTAAGGTCCTCAAAATATAAAGAATAAACAAACCAAATTGATAAGAATGTTTGGAGTGGATGTAAAAATTAAACCGGATTTTTTTTGTTGTTATTCCCAAATATTTTAAAAATGATTGGATCGAACTGAGGCGTAAATTTTTAAATAAAAATGGCTGTTGATTGGATTGTGAAAATTCGATCAAGCGGAAAATTTTTTCCGCAAAATAAAATCTATTTTTTTCATTTTTCATCCACTCTATAAATCAATTAAATTTGATTTAAATAGAAATTGAAATATTCGAAAAAGGGTCTCAAAAAATTAAAATTTTTCCATCATTTTTCCTCCCTTTCTTCATTATTTTGTTGTTGAACATTGGCCAATGGTTTTGCCACCGGAATTCGCATTCCAATGGAATTTGTGAATACATTTACATTATTTTCTGCTGCCGGTGTCGTTGGCATCGTCGCATTTTCCATCTTTGATTTAATTCGCACTGTTCGCCATGCTTGAATTTGTTTGAAGCCAAAAAGGCTGAGCAAAATTAGGCCCTGGGACCCATTGACCAATGTGAAGAGGAAATGGGTGAATGTGACATGAGGAATGGAAATTGTGGCAAATTGGAGTATCTAAATTTATTTTCATTGGAGAGATTTAAGCTTTATATCTTAGCTATGGCTTGGATGGAGAGAAAATGTGAATGGTTAAAAAATAAATGAATTTAAAATTAGAAATTTGATATATTTTTGGAATGGCATATTATATGGATACCGTATTTTTTCTGTTAGGAGCCCCGGGGCTTATAAATTCAGAGAGGGAAAATGTATTAAAATAAAATTTTATCGTTAAAATTTACAATAAATCAGAACATGTTTTACGAATCAAAATGTGTTTTTAAATATTTTTACAATTTTACATACCAGAATACGTTTTTGCAATTAAAATATTTTTGAAAAATGTTTTTAGAAATCAAACATGTTTTATGGTTCGAAAAATGTTATAACATTAAAAGATTAAAGTAAGAAAAAATTTTTCGCGAGATAGAATTCTTTCTAATAGAATAAATACGGGACATAAATTTCTCTTTAATTATCTCATTTTTATATTTAAATGTCCTTATCAGCCTATGAGCTAAATATTTAATTGAATTTTTGATTATTCAATCGTCAATAGATGTTATATTTATTAATTCATTTTCTATTTAATTTTGCAATTAAAAAATAAACCACTACTCACCCATGGCATTCCCAGTGAGAATTGCATTAGCAAAAGAATGGTCAATTTGTTTCGGCTTTTTCTCCTAGCACCCTTGGAGAGGCGAATCGTCGCCGATGCATGCCTTTCCAACACATTTTGCATTCCACAACTATTCGGGAACAGGCGAAGACCAATTATCATCGAACAAATGGCCGCATTCAACACCAAAAATGTCAACGGCAAAACAACCGAAAACCACACATAAGTGGGACGAATCCAGCAACTAAAAAAGGGAATTAATTATGCGGAATTGACACAAACAATTCATCGTTGCGATAGAAGAAATCGTCGAGGGTGAGGCCAAAAATGAGGCATAGAAAGGCGGGCACACCAAAAGAGATGGCCATCACAATTTTTGGCCTGGTGGCCACAATTACGGCCCGTTCAAAGGCCACAGTCCAAAGGAACATTTTGAGGATTCGCCAAGCTTGGAAAATGGTCAACAAAATGCAAGCCAAAAGTAGCCAATAATTGAACAGTGCCACGGCACGACAAAAAAGGCCACCGCCTCCGGTGTGGCTTTCATCCGAGAAGAGGCCAAATGAAAAGTAGAAAAGCATAAATGTCAAATTGTAGACCATCGCCTGCTCATCCAATTGCATTTTTGGCAATCGATCGCCAAGGAATTGGACAAAAACACGTTCATAAAAGTTCGGCGATTTGTAGATCAAATAAATGGCATTGAGAAGGAAAAGGGCCAAAAATGAGCCCATATTTAGTGTATAGCCAAGGGAAATGAGGAAACCATCACAAAGGCTGGGATCCGTTTCCATTCCATCCTAATTAAAAGTTGTGGAAAATTAATTATTTTTGCCAATATTTATTACCACAAGAAGGGTGAAATCAGTTAAATGTGGGCATTCAGCCTCCATAAATTGGCCGTTGTGAACAATTTTGCAAGTGTCATTCATTGACCAGAATGATTCATGTGGATTCCACCAAGTCACAAGCGATTGGCCATGCAATGGAGGCAACTTTAATTAATGGAATTGGTTGAAGAGTGCCAAAAGGCATCAAATATCTTAAGCTAATCCAAATCATTGATATTGATTTGAATTTGCGAAAAAGAAATAATTCGGCAATATGTATTGTAGGGCCTTTCCTATTCATCCTACTGTATCCCAACTTTTTGCCTAATCACCCCGTCACCCTATCAATCAAATATTGCCCCAATCTGCCTTTTTAAGAAAAGGATTTTCTTATTTAAGTTAATTTATTAAATTCAATTCAATTCAATTCCATTTCCCTTTCTAAATTGCCTTATTCCGATAGCGAATTTTGGCCGCAATTCCTCCATTTCGGGTTCCATTGCCATTCCTCCCCTCCACCGTGGCACTCAATACTCGTCTATGCTCATTGGCAAATAATCCCGGCTTGCAGCGGATACTGCGATCAGTGGTTTGCCTCCCAAATCTGGCATTGGATGGATGTGTTGAATCGCCAACGAAGAAATGTGCTTTTCGATAGAGCACTAAATGAACACCCTCTTCCGAATTGGCAGCCGACATTTCTTTGAAATTTTTGGGGAATTGTTTAAAGGATTTAATTTGCTATAAAAAATTTTCATATCGAAAATAAACTTTTTTGAAGCCATATAATCTGGTCATTACAAAATGTTGGGGGCTTACTTTTAGGAAGGATTTGTAGGTTTGATTAGGCTTAAGACTCAGTCGGAGTATATGGATCTTGGAAAAGTCAGAATTGGCCAAATTATGGCCGCAAAAAATAGTTAATTTTCGACAAATGTTTTCGGCAAATTTAATATTTTTCAGCAGATTAAATATAGTAAGATAGTGGTATTCTTTATTTGAATGAACATGAATATCATTAGGAATTATGGACTTAAAGAAGAAGAAGCCAAATTCTGTGCAAAATATTCTCATAAATTGTTCCTTTTTAAAGAATATATTTTTAGCTATTAATTGTCTATATTTGCTTAATTTTCTCATAATTAAATATAAATTATCGGCAAATAAAAGGTCATACTTTTTGCCTTCTCTTCTTCTTGATCTCGACATGCCACATTCGCCGGCACTTGAATTGATGCCAATGCCCCCTCCATTGCATCCGAATTCATTTCCCCAAAATGACTTCCATAATCGGCAATTCCCAATGCCACAAATTGATCACCACATTTTGGTTTTGGCCTCTTCAAAAGACCCAAATTTTCTCCCTCCAAAAATGTCACATTCGCATCAGAATTTGCCAGAAAACGGTCAATGCTCGAAAGAAAACTGTAAAAATGGAGAATTTTGCATAAATTTATAAAAATTTGTATCGTCCCTTTTCTCTTTTCAATTTATTTGATGCACAATATTTTAATTAATTAATAAGTAAAATTTTTAAATATCTTCCCAATAAATTAATTTTTTAACCCGAATGATCACCGTTTTGTGCTCCCAAATCCTCGATCATTGCTTTGCTCGAATTTCTCCTGCCGTACCCACAAAACTTTGTCATACAATTGCCAAACTAATTCCCGGACTTGTGGGTCTAAAAAGGGCCATTGGCTGACTCTTTCCAGAATGACGGAAATTTCATAAACAATTGTTGAATTCGCCGTCGATGGTTCCAATTCGTCCAACGTTTCTTTGATACATCGTTTGTAGATTGGCTCATCGCGGTCACAAAAACATTTTTGAATATTCCCAACTGGGGACCGGCAATCAACATCGTCGGGTACTGTGAAAAATTATTAATGAATTAATTGGCAAAGGTAGATATAATTTGTTTTATTCGTTTTATTCCATTCCAATAAATAAATTAATCCTTCTACTTTCAATTACGGTTCAAATAATTTTGCTTATTAAATCGTATTAATTTCCCATTCTTTAATAATTCCCCACAATCAACTTTGAAGACCTAAAGCTATATCAATGTGAATTTTAAAAAAAAAATTATTTTATTTTTTAGTTCTCTAAAGCTCTATAAAATACGTTAATTTGTTCAAAGATATCTTCAAATTAAGGATGTAACCCCCTAATTTTCCAATTTTTTTTTGTGGAAGGGGAGGGGGGAGTTGAATAACAGTGTTTTGATATTCTAGGCGATATAATTTTATTTTATGCCCATGGGGAATTAAAAGAACATCTCCATATCTTGCTTAAACACTTTTTAATCTTTCGATGACAATTTAAAATAATAATCATCCAATACCCAAAAAAATCACTTGGATAATTTCCACTTTTGTCTGGATCTGGCTCTGGACTGCAATAACTTTTCCATCCATGCACAATTGGTTGCAAGAATGTGGCCAAAATGAAATAAAAGCTGAGCCGAAATTGCATCAATTTTAGTTGGGAAAAAACCGGGGAATGAGCACTAATTTTGAGAAGGGCCAAATTGAATGGATTGGCCAGAAAATAATGAATTTTAACACTTTGTCATCATTCTTCCACTAATTCCATTCATCCGGTTCACTTTTATTCCTTTGATCAACAATTTTAGGGTCCCTTCCAATTATGAAGAATGGGTGCGACCTCCAGGGCAATAATTTGGCCTATCCCAACAAATTTGTACCATTCATTTGATTCTTGTGATAAGCCTCCATAAAAAATTAATGAAATGAGTTCATCATGGAGGACATGATCATTCTATAAAGTGGAAAAATATGATGAATTAAAAAAATAAATATACTAAATTATATGATTCATTGATGAAATGTTTTGTCTCATTTCTAATTAATTACTTATTTAATTAATCTCTTTTCTGGCCATCTCAAAAATGACCTTGATTACACCGTTTTCGTTTGGACAAAAAATGATGGGAAAGGAATTCTCAAAGAGTCAAAATGAATGGGCAAAATTGGACGGAATGATGGATTAACCCAATTATAGATCCAAATTCATTGGATTACCGCAAAAAAAAATTATATTTGAATTCCTTCGGAGAGTAGCTTTGTGTGTGGGAAAATGTTGCGTGCACATTTTTCAGAGAAGGTCGCATAAATTAATTGTAATGTGGATGGAAAGAATAATTAAACAATTAAAATTCCAATTATTGGTCCAATGGCCTATTCTTTGATGCCATTGTGTACAATCCAATGAAATTATGGGGCACAATTTTAATTCTATTTTGCTTTGTGGTCTCGCCCAGAACAACTTTGGTCCCGGGAATATGGGCCATAAGTTCCATTTTTACAGATCCAATAAATAAATGGCATTTTTGAATAAAAAATACCTTTTTTATAATCTCCCATTCCGAATATCCAAACCAAATCCCCTTTTTTCATATTTATTTTCATAATTCTTTTATGCTCATTTCGGCCTCTCATCAATCTTCAATGGCCCCATTCCCTCATTTCCCGCATATTTAATTGCCTTCTGTGTGGCCTTCACCCCCTTCATTATTGCCTGGGGCCAATATAGCCCATTACGCTTATTTTTGGGGGATACGTCTTCAAGTCAAATTGTTTTTCTTTGTAGTTTTTCTGTTTGTCCAGCCAAAAAAAACAGCAGGAAATTTAGTCATCCATCCCCTCCGGTGGCTAAAAATGTTTTTTGGGCGCCTTCAATTCGCGCA
The DNA here is from genome assembly GCA_030063045.1 of Pratylenchus scribneri. NCBI lineage: Eukaryota > Metazoa > Nematoda > Chromadorea > Rhabditida > Pratylenchidae > Pratylenchus > Pratylenchus scribneri. The sequence continues at coordinate 1,082,003 of JAQSEB010000104.1, read as the reverse complement.
AATAAATGAAGCATTGTTGTTTTTGTCCATTTTCATTGTTTTCATATTTATTTTTTGAATATGAAGTATTCCCTAAAATGTAGTATTGCCCCATCAATTAGCTCCTCACACCCTTAAAAGTACTCCTTAATTTTGGGGCCAATTCACACCTTTCCCCTCTCCCCCCTCCCTCCATCCATATTTGGGCGTTGAATATTGCCGGAGGCAACATTTTAAATTTGAATATTTTTATTGCTTAAAAATGTTTAATTATTTTTTTTAATTCTAATTTTCTGACTCATCTTTCATTCACAAATTGTCCAACTATTATTTCGTATAAACAAAATTCCCTTTTCCCTAAAATCCATTTGAGGATTACCGTCCTAATTTAAGGGCACATTCGACCGATCCAAAATTCGCAAATTGAGGACATGGAATCGGCCTCAAATATTTTTTTTGCTCCTATTTATGTGCCAATTTTCGGCTCAAATTGCCATTCTCCCCAATTGGAGAAAAATGAAGGCCAAATTTTGGTGGATATTTTTTTGCTGATAATGGTTGCCTCATCTCCAATTTATATATTTTCCTTTTTATGATGCCATTCATTCATTCGTGCGCCTTTGGATTTGTTAGGTTAGGCAGATTGGCCCAAAATTATGCAGCAACACATCCAAATAACATTTCCTTTTGGGTCACACCTGCCTTCCTTCATTTTCACAATTTTTGGATCTTTTTTCAAATTTAAATTCCTCCGGTTAATGCAGACGATAATTAATAACAATTTGTACATTTAATGTTTGGAATTAAATAAACAATTTTAAAAAAATTATCGAAAAATTTTCAAAAAACGCGAAAAGTAAGAATTTAAAAAAAAAATTGGGTATTTTCTATTTTTACCTTGTTTTTATTCTTTGCGATGAAATCCTCTGATTTTACCTTGTAATTTGTTTTATATCAACAAAAAAAAACTATAAGGCAGGATCGGATTTCGTATGTATTTAGCCTCGCGCAGATTGAAGGGAGGATGATGCCCGCCTTTCCACCAATTCCACCTTTGTATTCCATTGCACAATTTGGGGACAATTCCCCCACATTTTGCCCATTCTTTTCCAAAAATATTCATTCGGGGCCATCTGCCGTGGCCGATGGTTTCCATTCAGTGAATGGCGATGGGATAATGGTGAAAAAACCCAACTTTATAAGGAATTATTTATTCCATATTATATTCATTGAAAAACAATTGAATTGACAAGAAATGATATTTATATAATCTCGATTCCCGAGGAAGAACATATTTATATTATTTAGGGGAATTTGATCCAATCTTTGTTGATGTATGTTCATATTTGCCCACTATATAATTTTCTGTCTTAAAACTGAATTTTATAAATCCAATTTCATTTTGAACTGTTAATTGAATGGATTGATTCTATAACTGGGCTAATTTTTTATATTTTTATTCAGGCAAAATGAAATGCGCATTTATTTGACTAAATTAAAGTCCCAGGCCTTGGATTGTCTTGTGTCTCTTTCTAACTATTCTGGATTCCAATTTCAAGAAAAGAATTCCAATTTTACTATGCAATCTTTTTATTCGTATATCGTATATTCATTTTCCTTGCCCTTAGGCAATCCTTTGATTGAAGTCGTCACGTTAAATGGGCAATAAAATGTCAGTCAATCAAAATCCTCCTCATTCCGGTTATTTTCATTGTTCCATTTTTCCATTGTCCTTCCAATTCCCTCATAAAATCCAATGTAAATTTCCGGCTATTGTCACACGTGTCTCATCCCCCCTCCTATCCATTCAACCAAAGTTTTGCCCAACTTTTTTTCTTTGCCCGATGACACTTTTTTGGCCATAGGCAACAAAATGCATATTCCAATGGATACGAGAAAATGGGTCGGTCATTCGCAATGAGAATATAAAAAAATTATTGTGGAAATTGTGTTGGGAATATTGTTGGACTATGCCCTCTGCCTTTGTTGCCTTAATTCTTATCAACTTTGCCTCTGCGCCTTTCAATTTGTGCCTTATCGGTGCCGGTGCCGCCTTTTTATGTGCCGCAATTTGCCTTTTTATCCTCTTTGAATTTTCCACTCATTTTCCCCATTTTGGCGTCCTCTTCTTGTTGGCACTTTTGTTTTTTTCAACTCTTAATATTTCTAATTGCCTAATTTTAATGCCTCTCTTTTCTAATATTCTTATAAAAAAGGATTATTTTTCCAATTTTACAAATCGATCTTAAATTCCATTTTCCACCAAATTCCTTAATAATCCATTGGAATTCATTGGCCACCACATTTTTCTGCCCAATTAAAACTTCGTCAAATTTCCTTTGAATTTGCCGCCGCAACCCAAATAGGAACAAAAGAATTCAAAAGGGCCAAAACGGAGAGAATGGAAGGAATTGTTCATTCCAATGCGCGGACAAAAGGACTGGGATGGACACTCAATTGTTCCAGTATCAATTTTCGGTCATTAGTTGCCCTCTCACCTCCCCATTTTTTTGATCAATTGCCGCCTTCTTTTTGGCACTTTCCCGTTCCCAAAAAATGTTCGCCCCGCCAAAATTGTCTGGGCCTTCCCATTCAAATTCCCTGTCCAGAGAGTCCACTAAATTCTGCCCGGCGGGGATAATCTCCCCTCCATCCTTTCATTTTCCCACCTTTCTCTTCATTTTGCCCCGCCGGCGTCGTCTTTCCCCTCTCCCCATTTGGACTTTGTCGCCCATCTTTTTCTCCTCTTTTTTGCCTCATTTTTTGATGAACCCGGTGTCAAAATTGGCTGTCATCGGAGTCAAATTTCAATAAAAATTATTACCCTTTCCTTCCCTGTTTTGGCCAATATGATTTGCCCATTTGTTGACTTTGATTTATGGCCATATTTGAATTTTTTTTTCAATATTTTTTCCTTCATTTCCGCCCTTTTTTATTTTGCGCTCGTTTAAATGGTGTCAATCCAAATCCCCTTTATCATTCTAGAAATATTATTTATGGGCCATTTTCTCATTTTTCTGGCAATTTTAGTTTGAATTTTAAAATTTTTGTAAACAACTAAATTTTTTCATAATTTTAAAAAAATTTTTTAATATTTTTTAATACTTAATAATGAAAATTTTTTTTCATAATTTTTATAATATTTTCTCATAAAAATTAAAATTTTTCATAATTTTTATAATATTTTCTCATAAAAATTAAAATTTTTCATAATTTTTATAATATTTTCTCATAAAAATTAAAATTTTTCATAATTTTTATAATATTTTCTCATAAAAATTAAAATTTTTCATAATTTTTATAATATTTTCTCATAAAAATTAAAATTTTTAAATAAATTTTAAAATTTATTGGTCTTTTTATTTTAATTTACTATAAAATTTTGTGCCGCCCCTTTCCCCTCATTTATTCTAAAGGATTTGTTTGTTGCCCAGCTCATCCCACCCAAAATCTATTCTCCGTCTCGTGCCAATCTCGACGCCATCCAACAATTTGTTGCCTTTTTGTTTGCCTTTAAATCCATCATTTCCTGTCCCCAAAAAAGTCACATCTCATCGCATCCAAAAAAAGTAACAGCTGCACAAATAAAATGAGCGAAATCAGCGGCCAAACCAAACATGCCATTCATTTTCATCCAATCTTTATATTCTTTTTGGCAATTTTTCGGGAATATTTTGGCCAAGCCAGCTTGCTACACCGGAAAATCAACAGATGGCCGGATGTATGTCCCCGAAATATTCGCTTCAATTCTTTTTCCATTCAAATATTCGCGCAGCATTTGGTCCAACCTTTTTCGATGTTAACTTCCTTCCTCCTTTTCCATCCACCTGCTGTATTCCATTCACTTCCAAATGGCCATATTCCGGCTTTTCCTTATTCCATTGTTTCCATTTCGAATGGAAGAAAATAAGCAAATAAAAAGGTTGCCATTTAATGATTAATTTTCGTACAAAATCAGAAAATATCCAACTCTAAATTCTCTTCTTTTTTCATCTCGCATTTGAGCCCAATTTTGACCATCCCCCTTTTGCCTCTGCGCAGAATGGTTTCATCGCATTTGTCCAATTTTCCTTCCCAATAATCCCCTCGCGCGATTGCACCTCCAAATGTCCCTCTCCCTTCCATTCAATTCCCGGGTGAAATGAGGGGGATTAGCCGAGGGTTCCACTGCCGGTGAAACGGAAGTAAGCTGGGGGAGAATGGCTTTTCGTGGGGTTTTATTGGCTTCAAATCCCAAGAGGAACAAGAGTAAGGAAGGGCAATGGCACCTGTCACCCCCTTGCCTTCACATACCCCGGAAATGTCCAAAATGTGGCGGGGAAGGGAAAATGTGCACGCCAAAGGGGCAGCTTGTTCATTTGAAAGTCCAATTAAAAATGGAGGCAAATTTATTAGTTTGGGGAGGCAATTTAGGTGGACAAATTTGGAGTGGGATTGACCAAAGGGGGCTTAAAAAATTAATTGGAAATTTGTATTAGGATAATCAGCGAATGACCAGGCAAATGGGGAATAAATCCCCTCGGCTAAATCAAGGCAAAAAAATGATGAAATTTAAGAAATTTTTTAATATTAAAAAATGAGGGAAAATAGACTAATTAATTGTTAATTCCAATTAAACTATTATTTATGCCCGTCATAAGAATGTTTCCATGAAATAAATTGCCAAAATCCAATTTTACCCATCCAAAATCAACCAAAATTCCAGGTTTTCATCGCTAACTAAAACCTCCAAAAAGATTATCGAGGGAACCGCCGTAATAATAATAATAATGAGTTAGGGGAGGATGTTTTGACAGGCAAATTGCCGCTTTTGCCCTCGACAAAATCGGCGCAGAATCTTCAACCTGTTGGATTTGTGTGTGCCTTTTGCCTTCTTCATTCGGAGATTTCCCAAAGCCGGATTTGAAGAAAGGTGGGTGGCCGCTGTCCAAACTTGTCAGTCACTCATTTTCATAGTTGGGGGCGAAAATGAAAATTTTGTGCCCTTCTTTACCGTCAATTTCCCCATTTTCTCCTCCAAAATTTCTTGTCCTCGGCATTGGCATTTGGGTGCGCGGAAATATGCAATTATATTTGTGAGGGGAAAGAGGGTACATTGGCGAGAATGGTTTTGATTAGGGCCTTGAAGAGATGGGTTTTTACCATCACTGAAAGCAAGGGAAAAACAACCTCATCAGCAGAGGATTCAGGAAGTTGACTCAAAATGTGCATGGAAATGTCAAAATTAGCCAGGTTTTGGTAAATTTTAGGTGGTTTTCGTTAGAATGTAAGCCTCCTCCATTTTTCCCTAGATTTTTATCAAATTCTAATAATTTGGAGTAAGCCAAAAAAAGCACAATTTCAATTTAATAAAATGCCCAATTTAATTCATTTTTTCGAATTTCATTCATTTAGCCCTAGCCTTCTTCCCCTTTCTTTTTTATTCAAATCAAAGTTGACCCCTGCGCGGCACATCTCATTTGCATTTTGATCGCCGCCGCCCCACCGCCATTTCATTTTCAAATGGCAACAGCCGGCGGAAATGCCAGCATGCCAATAAGCCATTTGGTGGATTTCTGCTTCTATTGAGGAAGATGAAGCCGCCGTCCAATTTGAAATTGACCCTTGGAACAATTATAAAGCGCGACATTGTGATTGGGCGAAGTGGACCAAAATGCCATCAATCGCCGCCAATTCCCTCGAATCCACCTCATATTAATTTCTCGCAGATGGCGCCATCCGGCGCGGCATAACATGACCCCTTCCCCCCTTAAGGAAGCATTGAAAGATGGCGAATAAAAGTCAAATGCGCAAAAAGTATAGCCCATTTTTTCCTTATTTTTCATCCAATTTTGACACCACTTTTTCTTGTCGTTTTCCCCCATATTTTTCATCGTGTAAAATGCTCTCAAAGTGCCGGTGAAAGTCAAGGCCAATAATATTTCCCTCTAAAATGTATCCACTTTTCTCTTTCAATTCCCATTAAAAAGGCATGAAAATGAGCCGCGCGCCTTCCCATTATTTCTTCCAATTCTTTCAATCGACCCCCAGGGATGATCATCTTCTCTCGGCATCATTCTCTTCCCTTCCTTTCCATCATCGTCCATTTTTGCGCGGCTCATCCATCGTTTCATCAAATTTGTCCTTGTTCAAGATGCCATCAAGTTGCAAACAAATTTCCCTTCCTTCCCTCCGTATCCGTTAGGTTGGCCTCCTTTTTTCCTTCTCCATAAAAAGGGAAGAAGGCACACCTGCCCCCCCCCCCCCCAACCATCCAATTTTGTCCTAAATGCCACGCCCAAAGCACAGGAAAGAAGGCGGAACTGTTGGAAGCAATTTTGGGTGGATGAGGGCAAAAAATTGTGTGCCGAACATTGAAAAGGGGGAATAGGCAATTGGCACACCTCCATTTCCCCTCAATTCCAACCACTTTATTCCTTCCCCATCAATTTATTCCTCAAAGTGCCCGCAATTCAATCCTCTGCTCAAATATAGCAATTCTTGGGGTCATCCTTTTATTTTCCTTCCCCTCGATCATCGTTTGTCCTTCTATCCAAAATGATTGCTTTGATCAACTAAATAAGATGAAGCCATTGGCAATTGGCAATTTATCCCTTATAGACACTTGTTACCATATTTATTTCATAGAATTAATCCAATCCTTTGGCAATTTTCTTGGCCCATTCCCCAATTCTCGCTTTCCTTCTTTTGTTGATCGCATTGTCCATTTGGCCTCCTCCCTTTCCAAATGATCCATTGACCTTTTGGCCCAATTCCTTTGGCACATTTTCTCTTAATCCTTCGTAGCCCAGCCGATAGCATCTTTAGCCCCTATTGCTTTTCATTCATTCCATTGCACACTTTTGTGCCCCAACAAACCAAACAAATCCCCTCCCCCATTCTTTCATTTGTTTTCGACCCAATTCAAATCCTCCTCCCCTATTCATTTTCATTCAAATTGGCTAATATTATTCATTTACTCCCCCTTTCTCAATTTGAATAGCTCAATTCGGCCAATTTGTATTTTCATTCAATTAATATGCAAAAATAGTTTTCATTGATTCGAATTCAAAAAATAAAGTTCGAGTGGGGAAAAGAGAGGGGAATGGATGGAATATTTCCGGCAATTTGCCAATTATTAATTACAAATGATGGAGGGGACTCTCAATTCGAGAATGGCAGAATTTAAGTGGGCATTGAAGCATTTTTGATTGGAATTGGGCAATTCATGGATGGTGCCAATGTGCCCTCCTTGACCCATTCAATATTCATCCTCAAACTTCCAACACATTCAAATTATTCATACCATAAATGCTCTTTTAAAACACCATCTTTAATAAATCCCCATTCTCTAATAGCCCCTACTTCCCCTACTAATAAATTCCCCTTCTCTAATATAATATTTCCCCATTTTTGGGAAGGTTGAGAAAAAACCCCTGGGGTTTTAAAATATTATAAACGATATTTTATTAACATTTCATTCCATTCCATTCCATTCATTATAAAAACCTAGAAGTTTATTCGAAAAAATAGACTCTGCTCTCATCAACTCAAGAACCATTCCCAGCTATTCTCGGATTAATTCTCGATAATCCCTTTTTTTATCTTCCATTCATATCAAAGTACATTTGGTCCATTTAATAAGCCCCACCATTGTTCATCTTTATCGCCAATTTTGTAATATTTGTCAATGTTTTTTCCCCTATTTTCAGCTCAAAAACAATACCAAAATGTTTGCCTTCTTTCGTCTCGTCAACAATCCCCTAAATTTATATTAAATTCATTTAAATCCTAATTAAATTCCTCGTCAAAATGTTGTCCAATAATTTGAGCGCCGGCGGCCTTTTTCCCTCCTCACATTGCCGTCCTCGACTCAATTCCGGCTCTTCGCGCAGTTCATCCGCATTTTCGTCACAAAATTTCACCACTCAATCGGATACTGAAGCCGAAGAGGAGAAAAAATTCGAGAAAAGGCGGCAACAACGGCGGCAAATGGCAACGGCGATGACACCGAGTCGATTGATGTGGCCTGGGGGTGGCAGGAAAGGTGGGTACCAAAATGGGTATACTTGACGGTTATCCGCTTGCAGATTTTTTTCAATCTAGGTCATCTGGTAAGGTTAGGGTCATTCAGGGTTAGGTTATCATCTCACGTATCCGTAACCCTAATTGTAATCACCCATAAGAGGGACCCTTCGTTTCAATTCAAAGCCATCTGCAGGCGGATAACCGACAAGTAACCCCCAAAATATTATGTATTCCAAAATTATTTAACTCAAAATGAATTTCATTTATAATTTACCTAAAAAATGATTGTAGAATTTGTGACTCCAATGATGTTTGCGGCCTCTTGTTCAACGCCAAAATCAAGTTTGGAGCATTTGGATGAGACTTCAATCTATTTTCGGCCATTGTCCAACCATAAATTGATGGGATTTGGCCAAAATGGGGATGCCGGCGTAGGCAGGGAAAGTCGCAAACAGAGGTCAATGGAACAGCAACAACGAAAATTGATCAATGATTTGGCAAGACAAAATCGACGGCACCGAACATTGGAGTCGAACAAAAGGGGCAGTAAAACTTCGCAAATTGGTACGCAATTTATATATGAGGGGAAATGAAGCAAATTTATAAATAGATTAAATAAAATGGATACCCTAAATTCTCCTATAAATTATTTTACAACTTTATGAAAAGGTGGGGAATAGAGAGTGGGGAATTGAAAGAGAATTTAGGGTAATTTGGATCGACGTTTATTCCCAAAAATCATAAATTTCTCTAATAAGGAAGAATGGATTTGATTTTCCAAACGATTTTATGGATTCTTTTCTTAATGAGATTCAGTCGATTTAGCCTAGTTTCTGATTTGAGCTTATTAGAGAATAAAGCTATAGGCCAAATGATTAACAAAAATACATTGTTTAAATAATCCCAAATTTTATACACAGTTCGCAAACACCACAATGGAGATGGTCGAATTTTTGGCGCCGATTTTGGCCCATCACTTCATCGCCGTCATCATCATCATCGGAGTAATCCGTTGATGGCATTTTTGGAAGAGGACGGTGAGGGCAGATGCAGTTCACCAATTTTGCTGGATTTTCCGGGTCCAATTCCAACACATGATAATGAAATGGAAGAACATCGAAATAAAGAAGGAGGCAATTTTGGGATCGAAAAAGGTGAATACAAATTAAAAATTGAACAAATGTTTATAGTCCTTATTCCTGGGATCAAAGTTTGTTCGGTGCGAGAGTGGGCCTAGGCTCTCGCCCCGAGCCTTTGCTAGAGGCCTAAAAGCCCCCAGTGGCCCAAGGAAGGGGATTGGGATAAGTTTAACGGGTTGTGGCTACATTTGATTGATAGGATGATGGGGTGATTAGGCAAAAAGTGGTGGTACAGTAGAATGAATAGGAGAAGCCCTTAGGCATTGTTGGCATTGACAAATATTTTCCTCTTAAAATGGCTTCAAAATATTTATCTAAATTTAACACTTTTTTGCAGTTTTCATTCCGGCCAATTCCTCTGACCAATTCGAACCGAACTATGCAATTCCCCGAAAGAATCCAATTGGTTTAATGCAAAATTGCCGCCAACATTGTTACACTAATTTGTCGCCATTCCTTCGAATTATTCAAAAACCGGCCAAAAGGACATCGATGGTCATTTCCCCGCACGACGAAAATACCGGGGAGCCAAAAAGCAACAGTGACAGTGGAATGGAGGAGAGGAATACGCTGGAGGAGGAATGGGAAAAGCAAACACAATTTGTGAATATCAGCGAAGGGGAGGAGGCAAAACTGTACGAGAATTTGCCACCGCCGCCAACAATTCACCAACAAATGGAAGCACCGAAACCGCCAACACGACGGCCACCTGCCAATCCGCCACAACAACCATATTTTGGGACAATGGGGAATCAGCCTCATCAATCAATGCCATCGCATCATCAATTCATGGTGGAGGATGTGCCCGCTTTATATGGTCAGTTTTTGGTTGGAAAAGTTGGCCAGAAGGCATCACTTTCCTCCTCCCATTAATCCCAATTTCTGTTGCCCTTTCCCTGCTTTTTAAGTGCCTGCCAATCAAAATGAAGTGCCAAAAACTTTGAAATGAAATTAAATTAAGGAAGGGAGGAATCCCAGCTGGAAAAATTACCAAATTAAGTCAATTTCCACATTTTTTCACATTTTTGTACCTTTTTGGGTGATGATGACCTGGAAGAGTATTTCTCCTTTGAGCGAAAAGATTATAAGAGGATGGAAAGAATGAAGAGGAGCCTCTTTAAACCTCCCAAAAATGGCACAAATAGTGGCGCAAATCCAAAAGACAAATACAAACACATCGATAGGGAAGGGAAGATGTGCCCCAACATTGGGCGACTTTTTGGCACTTTTCGAGGGAATTGAATGGTAAATAAAAAAAGAAATGGTGAACATTTTTCTGATTTAGGAATTTTGATGACATTTCAAAAGGCATTATTCAATAATATTAAAAATTTTGATTTCATTATATCCGCCTGAATTAGAGAGGAACATTTTGATAACAAATTTTGATGGATTAGCTCATTTAGGAATACAATTATGACTGAAAAAGTGCAGCAGGGATCATTTTCTATTGGTACAGTAATCTCACAATCAGAGAACACGCTACCGTCTTTTCCCTCAAAATCAAAGAGAATGAAAAGAAAAACGAAGGGAGAATATTTCCTTAAGCAATTTCCCACTTCCTGTGAAAAGGAGGGCCAAAATTTTGGTAATATTTGGATAAATTTGAAGCCTCTTCTTTCCATTACAACAAGTTTTGACACCACAATCAGAATTTTATCTAATTTATTGCCAGCTTAAATAAATTCCTCTGGACATTTGCAATCCATTATCCTCCCATTACTCTTCTTTTCCTCTGCCCACATTGAAAATGTCCATAAATTGTGTAAAAACCACCAAAATGCCATATTTTCAGGTCGACTGGCCACCGCCGCCTTCATTCAAGCCCGAAATGTGGAAGGAGGCGGCACAATGGCGCCAAAAATGCAGATGATGTCCTCAATTGAGAAGGCACGACGAATTCGTCTGGCCCAAAGGGAATTGGCCGAATTGGTTGGCATCCGATTGGCCAAAGGCGTCGAGTTGAGTGGAACTGCATTGGACAGTGATGAAAATTTTCGGAGAAAAAGCATCGAATTTGGTAAGTAAAAACTTAAGGGCAAATTATTAATTTAAACATTGACTATCTTTTTTTATGAGGGATGATTGCCGCAAAACAATTTGGGGCGTATTTTACGCAATTTTATGGCGCAGACGCGCTTCCTTTTATGCCACTTTTTTAAATAGGAAAAAGGCAGCATATCAAAGCAACCAAACCACCTGCTGGGGCCGGCGGCAATCTAATTTATAGTAAAATTGATCAAAACGAACCGCCATCAGCCTTTTTAAACAATTTCACTTAAAAATGTATATTTCGGGACATTACAAATTGGTTTTAAATAAACCTCAAAAATTCTTATAAATAAATTGGCCTATATCCAAATTCCATTTTTTAATAATTTGAGAAGCATTTTTGCCACTTTTCTTCCCTTCTTTTCAATTTGCCCCAGGCATCACTCAAAGAAACATTATGGTAAGCGAAATATGTTCGTTCGTCGATCCATCCATAAAAGTAGCAGATGTATATTTTCAAAATTTGTCTCCAAAAAGGAGGCTGATGACCCGCTGTGAGATGAACACATCCATTTCCATTCCGCATAAATGTTCCTTTTAAAACTAATTTGTTCGCAAAAAGTGGTCATCGCGCATTTAAAAAAGCATTGCCAAAAATGGTCGTCGCAATAAGATTGATTGGTTGTTCAAAAATTGAAAATAACAAAGATGGGAAAAAGCATGGAAATTTGGAAATGAATATGATGGATTGAATTGTCCTCATTTGGTATTAGAACATTCTAAATAATATAAAACATACTAAATAATAATTATCATATTCCAATCCAACATTTTCACCCAACTTTTTCCCATCATTTTTCCGTCAAAATCTCGTCTTCTTTTTTTGCTGAATGAATCCATCATTTTCCATTAGCCTTGTTATGTCCTCAATTTTCCCATCCATCTTCGTCCATTTGAATTGCGCAATCCGACAATATTTCCCCTCGGCCCATTCCATCTTTTCATCTACCTCATAATTTCCTCTCCAAATTCCAACTTCCATTCCATTTCTTTTTGGCCTTCTCGAATCATTCTTGCGCATTTTTTCCTCCAATTTTGTCTTGATGTTTTTCCATGCAAAAAAGGCCAATTCAAGCAAAAAATGAATTTTGGGGGTATGGACCGGAAATTGGAAAAGACAAGGTCAACCAAAAGAGAAGAGGAGGAAATTTGCCTCAAAAACATTTGGAATAGTTTTGGGAATAAAATTTACAATGTTTAAGTAATTTTGAGCTATTGGCTGATGAAAATGGTGGGAAAGCATAAAAGAGGGCCAATTACCTTCGATTTAATTAAAAGGCTCGAAAAATAGCAGCGCGCAATTTCCTTTTCCTGCCCAAATGTGAATTGACCCCCTTCGCCTCCCTCCCCAATTTGAGGTCAACGCTGGCGGCAAAATTGGCCTTAAATTAAGTGCGATTTTGAGAGATAGAAAAGTGTTAGACTTTTTATGTGGATTTGGAATATAAAATGATTATATTTAAATTAAATTTTATTAAATTAAGGCACACAATTGGCCCAGAAATTGCGACAAACGGAGGCACATTCGCGCAAGGAGTTCAATTGGCAAATTAAAAAATTGCAGAAAATTTTGCACGAATTGAGAAGGAGAACCGGGGAAGAGGATGAGAGAAGGAGGAGAAGTGGCGGAGAAGGAGGAGGAACTTTGCATAAATTATTCAAGCGAGTTTTTAATTGGAAATGATCAGAAAAACACAAACACAAATAGTTGAATTAAACTCACTCAGGAATTTATTTATGTCCATGATTTCCCATTTTGTTCCACAAAATTTTGTAATTTATTCAAATTAAAATCACTTATCCAGATAATAAATAAACCGACTTTTTGATATTAATATTTAAATTAAATATGTTTATGATGTGCATGAATTTCAATAATAAATGAAAAAATATTACTTAAAAAAATGTCCTTTTTTAATATTTTTATTGCTAATTATATATAATAAAATATTTTAATGGTTAATGCAATTATATTTTATTGAAAAGGAATTAATCAAGTAAGCGATTTGTGCTGAAAAACCAATGCTTTATCCAACTTTTATTGAATGGCATGCATTTGAGTGGTTTAAAAGAGCCAGTCGATATTTTTGATTTTTCTTCCTTGGCATTATATTTTATTTTGGATATAATGTCTTATTGCTTTTCCGTCTAATATTATTCACTATTTCGCCCTTTTTGATCAAAAATCGTTTGATTGATGGATGCTTTCGTTAATTTATGGGTTTAATGGTTTTAATTGACCCAAAATTACGTTGTTTATTTTTGTTTTTATTGGTAAATTAATTTGCGACACCGCCCTAATCACTTTATTTTCTTCATTTTAAATTATTATCGAATAATTGATTATTAAACCGGAACGCCGTAACGGAATGATTAGGATGGGAATAGAACTCACCAAATATATTTTAGTAATGTTCATCGACCCAACTATTTTTTGGTGTGGCCTTATTTTCATCATAAGAACCTTCATTTTTGTGAAAAAAAGATGAATGAGTCATCCCATTCCCACATTTGGCAATATTATAGGACTCCATTGCATTTTTTGTCTCCAACTATTCTGTTATGGCTTATACGAAAAACTCCCGAAAAATGAATGGGAATGGGAACAGAGTATGAATGAATAATTTATATTTTAGCAGTCAATTCTCAAATAAATTTGTTAGAAAAATTCCATTCAAATTCCTTCCCCTCCCTCATCATTTTCACATTTTATCATCTTATCATAAATTCCCATAACACCACCACTCATTTTTGATAATAAATCAATCCAATTCTAATTATTTTCAGCTTGCTTAATTTATTATTTATTCAACGGCTATCAAAGAAAACAAATAAAACAACGAAAAATGAGTGGTTGGACCGCCTATATTCAAACTTTGACCGACAGTTGCGGGGAAATTCGTCGTGCTGCCATTGTTGGCCTTGCTGACGGCAGTGTCTGGGCCAGGACTGAAGGAGACGGCGAATTTAAGGTTAATCGACGAAAATAAATTGCAATAATTTAATTTTTTAATAAAGGCAACCGAAGCAGAGCTGAAGAAATTGTGCAGTCAATTCGACGATTTACAAAATGTGCCAACAACTGGGTCTGATCTTGAAGGTTATTCCTCTTTGAGTAATAAAAAATAATGATTTAAATTACTTTAGGCGTTCACTATATTGTTCCACGAACGGAGGAGAATCTGATTTTTGGCAAGAAGGACAAGACAGGGTTTGTTTTCTGACTGACAATAATTTTAATAAATGAATTTTGCTGAATAAATGATAAATTTTAAAAAATTATACTTTTTCGCCTGTGAAAAATTTATTAAACCAAAAGTATTTTTATTAAACCATTTCTTGGACTACCAATTCTAATTTTCAGAATCACTCAAAGAGAATAGTATAGTAAATAAACGAAAATCATCAGTAAAACTTTTAATATTCAATTGGATATTCAAAATGGATTAATTCACATTAATTTTTATAATTTTGCAGATTTTTCGCCGCCAAGACCAAATCTGCTGTGCTGGTTGCCGTCTACGAGGGTGAAGGTGCTGCCGGGGCCGATGTGCGTGGTGCCGTGGAGAAATTGGCCAAATATTTGGAGGATGCCGGATATTGAAAGGCAAAATGAATGAATGGGCAAAGAATGAATAAATAAAGTAAAATCCAACCAAATCCCCCAAAGATGTTTTTGCTTTGCTGCTTCCCCTTTTTTGTTTTGACTTCCCAAAAAAACCAAACAAATGTTGAGATTTTGACTTTTATTATGGATACAAATTTTGATTAAATCAAATCATTCCCTTCCACTCCATTCCATCACCCTCACCCATTCCCCCATTTTCACTTAAATTGATGGATTTTTGTGCGTTTTATTTAATATAATTATTGTTTTGATGCGACAGAATTTTTTGCATTTATTTAAATAAATTCATCGGCCTCTTAAAAAATTATAAAATTTTACAAATTGAATAATTAGCCACCAAAAATATTCTTTATCCAACCATGAATTGGGGTGAATTAGAATCTCCACTTTTTTTTTGTTTGCCAAAATCCGCAATTCTCAATACTGTCGGCCCAAAAACATTTCCTGCCTCACCGGCGAAATTTGAGCCAAGACAACCTTATCCGGAACGAATCTGGGGGCATCGAGACTCAATCCTTTTTTATTGAATGAGTATGAGTACCAGTCATTTATTCACCCAAAAAAGGATAATGCATGTTCCAATGTTCCCATTGTTTTTTACCCTTTCACTTCAATTCACTTTAATATTGGCCCACGATCTTCCCAGTTCAAGAATGGCACCATCCTTTCGAATTAGTAAGCCAAAAATATATATTAAATATATTTAAAAATATTTAAAATAAATTGTTCACCAATTATTTATGTTATTTTTATGGATGTTTTGATAAAATTTAATTGTAATAATATTCTGATTTCTAATGTTTTGTTGTTCTGATTTTTAATGTTTTGTTGTTCTGATTTTTAATGTTTTGTTGTTCTGATTTTTAAAATGTTTTGTTGTTCTGATTTTCATTTTCAAATGTTTTGTTGTTGTTCTGATTTTCATTTTCAAATGTTTTGTTGTTGTTTTGATTTTTAAAATGTTTTGTTGTTATGTTTTTAAATGTTTTGTTGTTCTGATTTTAAAATGTTTTGTTGTTCTGATTTTAAAATGTTTTGTTGTTCTGATTTTAAAATGTTTTGTTGTTCTGATTTTAAAATGTTTTGTTGTTCTGATTTTAAAATTTTTTGTTGTTCTGATTTTAAAATTTTTTGTTGTTCTGATTTTAAAATGTTTTGTTGTTCTGATTTTAAAATGTTTTGTTGTTCTGATTTTAAAATGTTTTGTTGTTCTGATTTTAAAATGTTTTGTTGTTCTGATTTTAAAATGTTTTGTTGTTCTGATTTTAAAATGTTTTGTTGTTCTGATTTTAAAATGTTTTGTTGTTCTGATTTTAAAATGTTTTGTTGTTCTGATTTTAAAATGTTTTGTTGTTCTGATTTTAAAATGTTTTGTTGTTCTGATTTTAAAATGTTTTGTTGTTCTGATTTTAAAATGTTTTTTATTCTGATTTTTAATGTTTTGTTATTCTGATTTTAAAATGTTTTGTTGTTCTGATTTTAAAATGTTTTGTTATATGTATTTTAACATCTAAAAATCTTGAATCGATGAATTGATCAATTTTGAATAAATAAATCACACCTTTCCCCATTCAACCCATTCCTCCATCTCCATTTATTTTATTTCCAGCATTGCTTCACGAACGTTGGGATTCCATTGTTTCCTCTTATACGGCCCATTTGAATGCTTCACTGCTCTTTTATCGCGATTTTTATGGACTGGATGATGAATTGGTTGGGCTCGACTCATTTTTGTTGCCGGAAAACTTCACACAGAAAAGTTTTTTAAATAATTATGGAATTCTCTTATGAATTATCCGAGGGGAATGAATCAGAAATTAAAAGGATTCTTCACAAACACCAATTTAATCATAGCTAATTCCCACAAAGATCTTGAACTACTTCGACGCAAAGGCAACAATTCCTTTTTGATTAGCCTGGCTCGAACGATGAAAGCCAAAAGGGCGGTGAAAGAATTTTGTCGAATTTCACCGGATATTCCCACCATTCAATTGCATTTATCCCCTTGGAATGGGCTTTACAATGGTGTGTTTTTCTTCACAAGGGCGAAATTAGGACATTGAATTCCAATTTGGCAAAAGAATCAACTTAGGGATGCCAAATAATTCCATAAACTCCTAGTTTGACATTTTGTACATAGATTCATTGAGTAACCGTGTTTCCAACAACTACATCCAACTTGTCCCCGGTTTTGTCGTCTTCGACAATATCCTCGTTGAATTGGTCCATGCCCTGAACATTTCAACCACCGCTGAACTTCTCGTACTCTATGACCAACATTTTGACGAAAATGTCATCTATGATTGGCGCAAACCGTTCATCGCCCTGCCAATGCCAGTTCGATTTGAACCAATGTTCTCGGAATTGAGTGTTGCCTCAATGCATATTAAACAGCTGGAAGTGGGAGCAAAACATATTTTCGTCATGGCATCCACGGAATTAACTGAATTGTGGGTCATTGTTTTATGGCCAAAATATCCACCGAATTTGTAGATATTTGCAAGCCGCCATTCCCCAATTCGATGCCCGTCATTTTCGTCGTTTCATTGTCATCTCCAAGGATACTATGTCACTAAAATGTGATGATTGCCTCAGTGCTGATTTATTTTGGTAAATTCTGAATGCCTTTCTTCATTAATTCCCGTCAAAAAGGATTCGAATGATGCCAAATGGACGCGTTCAAACATTGAGGGTCTTCAATGAATTTTTAAAGCAGGCAAATTTATTCATTTTGGGTGAAATTCATTCAAAAATTGTCCAATTTAAGGAGGAAATGAGCACAGAGACGGGCTATCAAGTCCCAGTGCCAACATATGCCGAGGTAATTGGCTTACTTTGCCATCGGTTTTTCCCCTAATTATTTCCCCAAAAAGACACAAGCTTCATTTGCATTGGATGTCATTTCGATTGCCTTCGATTTTTTGATGAAAAATGAACTGAATTTTACCAAATTGACTCATCGTCCAAAGACGGGTCCTCCGAATTCGCATTCCATGAGTGCGCAGAATTCAGTTCCATTGACCTCGGAAATGGAGAATGGGACTAAAATGGAAGTGAATTCTAGTGGAAAAGACAAACAAAAAATACAGCACGATGGAATGGAAACAATTGGCAGCAACATTACAACATTGAGCCAACTGATGCAAAGACCTGACCAAGATTATGAATTTGGCCATTATGAATTACATTTTGGTGATTGCTATTATCAAGTTGGATGGAATGAAAGGAAAATTTAATATTCCACTCAATTAAAGATGATGACGGCAATGATTCTGAAGGTCGAAAGGCAAGTGGACGATCCCGATGTTGACTACTATAAATATGTTTTTGCTAAAATGGGATTCCCTTAACGTATATTTTTCCCCCAAATTAAGATTGGCAATTGGACATTGGTGGATGGGATTGTGCCTTTGTATTCCACATTGGGCGTCGATTTGGCCGATTTGAATCATTTCCGTATCGTCACAACAATTGTGAGTGCCATTTTATGGTATATTTATTGTTGGAATAATTCGCTGTAAATCCATATTTGATTTTAACACAAATTGAAACTAAATAGTTGGAAATTTGGCTAATCTGGTTATGTCTTTCAGGCTTACTTAAATATTATCATGATTTAAAGCCATTAATTGGATAAATTTATACATATTTCTGAAACCATTTGGCCTCTTTTTAGTTGCAATTTAGGCATTAATTGGTCATTATTGAATACCATATAATTTATGATAACTGACAAGTGAGAATATTTTATAGAGAATGCGCCCTTAAGGGAAATCAATTTTGCCGAATTTAGAAATTAGCAAATGGCAAAATTAGTAATTGAAATTATCCTCTTTTCAGCAAGAACCGTTCATCCAATATGTTTCGGATAAAAGGCCAATGTCCGGTGGCAGTTTGGAGCGACCACGTTCCTGTGCCCCCGATGAGCCAGTTCGATTGAATACTGGCCAATTGGTGGAAGGTTATTGCATTGATTTGTTGAAAATGTTGAAACAGGTAAAAATAATTGGAAAAAAAATGAATTAACAATTAATATTTGTGTTCCTTAAATACAAATTTCATCGAAAAATGAATTATTTTACTTTAAAAGGCCCTAAATTTTACCTACGAATTATATTTGGTGGAGGATGGAAAATTCGGTTCCGTTGACGAAAATGGCAATTGGGATGGATTAATTGGGGAATTGGTTTTGGGCCGCGCCGAAATGGCCATTGGCCCAATCTCAGGTGCCGGAATTTATTCACCCAAAATGAATAATTTCCCCCTCAAATTTGAGTTCTCGCTGAACGCGAAAATGACATTGACTTTACGGTGCCCTTCTACGATTTAGTCGGATTGAGCATTTTAATGAAGCGTTCCGAGGTGCAAACTTCATTGTTCAAATTTTTACAGGTTTAAATATGGATGTAGAAAATTTATTTTAATATGATTATAAATAGGTGCTGGAATGGCCAGTTTGGACTTGCATTCTTGGTAGGCGAAATTGAACATCTTTTAGATTAAAAATTATATAGGAAATGGTCCAAAAATTTACAAAATTAATCCAAAATTTTTTCAACTTAATTTATTTAATTACCATTTATTGACATTGTCATTGGAATAATCAATTTATTTTACCCAAAGGTGCCTATTTATTCACCAGCATGTTACTATGGCTTTTCGACCGGTTCAGTCCATATTCGTACACAAATAATCGGGACAAATACGCAACGGAAGCGGAGAAAAGGGAATTCACATTGAAAGTTGCCCAAAGCCAAAATCATTATTTCCTCAAATTCATATATTCTTTCCATATAAAGGAATGCCTCTGGTTTTGTATGACTTCGCTAACTCCGCAGGGAGGCGGTGAAGCACCAAAAAATGTTTCCGGTCGATTAGTGGCCGCAACATGGTGGCTTTTTGGCTTCATCATCATTGCCTCATATACGGCAAATTTGGCTGCATTTTTGACCGTTTCTCGAATGGAACAAACAATCGGGTATGTGAAAGGAATTCCAAAGGATGGCGCCGAAAAATTCTAAATTTTCCCAGGGGACTTGACGATTTGGCCAAGCAATATAAAGTGGAATATTCTCCGTTAAAAGGTGGTGCCACTGAGACGTGAGTGAATATTTGACAGAATCCATTCTTATTCCCTTTGAGGAAATAGCTACTTCCGGAGAATGGCTGAAATTGAAGAACAATTTTATAAGTGAATATTTAATAAAATAATAATTAAAATATAATTTAATTAAGTATTTGGAAGCAAATGTCATTGAATGAGTCGTTGGAATCGCGGGATAGGGCAAAATTGGCCGTATGGGATTATCCAGTTTCCGATAAGTTAAGTCTAATTCCTCTCCCTTCGTTCATAATTCTTTTATCTTTCATTTCACGAATATGTGGCGATTCATGCAAGGTGAGGAGTATTGAATTTGATTGAAAATTGGAATGTATCGTGCAAATTTGTAGAATCCAAATTGCCTCGCACCGTTGAGGAAGCCGTTGACCGTGTTTTGAATTCGGAAAAAGGGTTCGCCTTCATCGGTGATGCAATGGAAATTAAATATGCCACACTGACCAATTGTCGACTCCAACAAGTTTACAATTTTTGATTGAATTTTATGATTTAATTTCCCCATTTCCGGTTGGCACTGAATTTTCCCGAAAACCCTACGCAATGGCAGTACAAACCAATCATGTGTTGAAAGAACAACTAAGTCAGGCGATTTTGAAGCTGCAAAATGAACGAAAACTTGAAACTTGCAAGGAACGTTGGTGGCACCGAAATGAACGGGCCAAGGAATGTCAGAGTACGGAGGATGATAGCAGTGGAATTAGCGTTCAAAACATTGGTGGCGTTTTCTTGGTACGTTCAATATTTCCAATAAATTATAAATGATCTTCCGCGAAGGTGATTTTGGCTGGGATTGGCATTTCAATGTTGATGCTTCTATTTGAGTACATTTACTATTCGAGGACACGATCACCCGGGGAGGAGTGTGAAAGTGAACGAAGAGAAACGGACAACAATAATCAACAACAAGATAATTCACGGGGAAATAATGAAGGAGGACGGCAATCGAGGAGAATTAGTGGTATTAGCCTTGGGGCAATTTCATTGAATGGACGGAAGCCATCAAAACACGAAATGTTGACGGGAAGAAGGCATCAACATCATCATCATCATCGAGAGCGGGTGGATGAGGAGGGATCGGATGTTAGGGGCAACACAACCGTCCATGTTCAACCGCATACGAATTCGGCATTCAGTGTGGATTAATGAATGAACCAAAAGTGATCGCAATTATACTGTAATTACCGTATTTCTATTGTTATTTATATTTGTGACTATCCATCTTCATTTATTGTTTTTATTATTATTCCATATGAGTATCCAATTTAATTTTATTATGTAAAATTCCAAAAGTGTGCAAATTAAATATCATAATTGTTTGGATAAATGATGAAAAGGTGGAAAAAGATGAATAAAGGGTGGACAAAAAGATGAATAAAAGAGGTGGATAAAATGTAGAATTGAAAAAAAAATGAATAAATCAGAATCGGAACATTCAGCATATTAGTTTGGCCGATGAAAATGTGTGTAAATTGATGAAAATTTAGATGAAAAAATTGACAAAAAATGGAGGAATAAAATGGTTATGTGCTGTTTGTTGATGGTTGTTTGATTGTTGTTCGGGATATTATTACATAAATATGTGGGGAGAGGAAAGAATGGGGAGAGAGGATCCATGCCATTTTGTTGTTTAATTTGCTGAATTTGAGGCAGTTTGGAAGGTATTTAGGATTCTCTCGATGTTGCTGACGGTGCTTGCCTTCAGATTCTGGAATAATAAAATTTATTTAATATTTATTCAATTTTAAAGGAATTTCATTATATATAAGTGTAACTTTTTGTTGTAAAATGTGGAAACCGTAATTGAAAAAAATATTATTCTCATTTTATTGTAAAATTGTTCAAAAATCATTTTAAAAAAATGCTAAAATCGCATTTATATCATTTTTCATTTATAAATTATAAGTGTCCATAGGATTTATTCATATTTTCATTCATCTCCTTTCCCATCATTTTGTTTGATATAAGTCATCGAAATTCGTTTTGATCAATTCCCACCGTTTTTGAATGAATACCGGGATTTTCTTCTTAAAAACCAATGGAAAATGAATGATGGAAAATTTTTCCTTTAAGAAAAATATTAAAATTCTTACAGTAATTCGCATGAATTCCATAAAACGTTCCAATTGTTCCAACATTGGGCTAATATTCTTCTCGGGCAACAAATTTCGCACTTGGTCAGCCATGTTCTGAAAAAAAATAAAATATGAGAAAATAAATTGAATCTTTTAAAATTTTAGTTATTATTTTAAAATGTTTTGTTGTTCTGATTTTAAAATGTTTTGTTGTTCTGATTTCTAATGTTTTGTTGTTCTGATTTTTAATGTTTTGTTGTTCTGAATTTAAAATGTTTAGTTGTTCTGATTTCTAATGTTTTGTTGTTCTGATTTTAAAATGTTTTGTTGTTCTGATTTTAAAATGTTTTGTTGTTCTGATTTCTAATGTTTTGTTGTTCTGATTTTAAAATGTTTTGTTGTTCTGATTTTAAAATGTTTTGTTGTTCTGATTTCTAATGTTTTGTTGTTCTGATTTTAAATGTTTTGTTGTTCTGATTTTAAAATGTTTTGTTGTTCTGATTTCTAATGTTTTGTTGTTCTGATTTTAAATGTTTTGTTGTTCTGATTTTAAATGTTTTGTTGTTCTGATTTTAAAATGTTTTGTTGTTCTGATTTTAAATGTTTTGTTGTTCTGATTTTAAAATGTTTTGTTGTTCTGATTTTAAAATGTTTGTTGTTCTGTTTTCAATGTTTTGTTTTTGTTCTGATTTTTAAATGTTTTGTTGTTCTGATTTTTAAATGTTTTGTCTTTTGTTGTTCTGATTTTAAAATGTTTTGTTGTTCTGATTTTAAATGTTTTGTTGTTCTGATTTTTAAATGTTTTGTTGTTTTGATTTTTAAATGTTTTGTCTTTTGTTGTTCTGATTTTAAAATGTTTTGTTGTTCTGAATTTAAAATGTTTTGTTTTTCTGATTTTTAAATGTTTTGTTGTTCTGATTTTAAAATGTTTTGTTGTTCTGATTTTAAAATGTTTTGTTTTTCTGATTTTTAAATGTTTTGTTAATTTTTTTATTGATTTATTCCTTCTTTATATTTATATTAATTACTTATTTGTTATTTAAATCGGACAATGTATAAATATAAAAAACTTACATGATCTCTTCCGACCAGAATTGCAACGACTAGAGAGCAATAGGAGGCAATCATACCTGAAAGAAATATTCAAATAATTTCTTTATGGGTAAAAAACTCACTGTCTTCCATATGGTTCGAAGCTTTGCTCATCATCGACTGAATTGCGGCCACCACTTCATCCTTAAATAAAAAAATTTATTTTTGTTTAATTATTTAATAAAAAAATTTCAATTAAATTATTAAAATTCAATTTTTGAATAACCTGGCTCATGCTTGGTGCTCTTTCGTGTCCGTTGACTCCACCTTCATCGGGCTCTTCCCCCACCAAATCATTGTCCAATTCTTTGTCAATAATCGTGGCAGCCGCATCATGACGAGCGAATAACTAAAAATAATGGCAATATAAATCAATCGAATATGTGAATAAAATACTTTGGCCATTATTTCAATTGAGTCGATGTTCTTGACAAATTCCCCATTTTCGAGTAAATAATCCGCTTTTAATTGGAGAAACTTCTTCCGGTTGACTGCACAACGTTCCAACAAATTGACCAACATTCCGTACATCTAATATATTTGAATGAATTATGTAAATTTTATTATCGTGAAAAACTAACCATAACGGCGATGTCAAAGAATTTCTCCTTTGGTGCATATCGTGAATGTTTGGCCAAAACCAGAAGACAATTTTCCAAGAATTGAGGAATTTGGCCAATTTTCATTGAAGCATTTTCGTTGTCATGACTGATATTCATCTAAAAAACATATATATAAATTTAAATTTGATGAATAATAAAAATTTAATTTATTAATTTATTAAATTTAATTTTATTAAAAACATTTTAAAACTTACAAGAACTCGGCAGAGCAAGCAAATATTTTCGTAAATTCGATTGCAATCATTTTCCATCTGTTGCTTCGTTCGCTTGGTCCCTCCACCCTTTTGTGCTTCGTCAATGAATTTCAGGCAAAATGTGAGAAATTTTGCACTGGAGAAAATCAGCGAGCTATTCCGGTGTTGAATGAGGAAATTCTGATTTTTGGTATCAAATGCGGCCGCATTCTCCAAAATTCGATAGCATAATTCGACGGTTTTGAGTCGGGCGCCCACAGTGGTTTCTTTGCTCGGAACGGAATGGACCAATTCCAGCACAACTTTGTCCAATTTTGCCACAACACTGGTCAGGCAACCGGAATTGAGCAGCTCCGCTTTGAACAATTTGCCCTGCTCTTTGATTGCAATAAATGCCAATGCTTCCAATGTCAAATATGCACTTGAGAGGCTTTCCCTTGTCAAATCGAAGTGGACACTTTTCTCCGATTTTTTGATGTTCTGCCAATAACGAAGCCAATCTTGCATAACACTCCAAATCTATTTAAATTAGAATTAATTTGTGTAAAATTGTGTGGGAAAAAATTAACCATATTAAGATGTTTTGAATATTCTTTATCGGATTTAATTGCTGCATTTTGTGCGTCTTGCTTGAGAAGACCAGAAATGAGACGAATGCTTTGCTCCGAAATTGTCACTCCTTTGCGATCACGAGCCAAAAAGTACAAAAGACATGCGGCAGAAATGGAAATTGCCTAAAAATGTGTTTAAATTTTTAAATTTGCATAAAAATTAATTAAATACCGGTGAAGTTGGAGCCAATTCGGCAAGAACAAAGAAAAGCTTATTCATGTAGTTGGGCTGTTTGCGTAAATAATCACGAAATTCGGCGACCGTTGACTTCTTCAGCAATTGAGTGAGGCTGAGTGTTCGAAGATTCAGTGCGGCATTATCATCGAAGAATGTGGTCATTGCATAGATTAATTCCTGCTTGTAATCTGCAAATTTATTTGTTAATTAAAATTTTTATAAATAAAAAATCCAACCATGGGCCAATCCCTTTTCAGCGGTAATTTTGTTGCTGGTTGTCTGATGTTGAATTCGACGATATGCGGCATAGCATGCCTCTTTTCGCTGGATTTTCGATGCGCAAGATTTGTCCCTAAAATTGTTGTAATAAATTTTTTCAAAAAATTTGGCTCACCCATCATCTTCATCGTCCGCTTCCTGCTCCAAACTGCTGTAATTTCTTTTCATCGCCAATGTTGCTCCTCCTAAAATTTAATTGGTTTTTTATGAAATGATTGGTAAATTTTAATTTAATAATTTGAATTATTAATTAATAAATCCCAAACCATTGATTAATTTGTGGCTTTCGGTTATTGTTTCGCTAATCACCAATGTTTCCTCTTCAGTGGCTGCCATTCAATGTTAGATTTCCTTGTTTTATAAATAATAATATAAAAATTAATTGTTTATTAAATAATATCGAATTGTAACGAAAATATAAACAAACATAAAAATATTAAAATTAAATATTTATTCGAAAGAAATTAAATACAAGTGAAAAGCTCCTTAAAAATTCATTTTTGTATATAATTGAGCACAGATAAATGTAGGCAAAAATTGAATAAATAACACCGAATCAAATTTTGAAATTGATTAATTGTTTAATTCAATTATTATATGGAGAAATGTAGACTTCATGAACCAAATAGGCATTTTTCGCCCTCCTTTCCTTGAATCGGGCAATATCCTTGCGAGTGATAATTCCGCGTAACTAAAAAATAAAATATTTGAGTCGAAAGGTTATTACTAATTTCTTACTTTGTTTTCATTTTCGACCACAATCAAATAGCGCAAACCAAGTCCACGGAATAATTGGAAGATGGAATCCAGCGAAGCCGTCAATGGAATGCGATGAGGCGATGGATGCATAAATGGCTTCAAATCAATCCAACAACGTTCATCGGCCGGGGTCAAGTCCAAATCGGCAATTCTTGATTCAACCCTATAAATTAATATATTTATTGGTATATCGTTTATTTAATTTACTCACCGTGGATAAAATTCACTGAAATTTTCTATGCAGACCGGCTTTGACCCAGGTGCTGAATTTTTTCCCTCATAATCCAGCGTAAAATGCTAATATTATTGATTGAAAATTGATTCGTCATTTAATTGATTTATTGATTATTGAGCCAACCTTTCGTTTCAAAAGGACAATCAATTGGGAGCGTAGGACCAATCCCTGCAAATGCCCATAATTTGGATATTGCGAATCATCAATGCTGGCATCGATTCGGTCAACGACCGGAAATCCGTGATGCCTGGTGGAGCGCAAAATTTCAACAATTCTTCCAACATTTTCTACTCTAAAATTTTAATATTTTTAATTAATTATTTATTATGAATTTTACCGTTCTAGCGCGACGACATCCTTCCGCATAACAGTTTTGGCAAGAATGTTCCTGGAAAGTTTTGGTGGATGCCAACCGAGCAAAGGCACTTCCGACAAATTTATGTGCTCATCATAAATTCCCTAAAAAATAATTTTAAAATAAGATTAATTAAAAATGATTTACCTCATTGAACCAATCGCCCACCCATTTGGCAATCATTAAAACAATCATAATTGGAAGACCAAATGTAACATCCTTTGTTGCCTCCACAATGATGGCGGTCAATGATATGGTCATCCTGTGAATATTTTAAAGAATTTATTTGAATTTAAATAATTTTTACCGAACAATACCGCCCAGTTGGGCAGCGGCCCCAGCCAGGGCATATTTGCCGGAATCGATGGCTTGCTAAGAAATCATAAATTTATTGTAATTTTAGGTAAAAATGAATTAATTTTTACCATTGATGGAAAAAGCCATTGAACGCCGGTGCCAAACAAACGACCCCATGCCGCACCAGTCAACAATGATGGAATGAAAATGCCGCTGGGCACTGAAAGGCCATATGTCCACATTGTCAGAATATAATATTCAAGGGCAAAGATAAAAAGGGTCATTGGACGAAAAGAATCTTAAAAGATTAAATAAAATATTATTAATTAAATAAAAACCTACTCATTGGAGAATGGAAAAGGCTTTTGACACTTTCCTCCGGATTTTGGAAAAACAAATTGGCCACTGCACTATATTCGCCCTTTTTGCACCAAAGTTTGGTAACTTCCGTCAAATTTGGATTAATGCCAATTGGTTGACAATCCGCAGTGAATAGCAAAGTGATAAATCCAATAAAGGCAGAAGAGGCAGCAACCAAAATACATTCCATAAATTTTTGCCTCTTTAGACGAATATAACTTAAATCAATTTTTGGATTATTTAAATTAATTATAATTAATAATTCTTACTTTTTACGGAAGCGAGACAATTTCATATTTAAATAATTAAATAATGCACCTATAAAATGGGAATTGTAATTTTTAAATTATGTTTAAAAAATACCGGATAAGCCGCCAAAAACTCCGACTAGCATAAACAAGGGAATTTCCCATATATCATAAGCTTTACTTTGACTCTGCAAAAAATTATTCATTTTATTGAAATTTAAAAAAAATTACATCAAATGTTCCGAAATTAGCCAATCCATTCCATGATAAATGGCCAGGTTGCCCATAAAAGAAGCTCAAGAAGCAATTTAGAGTGAAAGTGGAAATCATGGCAGTGAAAACCTTTAAAAATAATTAAATAAATAATTCTAATATTTAATAAACCATTCGCCAAGTCAAAGATTGATTCCAGAAACTGGCTCCCTCCTCTAAACTGAATAAAACTCCGCCAATGGGTGAGGCAAATGCAGCAGAAACACCGGCGGCCGCACCGGCGCTGACAAAATCACGCTTCTCCCGGTCATTTCGAAAATATTTGAACAGGCCAAAATCCCATGGGAATGTGATACAACGGCCCTGGGATATTCCGGCTGCCACCACTGCGCCCGAATGGATCATTGGTCCTTCCTAAATTTCCAAAATGGTCGAAAGTTATTTTGACTAATAAAAATACCTTTCCCGCTGCCAATCCACCGCCAACTGAACAGGCAACGCCAACCGCCTTTGCAAAAAGTGTTTTTAATCGAACAACCCCAGGAATTTGGATGCCATTGAGGAAACATTTGATTTGTGGAATTCCGGAGCCAATTGCAACGGGAGAAATAAATAAGACCAAATATGAGGCGATTGCCACCAATAAACCTTAATTTAATTATTATTGTAAATATTAATAAAACGTACAATTATATAGAGCCCAAGTAAAGAGAATTGCCCAAGCACATCCCGAATTCCCAATGCTGCCATGTTCACAAATGTTAATGACTGAAATCCAAATTTATAAATTTCAAATAAAATATTTAAACTTACTTCCACTGATAATTACATGGAATTTGAGTTTGGAATTGTAATAAACAAGTATATCAATGAATGCGGCCACCGTTGCTGTAAAAACTCCAATCAAAAAGCACACAACCCAACGATTGACCGTTTGACGAAACAATTTCCTCTGTAAATGCAATGATTTTAGTGTGACTAATTTTTTTGGTTTTAACCTGATGGTCCTTATCCTTTTCGGCAGCTCGATATAATTCATTTTCCACAATTTCATAATCCAGACTTTCGTACTTTTCCGATAATGTATGCTCAATTTGTCCAGCCGAATGTCTTCTTAATTCTCTTTTCCGAGCTTCCAATTCTCTTAAACGCTCCTCTCTTCTGCGGCGAGAATAAAGATTCGAAGATGAAGACACCCTGTAATTTTATTGAAAAATTGAAAATTGATTGATAAATTCAAATTAATGTTACCTTTCCAAGCCGGTGACTGGATCTTCATTTGGATCAAGGCTAAATAAATAAATAAATAAATTAAAAATTTCATTTATTTAATACCTGCTATGTGAGAGTGTTCGGCCAGGAGTCCTCCATATTAATGGCCTTTGGTCAATTTGTATTGATCGTCTCATTTGTTTAATGATGTTCAATTAATTATAAGCAATAATGGTCCATTCATTTATTAATATTATTAAAATTTTCTGGAAAATAAGTAATTGAAAATCGATTATTCAAACCCGGGTTTTAGTTTTATCTCTAAAACAATAGCTTTTCCCTTGATAAATGTTGAAATGAATCATCAAATCATTATCTTATATTTTTAATCATCGATCATTCCTGCCGAAATCATTCAGAAATTTATCAATATGAGTTATGACATGACATTTATACATTTTTAATTGATTGCTTTTCATATTACTTCCTTTCCTTACATTCTATATCTGTATCTGTAGCATTATATTTAAATAGTTTTAAAAAATTACTGGTTTAAACGCTTTTTTATTTCATTTTCACCGAAAAAGATAAGGTTCATTCTCTGTTGCGTTGCGGTTCTCGATTTTTTTCCCGAATCCCGAGTCCCGACCCGACCTTAAGACATTTTATCCAAACCTTAAGACTTTTTATCCAAATCAGTTTTCGCTTTTCGTCGTTGTCGTTTTTTCGAGATTTCGATTTTCGAGGACAATTCACCGAGATCCGAGACAAACATAACATACTCATCATACTCTTTAAGCCAACAAAAAAGGTTTGAGTGAATGGTTTTTTAAGTAACTTTTTCGATGAAACACGATTTTTCAATACGCAAAATCCGACTCCTTAAGTTGAGGAAAATAGAAAATTGGTTACACATAGAATTGAATCTAATTAATGCAATGCTGTATGTAGGCTTTTTTATTTATTTCCCTCATACTTTGGTTACTATGAAAGTATGAATTAATTAATTATCTCCGACTTAATTTGTTCAAAATTTTATAGATAAATAAATTGAATTAAAAAAAGGCATCACAATACAATCAATGTCATCATTAGCGAATATTTGTCAGTCCAAATGGTTCACATTATTGGCCGCTGGAGGAGTTGCTTTTGCCTGTTATGCATGTTATTTTGACAGGAAGCGACGGCTCGATCCGAATTACAAACAGAAAATCAGACAAAGTAAGAATTTCCTAGAACATCTTATAAATTTAAAAAATGGAATTTTAGATCGTAAGGCAAAACAAGCAAAAGCTGCCAAAACTTCGAGCAACAATGTTGACTTTCCGGATCCTCGTGATGTTCAGAGTTGCGAGGCTTTCTTCTTCCAACAAATCTCAATTGGCGAGGAGCATCTGCAATCTGGTTTTTTTATTTAATTTCATTAATTAAATAATGCCAAGAAATTTAGGCGACCTTGTTACTGGAATCTTCCATCTTTCCAATGCTGTTATCTCTTGCTCTCAACCCGCCGAATTGCTGAACGTCCTGCAACAAACAATTCCTGCAACTCAGTTCCAAATGCTTGTTCAAGCGCTTCCTGAAGCCAAATTGGTTTGTGCCACCACTTTAGTATAATTATAAAACAAATTCATTATTAATAGCGTCAACAAGCTTCGCTCCAAAATAAGGCTGGTCTTCAAAGAGGCCCTCAAATTGAAGAGATGTCGGGACAAGACGATGAGGAGACTGAAAATCCAAAGAAAGTCTTCATGATTGATGATGAACTCGAATGAAGAATATTTTTGCTGGATAATGAAATTAGATGCTCAAATTATTTTTGTTACCGTTTCATCATTTATTGTCTCGTTTGGGCTGATTTTTTCTATTTAAAATTGATGAATATTTAATTTAAAACTTAACATGAAATCAATTATTTTATTTTGATTGCATTAATTCATGCATATATTTTAATTATTATTTAATTTACTTTCAATAATTTTAATCTAAAGAAGATTATAATTCATATTTTACGCCGAAAATTGTTATAATGGCTGCACGTAAAGGCAAAGTCAAGGAGGAACAAGCCGTCGTTACTTTGGGACCTCAAGTGCAAGAAGGTTTTTTATTTTAAATATTTGTTTTTGTGAATAAGTATTTTATTAAAGGCGAGAATGTTTTCGGTGTCGCCCACATTTTTGCCTCATTCAATGACACATTCGTCCATGTGACTGATTTATCGGGCCGCGAGACAATCGTCAAGATCACCGGTGGAATGCGAGTGAAAGCGGATCGGGACGAGGCAAGTCCGTATGCGGCAATGCTGGCAGCACAAGATGTGGCAGAACGTTGCAAACAGGTTCGAAAATTCAGCAAAATTTAAACCAGTAATAATCCTAAAATAAATAGTTCTGCTTCATAAGTCAATTAAATAAATTTCGAATTATTAAAGTTTTAATATTCACAATTATATCATTTTCAGGTCGGCATCACGGCTTTACACGTGAAACTTCGCGCCACCGGAGGTACCAAAACGAAAACACCCGGACCCGGTGCCCAGGCCGCTCTCCGCGCATTGGCCCGTTCTGGAATGAAAATTGGCCGCATCGAGGACGTCACTCCAATCCCAACCGATTCATCCCGAAGGAAGGGCGGTCGCCGTGGACGTCGTTTGTAAGGAGGAAGAATAATGGAAGAGGAAAGAACACAAATTGGTTTTCGAAAGATCCTTTTACCAATTATTGTTATTTAAATTCAACAAATTGGGATTTGAATTTGATTGAAATAAATTTGTTTTGTTGTTATTTTTTGATTCAATTTTCGATTTATTAATGTTTAATTTTATTTGATATCTCTTAATGGACATTGAATAACATTTTTGTAATTAAATATAGTAGGAATATGCAATTTCCAACGTGCATTTCAATTCGAAGAATATCTTCTGCCCTAATTTCCTACTCAATTCCAACACATTTTCATCCAAGCAGGAGAAAAATGTCCAATTTACCTGATTCCAATTACTTCACAACAAAACATCGAAAGTTACTGAAGAGTTATAGATATCGATTGGCCGATTTCACGGTAAATGAGTAAGTGGAAACATTTTTGAAAAATAATATTTTATGATTAAAAAAGACATAAACTTGAACGAATTATGACCATGGGGCCGGATTTTGCCTGCATGGAATGGCTAATGAATGCAGGTTAAAATTAATTTTTTATGAAAAAATTTTTATGGTTTTCGGGAACTGGCATAAAAAATGAAATGAAATGTTTATTTAAATCTCTTCAAGGTGCCACTTCCGTAAAATTATCCGATGGAACGACGATTGGTTCTCAAAAAGAAATGCGCAAATTTTTGGCCGCTCAAGGATTTAATGTGAAACAACTGATAACAGTAAGCATATTTTACCCATTAGTAATTTTAATTCCAACAAATTTAAGAAACCTCCCCATGTACAAATATTGAAACATTTCGAAGAGCAAAACAATTTGCGATCATTGATAATCGATGAAAATGAATACAATAAACGATGGCCTCACATTTCGCCGATTCATTTAAAGGAGGTTTGTTAAGATAAAATTATTAATAAATTTAAATTGAATCAAAAAAAAAATGAATAAATCAATAAATTATTTTTAGGTCGATGCCTCAGATGCGGCAATCACCGGAAATGGCTGCAAATATTTTTTGGAATGCAGAAATATTGAAAAAATTAAATTCAATCACAACGAGTTTTTGATGGATTCCGGACTGGATGAATTATCGAAGGGAAGGCCGGCGAGGACACTCAAAGAATTGGTCAGT
Source organism: Pratylenchus scribneri (assembly GCA_030063045.1). Classification (NCBI taxonomy): domain Eukaryota; kingdom Metazoa; phylum Nematoda; class Chromadorea; order Rhabditida; family Pratylenchidae; genus Pratylenchus; species Pratylenchus scribneri. The sequence goes on along the minus strand of JAQSEB010000104.1, from coordinate 1,049,564 downwards.
TTAAAATTCCACTCTCAAAATAAACTATAATTATTTAGACTTTAAAGTCGAAATTTTCGAAATCAAAACATCTATGTCAGATAAATAAAGAACAGAAAAAAATTAATTAAATAAATTACCAAAATTTTGAAAATAAAAACTAACCCCAAGAGAAATTTTGAAAAATTTAATTTTTATTTTAAAAAATTCCTTCCCATTCCCAGGAAATCTGCTACAATCCATATCTGACCGACAGTTGTGCCACATTCCTCTGCCGTCTCACTGGGCTTCAACGACTTCACATGTACGTTTTGCCTGGCATCGGAAAAAGGGACGCGGTTCGGCGCAAAGTGAATCGGGCACTTCTCAAATGCAAAATTACCTTCCCAAAAGCCTACTTAATTGGCTATGGCTACGAGACGGAGGAGCAAATTGAGGCATATCGACGCTATTACAGAGAGGAAGCCAGCATTTTAGTGCGATGGTTGAATGACGAATCTGAGAAGTTTTTGGGCAAAAGATGGGAAAATTTGGATAAATAATAAAAAGAACATTTTAGTGAATTTGTTTTTATTTTTTTATTGTTTTAATTGAAATAAATATGCAATTTTTATGTACAAATACAAATAAATTTGCGTAAAATTGTCAATTTCCAAAAATATACGGTATGAAAAATAATACAGTATGAAAATGAAAGGAATTGTTAGGTAATATATCTGAAGGAAATTTTGGGCAAAAGACAATGTCAAATAATAAAATATTTTTACCGGGTTATCTTTATTTTGACCACAAGAATTTTCCCAAAGACAATCATTGACGAATGGTGTACGGATAATTTGCCAATTTGATCACGATCAAAAGTAATAATGCCAAAATCCATCCGCGTATCGGCATTCTCCTTTCAATGACCCCATTTGTCTTTTGGGTACTGTTACTATTCTCCTCATCCAACTCCATTTTGGCCTCCAACCGTGTTCCATTTTGACCACCGCTGGTCAATTCCCACGCGGATCGATGTTTTTGTGATGGCTTTGGCAATGAATAGTTTTTTATATCGGCACAGGCTTCAGGCCATTTAGAAATTGTGCCCATATCCAATGCCATCCGCTGCATCGAATCGAAGGATTTTCGGGTCAAATTGACAACCTTCAATGGAAAAAAAAATATTAAAAAAGGACATTTAATTCAAGTTAAGATTTCCCAGCATATTCATTAGAAAGAAATCTTGAAATATGATGCTTAAGGCTATAAATTTTTGTATTGATGGAATCAAATGTGGCTCCAGGATTCAGGGTATCTAGCCAATGGGATTCTGATGAGGCGTCAAATGCCCGCAAAAAGTGACGAATAGTTTTTCAGATTCAGATTGCCCATTGGCTCCATTTTGACTTACCGTAAATGCTCTTTTAAAACCAAATCTCTATAATTCCCCCTCTTTTGGGAAGGTTGAAAAAAATTAAGTATATACGTTAATTCACATTTTTATTCTTAAATTTATTCGCATCAAACTTTTCCAATCTTTTTGACATATTGAGAACATTTTGAGAGGTCAACATAGACAAACCAATTCAGCAGTTTCCAGCCCACATAAATGGTAAATTGCCGGCACATCGCAGTGCATCGTGCATGTGACATATTCACAACTTTCGGCCAAATATCTCTCACTTTCCGTTGAATCACCATTCAATGCTAAATGCTTGAAATTCTGCATCAAAGATGTGACGGCATTATGCCTTCTGCAAATTTTGCCATATTTTAGGCATCGAGACAAAACAACTTGCCCAGTGCAAGTTCGCAAACATTTCTTCGATTCTTCCTTATTCAAATTTGCCAAACATCCAAAATGCTCCATTATTGCTTTGTAATTGTAAACACAAAAATGGTCAACAATTTCCGCACTTTTGGCCAACATTTCTTGCATATAGCCATGCGGACATTTTGTATAGCAATAATTGAATTCATGGTAAATCCTTTAGAATGAGGGCAAATGTTTGGGCCAAATTAGAGCATAAATTTACTTGCAAAATGACTCGAAAAATGAGGCATTGGAAAAGGCAGCCAAGAAATCATTGTAATTCAAATTGAGAATGCCTGCAGACTTTTCTGAACCCAATTTGTCCGACATTTGATCAATGAAGAAGAAAGCGCATTGGCCAACGCAGGAATCCGATGATTGCGATGCGTGAGGACTGAATGGCAAGGGGAAAATGGATGGAAAAGACAATAAAATGAGATTAATTACAATTATGTACAATTAACTAATTTTAAACTTATTAAAACTATGGCACAAACTTTTCGGTTGGACTTATTCAGCCAATAAGTGGCCATTTTTAGGTCATTAAATTGAAGGCAAAATTGTTCATTACCCAAGGGATTAAAATTTAATGTGGATGACAAATTTTTTCAATTTTCCATCAATTTTTTTAAAGTATAAAATCATCTTTGAGAACCTTTGCGTGGAGATGGACGGATCCAATTTGGGCATATCATCAAACGAGGAACAAATTTGAATAAATGTTCCATAGAAATGGAGAATGAGGAAAATTAAATATTTTTTGTAGAACATTACTGAAAATTGAGGCAGATGATCATTTCCATGGGGAATTAAAATAAATGCGAAGATGTGACGGAGGAACTTTCGCCCCCCCGGGGTAGACTTTTCGCGTCAAATTATTGAAGGATCAATTCGGAAAGGATGCTTTTGGTGCGCGAGGCATAAATTGGATGGAAATGAGGCTTAAAACGTGCATTTTCGGGTGAATTTTGGAACAGTCACACTTGAAAAGAAGGACGATTGAATTATTAATTTAAGTGTTTATCCAAGACATTTAAATATGTTTCTTTTATCCTTTAATAAACGACTAAATCCAATATATTTCCATTTTGTGAAAATCTCAAAATTGGTTTCCAACAGCAAATTGGGTAAATAAACCTTAAAAGGATTATTCTAATCTCAAATTAAGGGTATTTTAATGGGATATTCGTGGATGCACATTTTTTCAGCAGCCGGTTCAAAAATGTGATGTGAGGAATATTTTCCATTTTAGTTGGGTGCGGAACCGAACCGAAACGGAAAGAAGGGTGAAAAGTGTGATTGCAGTTGGAAATGATGATTGGATGATAGGGTACAAATTTTCGGGGAAGAAGCCTTCTTTTGAAGGGGAAAAATTGAGTAGAGAGTCAAAAGATGTTTTGGGCATTTGAATGGAAGGTGATGATGCTTTTTTGTTGTGCGCTTGAATAATGATCAGAGAAATGAACCCATTGAATGTTGTTTGGTTCATGGTTTATTGTTCCCTTTCATTCATTCATAACAATGTCCCCCCCACAACGGTCTGGAACTGCGCCGAGAAAAAGAAAAGCACAATGGGCAGCACATTATTCAAAAGAAAGGAAAGGAGGATGGGCCAATAACCACATTTATGCCCCAAATTCCCTGCTTTGATGGAATTTTGTGAGCAAAATATATATATTTATTTATTGTATGCTTCTCATTGGAGGAAACCATTATTATTGGGCAGCGGGTGAAGGTCGCAAATAACAATGGAAACTAAATTCAATGGGGGAAATGATGAACGGTGCGCGAAAACTGAATTGAATGGCCCAATGCACATGGATTGATGAATGCCGAAATAAAAAGGAATGGCGGGCTGGGAAATTTGGTGGGGGTATTTTTACGGTTTGAGCATTTATTGGAGATAATTATTTGGATTAATGGGCGGGAATGGCAAATTTTGAGGCAAAATAATGAATTTGATGGACAAAATAATTTATTTGAGGGGCAGGAGAATGATCAAATAATAGAAATGAAATAGCCAGGTAAAATTGCAATGAATGATCCTAATCAAGCTGAATGATCCAATTCTCCATTTCCTAGGAATTCCGATCGGCCCAATGACCAAAAAGCAACTCATTTTCCAGTTTTTAATAGGTGAAATTGGAAAGATGCAAACAAAACATGTTTTTGTGTCATTTCTGAATTGGAAGAAGAATAGAAAACAGGAAAAATGTTTGATTCAAGTTCAGTTTAACAAGTTTAAAATGAGGGGGATCATATAGGTGAAATTTGCCTTTTTAAAATTAGGATAATTTGAGAATAAAATGGCAGGACAATTAGTAAATTCAACATGCATTAAAATGACATTGTCAATATTTTATTAAAATGGTTGTAATTTATTTTATGAGAATTTTAAAAAATAAAGCCTCATAATATAAGTTCTCTTCAATTCTCTTCCTCAAACTTAAACAAACAAAAGCTGATATCAAGAGTTTCCGTATTTCAGTCAATACGAAGCAAATATAAAAATAGCAACTATAACTATAAGCCAATACTTGAATGAATTGGATGTAGATTTTAAGTGGCATTTCTTTTAACTTATCCCCCCATTCCTCACACTAAATTATTTGTTTTTAATTTTTGTTGAATGAACTTTTAATCCTTTAATAAGTCTTATTTGAGTCTTAATGTATGTACCTTTATTCCTAAAAAGCCAAATATTTACCCTACTTTTTTTAAAGTCAACAACTGTTTTTCTTTGAATCCCTTCATTGGGAAAAAGCGAAATCCTATCCCCCTTAATTTGGCCTTTCCACATACATTTCTCCCTTATTAAAGATCGCTCATTATTCCTTTTCTCACCGTTTCCATAGTGGCACCAATTTTCACTTTTTGGCTTCATAATTTGCCTTATAATAAAGCTTACTTTCTTCCCTTTCTTCACTTTCTCCACTTTATTCATTCGACGTTGGCCATTGGTTGGTTTCCTTCCATTTTCTTTTCACTCATCACAGTCAGGAATATTGCCATTGCCAGCGGCACATTCATCCTAGCAAAAAGGGAAAAGGGAGCCTTCCCTCTTTCTTCCATTACAGTAATTTTTCCTAGGTATCCTCATTTGCCTATCAATCATTTTTTTCCCACTGGAATGTAATTCTGAAATTCTTGAATTCTAATTCTGATTGAATTGCTGATTGGATTAAATTCTCTCTTATCCAAATTCCATTTCATTTTAACTCAGGAATAAAACCAATTAATTTTGTTTTCCTTCAATTTTAATCTTCTAAAATAAGTTCAACCATTCAATTTATTTTCAAAAAATTTATTTTAAGCAAATAAATCAGAGTTTAAAAAAGAAATCCAATGAATGAATCCACTTCCAATAATTTAATCGGAAATTTTTGCACAAAATTCGAAACGCAAACATTTATTTCAATTAACCAAAAGCTTAAAATAATTCAGCAAAAGTTAATGTTATCACAAAGTACATATATTTCTTCATATTCTCCCATTTTCTTAACATAAATATTTTTGTGCCAAATCATGCGCCCATTTTGGCCAGCATCAATGTTCATTCATTCATTCCGTTTGCTCAAAAACAAAAAAGGTTTTGTGTGTGCCAATTTTGGATATAATTATAGTCGCAAATTGCTCCCTTTTTCCATTTCATATTCAAGCAAAAAGTCAACAATTTTGAAATTTACCACCATTTTCAATTTCATAAGCCATTCTCAACAATTTGTGGCACTTAAAAGAAATGGCTTCGTCTGTGCACCTGCCCCAACATTTCGTCTCCTTTCAATGCCATTCTTTCATGCTAACTACAATTTTTCGTGTTGATATTAATTGCCAATTTGGCTATCAACTCTTTTCGGTTGCCAAGACGCACAAGGCTCCCGCGGCAACCAAATGAGAAAATGGCTAACTTTTCTGATGGAAAACAAGTTTTTGTGCGCGCAGAGTCAAATTAAATTGGGGCAAAGACCCACCGGCATATTGGCTACCTTTCCTTCATAATGGTCATGCATTTATGGCCATTCTCCCAGTCCCATTGGCCATATTAAATTTGACCACCACCTTCTCTCTTATTTTCCATTTTTGTCCCAATAAAATTGTCCTTTGGCATATTTTTACTCTAATTTTTATATTTTAGCTATTCAAAAACACTAAATTCGCTAATAAAATGCCCTTGGCAAAATCGTCAAAATTTCGTGCGCACATGGCCACCTCCAACCAGTCGCCATTGCCATTGGCCACTCTTTGCTTGTTAGGCGCACTTCTACTTGACCAAATCAACGTTGGCACAGCGCTCAGATGTTATCAAGTAATTTGAAGTCACAATTAAGGGCATTAATTCCGAACTAATAAGTCAAGCCAGTTTCTGCTGATAATTATTTAGAATCCTCCATATCATCTTTTTTTCCTTTTCTGATGAACAATTTAATTGTAGATCCTTTAAAAAATGTCAACCTTCTAATAATCAACTATTCATTATGATTAGACCTATTTAAGGCTGGCTATGGCCAATTGATAAAGCTAGATATCAATAAATTTAATCTTTAATAAATACCCCCAATTTTTAATTGATTCATTTTGCTTTCAGGGTCAACAGAGCTTACAACAACCAATTCAAGGATCGCCCACGGAATGCCCGACCCAGGTAACTGTAGGTATTTTCTGATTCCATAAAATAAGGTTGCGGTTCAATAAAATTTCTTTATATAAAAATTGTCTCCAAAATATGCTTTTCGTTGATATGGTAGGAGGGCACAATTCTGTCAGTCGGAAATCCATAAACCGATATTCGATTAAATTATATAAGGCAAACATTGTTGAGATTTGGAAGTAATTCTGAGGGATACAGAATCTTATTTAAATGGAAGTACAATGAATTTTTTTCGATCATTCAGTCCTGCTGACAAGCTCAAATCAAAAAATTGAAATTTTAAAAGCCAATCTTCTAATTCTATTAATAAATAATAATAATAATAATAAACAATTCCATTCCTTTATTTTTGCAAATTTCAGTCTTATACGTGCATCAAAACGGTGGATTATAGCCAAGGCCCTGGCTATGCCCTTCGCGCATGTTCTTCCACCAATTGCAGCACCGGAGGCGGAGGGGTTAATGCGAATATGGGGGCATTTGACCAAAGAATATTCCTTAAATTTTCAGTACATCCAAACCACGTATAACGCATTTTGCATCAATTCCACTGGCTATCCGCCCTCAACTTATTGTTGCTGCTACGGCGATGGATGCAATTCGGCAACTGCTTTGGGCAGTTCAATGGGCGGAATTGGATTGGCATTCATTGGACTGATGGCGGCATTGGCCCTTTTGAAGAATGGAGGCGGAAATGGCAGAATTATTTGATCCAATAATGAAAAATTGATCTCGGAGGGATTGGGGGAGGAGGAGGATGAAATTTTTGGAGATGATTAAAATTAAATTCCTCCTTTTTCCCTTCTCCAATTTGTAAATTTTATACCTTTGGATTCTCTTAAATATTATTTAATCAAATGCATTTTTTAAATCCATTCTTCATTTTTCATAAATTCGACATAATTCCTTTTTGTCCATCTAAATTTTGACAATTTCCATTACAAAGTAAATTAAAGTTAAATCAAAATCATAGAAAATCATTTTTATTAACCCATTAACTAAATTTTGGTTAATTAGGCCAAATTGACTTATTCTATTCCTAATTTTGCAGTCAATTAAAAAGGAAATTGTCAAAATCTCTCGATCCATAAAAATCCATTCCTCAACCAAAATTCCCTAATCATTTTTCCCACTAATCTAATTTAATTCACCCCCCAAAGAAAAATCTCTTGACAATTATTTTTGATTTAACTTAAAAAATTTTCAAAAAAAACTCAATTTTTTTTAAATTTTCCTCCATTTTTATTTTTATGGCCTATCCGCACAGAAAATTACCACAAAAACGCGCAAGCGACCCAAGCAATGCAAGGAAAGTGACAGATGATGAGAATGAGAAATCCTCGGGAAAATTTCCCCTCATCACTCATTTTTGTCGACTAATCAACCTTTCGTGATATATTTGCTAATAAAAATTCTTTAATTTCTTGCATTTTTTCTACATATCATTTTATTATTTTTTCTTCCTAAAATTTTCATTTTTCTCAAGATTTTTCTGCAATTCCAATTCAAAAATTTGATTTCAAATTAAATTATGGCATATTTTTTTCATTAATAAAATATTTTTCAATTGAAAATAATTTTAATCAGGCATATTGCCCAGGGCACAATTCCCTTCAAAAAATTCAAATCTTGAACAGCCCAAGGGGGATGACCTTTCCCATATTTTGTGATCGCAGAGCCTTGCCGTGCACAAAAAGTGTTAATCCAAAAATGGTCCCGAGGCAATACTGATAGCGAAAAAAGTAGAAAAAAGAAAAATTCAAAAAATGATGGGGATTGGAATTGCCCATTTTTAGCTGTCAGCATTATTCTATTCTAGTTGATCCGAAAGGCATTGGGAAAGTTTTTGATATAGTGACCGAAATGGGGCTCTGAGCAATGGTATTGGACCAATCATTCAAATCAAATTCATGCCGTACGTGTAGAATGGGCGACGCGGTTGAATTTCTGGGTTAAAGATGGGAGAATGTTTAGTCCTTCCCCCAACCCAACAAATCTCCATTATGATTCAATTTCGCATTTCCTTATTCTATAGACAAGGAATAGAATTTTCCTACTTTAAAATTTTATGCACATTCTCAAAACATGGAATAAATATTTAGTGGTTTCGAATCAGTTCATAAAATTAATATTGTCCTTATTTCCCCATCAATTAAAATTTTCGGTATATTTTATTTTAGTATAAAACTGACTCAACAAAAAAGCAAACATCCTTCCTAAATTCCAAATCAAATCCCCAAAAAATCCAATCCACTTCTTGTTGATAAAAGCACGAAATAAAATATACTGTAGTGGTAATACGTACTTAAATTTTAATTATTTTCATGACATGAAAATTGCATGTATGATTTGATAAAATAAAAAAAATGTAAAAAATCGAAATCAAAATAAAATCAATTGATAAATTGAAGTAAAAGTGATTGTTGTTTATTGATCAATCAATTGATTCAACCAATTTTAAGACTGATTCATAACATATTTTTTATTTTATTAACCACCTTTTTATATTAATGGAGACTGCACCAATTCCATTGGGATGGAAGGGTGAAGAAATGCAGCAGAAAAGCAATTTGGAGGCAGATCAAACATTGAATGACCAAGAACATCAAAAAGAAGAGAAACAAGCGCAGGAAAACATTAAAACAAAAGGCGGAATTGGAAAAACCCTCAAACGGGATAATTGCGAAGGTCAAAAGGTGAATAATTTTTAAAATTAATTATGTAACCTTTTTCAAATTCAACAGAAGAAGGAAACAAAGCATGCAAAGGTTCAGAAACGGGATCTTGAGGCAGACCATTCCTGTTCGGATGATGATGGGACAGAAGACATGGTGGTTTTGGTGGATGAAGATGGGAATGATCTGGCCAATAAGACCAATGGCAAAAACAATTCACCAGTGGGTTCTTTTTAAATTTTATATTTATTTGCAAAAATTCCAGGGCATTCCAATGGCTCAATCGACTCCGTTGGTGAAGCCAATTCCTTCATCAACTTCAAATCGTTCGGCCTTTTCCTTGCTTCAACCTTCTTCTGGTCATGGTCAACCGCCGGCATCGCTCGGATCGAATCAATATATGGCACCAAATGCTCATTTCCCTGCTCCAATCGGTTACTATTTTCCGCCACCGCAAGCCGGTGCTGAGCAGCAAATGTTCCATCCTGCCGCATACCCATTCATGCATTGGGCCCCGCGAGCACCGACACCTTCGTCAATGGGTATGGGAATGTCCTATCCTGGAGGAATGATGATGCCGGCCCCGATGACATTGCCGAAAATTGAACCTCTTGAACCATTGAATGATGGTGGAATGATGCAGCATTCACTGCTGAATTTGGATACCGGAAATAGTGGAAAGCGAAAATACGCCGCCAAAGGTGGACGGAAGAAGACAGCGGTGGTTCGAAAAAGCAAACAGGACAGTGGAATTGCTCGAAATGATAGCAGCTTGGGAAACGTAAGTATTTTTTGAATAATTTAATTACACAAAAATTTTAGAATTCATCCATTCTGAACACCACGGCCGGCGGCGAAACTGCGGATGATACATACGGCAACGGGGATTCAATGAACATCACAAACAATTCCAACAATGCCATCATTGTTCATCCAAATAACCCCGCTTTTGGTTTGCATCCGATCAGCGGCTATGAAACCTATTGCACGGTGCCCGGCCGCCTCACTCTGCTCTCCAATCTGAAAAAGTACCGCGTTTCCATTGCCGAAATCCAACGCCGCCTTTCTCCACCCGAATGCCTGAATGCATCCATCCTTGGGGGCATTTTGCGCAAGGCAAAGAACAAAGATGGAGGTCGCCTTTTGCGTGAACAGTTGATGGTTTGGAAATTTTTTCTCAATTTTATTATAATTATTTTCTATTTTATAATAATTTGTTTTTTAAGACTTATGGTGTGGAGCTCACTTCCGGACGTCGAAAGCAAGGACCGCTGACCTGCTTCTCTAGTCTCGTTGAGGAGGAAGCTGCGCAGGTCAAAAATGAAGAAATTTAAAAATAATTATTATTTTAGTTGGCCTACGACTTCAATTGCATCAACCAGAAACACTATCCGCATAAGGAGGCCGCAGCATATGCAATGAATGGTACCATAAATTAATATTTTTACAATTCAATTAATTTTATTAAGGAGTCCAAAATGCAAAGGATGCTTCGCTCCTCCGCATGGAACTCTACTATGCCAGGTCCGTACATTATTCTTAATCAAATTAACATTATCATTTTAAGCAAATTCCTCGAACGCATTTCGCAATTCCACCAAGGTGATCACAGTCCCTTGGCTGATCAACCAAAATTGGAAGAAGGAATCACCGCGGAACTGAGTCCCGATTTGCAAGAAGGATTGACCCACTATAGCATGGTAAATAAATTATTCAATAAATTCATTAAATTTATCACTTCAAGTTGACCCATGGCTTCGGGGGTCGTGTGGTCAAATCGATGGCCGAAACCTTCCAATGTATCATCAATGAATGCTATAGTCTGCTCAACCGTAACTTCGAACAAGCCGGGACCAGCAGTAGCCACATGGACGACCATCAATCCAGCACCACTCCGACGATGCCAGTGCTGCAGAACTACAAATATTGAGGGAGGGAGGATGCAATCGACGGAAATGGATGAGAGGATTTTCTGCTATTGTTTTGGGCGATGGATAAATTCAGATGAAAATTGATGAAATTCAAGAATTATTTTGTTGTTTGACTATTTGAATTTCAACCATTATTTCATTCTTATATTTAAATTGTATATCAAACAATCAAAATCACATTTTTCATCGACCATCTCTCACATAATTCCACCAACACTTTTTACCAGACAAATAAATTTATTATTTCTTTAATTTAATTTTTTGGGTTGATTGATTATTTTGTTCTATTTTATATCAAAAATGATTTAAATTTTTCATATTTCAATTTCATATTTTCAGTCGATATTTGCTTTTTTGAGTGACCTTGGGCCATTTTTCGATCGGTCATATTTCAAGAGCCATTTTGCTGACCGAGAATGAAAAAAAAGGTACTTTGTTCCGCCCATTTTCCAATTTTCTATTCAATTCATTCAATTCCCAGCCATTTCCTCTTTTCCTCAAACTCTAAAGCGACCAACACCCCATCGGCGGTCTAGTGGTCGACCTCTTCACTTTCCGCACTAGCGTATCAGGCAGCGCCACCAGTCCCAATATAAAGGTAACCAAACTAATAAATATACAATATTAATGTCGACGTGGAAAATTTATTTTAAAAATGGGAGCTTTTTCCACTAACTTACGCCAAAAGTTTATAATTTATATGGAAGGTCTCAGTCTCATTATTTCCAAAATTATTTTATAAATAAACAAAGTAGATTCCCTCCCGAATAGCAGTCAAAATATATTTATTCTGTAATTTATTTCTGTCCAAAGCTTTTATTTTTCAAAAAAATTAGGATAGTCAATTACTCATTATCATTATGATATTTAATTTATTTTATTGAGAATTGAACAGCAAGTAAGGATGGATTTTGAATTTTGATTGGATGCGAATAGCCTAAAACAAATTATTCCCTAATATTTTTCCCCATCTCTCCCTCCATATTCTATCCTTCTGCTTTATAAGTGTAACCATTTTCATAGAAATAAATCCAAAAATTCACTTGGCTCGGTTAGAATTATTAATGAAAAGGATTAAAAATGGCCATCACTCGAATAATAAAAAGAAATCAAAAAATTTTGTTGAAAATAATAAAAATTTTAATATTTATTATGTACGTTCAATTCAATTTTTTTAAATAATTCTTTTATTTATTTATAGTGTAATGGCAGTTTTACTTAAATTGGCCTTTGTTCTTGTCACATTTTTGGTAAGATTAATTTTTTGCCAAATTAAATTCATTTTTTGTTCAGTCGACTAGTTTTGCCGAAGAAGAGGAGGATCCACGGGTGACGCATAAAGCATTTTTCGACATTTCAATTGGCGGCGAAAGCAAAGGCCGAATTGTGATTGGATTATTTGGCGAGGTGGTCCCCCGGACAGCGGAAAATTTTCTGGAACTTGCAAAGGGCACTAAAGGATTTGGCTACAAGGGATCGAAATTCCATCGTGTCATCCGTAATTTCATGATTCAAGGTTTTTTCCATCACATTTTAAATATTCAAATTAAAATTTCAAAAAGGTGGCGACTTCACTCGTGGCGATGGAACTGGCGGAAAATCAATTTATGGAGAGCGCTTCAATGATGAGAATTTCCGTCTGCATCATTATGGGCCCGGTTGGTTGAGTATGGCCAATGCTGGTCCCGACACCAATGGTTCACAATTCTTCATTACAACTGTGCATACTCCATGGCTCGATGGAAGGTTTGATTAATTCATACAATAATTTGAAATTATTTAATTGCTATTTTAGACATGTAGTGTTCGGTAAAATCCTCGAAGGGATGGATATTGTGCGTCAAATTGAAGATGGTGAGACTGGCGCCGGTGATCGACCCAAAAAGGAAGTGGTCATCGTTAATTCGGGAGGTCAATTCCTTTTAATTTTAATTCATTAATTTAAATTTTTAAAGAAATTTCTGTGCCGGAACCATTCAAGGTTTCCCGTGAAGGCGTGCTTTAAAAAAGAAGAAGAAGAAAAATGAAGCATATTCCCTAAATTCAATGCCAATTTCACTATATGATTTATTTATTATTAATTAATATTGTGATTTTGCATTTTACCTCTCATAGTAATAGGTTAAATAATAATGTTCAATTTAATTTATAAAAGCATTTTTCAAGAATATTTCTTTTGGTTGATATTATATTATTATTTACATACTTTTAATTTTAATGTATGGGGAATAAAACCCATGATTTTATAATTATTCCATTTTCCATCTTATGTTTAATCGTAAAATGGCATAGGAAAGAACCACCATCATGACCAACCCAATTTTTATTACTGCTGCTACCCAAACACTACACCAACAACGAGGTTTAGAACATAATGGAAAATTTGTTATTGGGAATTTGCCTTGCGGCGACTATCCAATGCTCTAGTCCTCTAGTGCTATTCTCCTATTCCATCTATACAACCACCAATCCTCCCATCCACTCTTTCTTCTATTACACATTCTCTAGGTCTTCTATTCAATTCATAGCCGAATAGCACATCTATATTGATTCATTTTCCTAAACACCATCCTTGCCCATGGTGGAGCAAAGCATTTTTAGCCATAATGTTGATAGTAGTACGGAGTACGGACATAAATTCCACTTTTAGCTTTTACTCCTCCTTTTTTTCTATGGTTTTATATTATAGTTGGCAAATATTACGAATTAAATATTTATAAAAATTTAGATTTTCTAAATTTATTAAAAAGAAAATGTCCTCGGCAAAATGTGTAATTTGCACGGACGAATTTCCTGGCATCGATGATTTGGAGGCCCATATTTCTGCCGACCATTATAATTGTTTGCCATTTGAATGCGAAAAATGCAAATTTGCTAAGTTTCCGACAGAATTTGCCATCAAACGCCATTATGAAGAGGATCATGGTCTGGTTGAATATTTTGTGAGTTTATTAAATATTTCATTTATATTCATTTAATATTTTATTTTTCAGATTCGCTATCGAGTGAGCCGAGAGATTTATGAGAAAAAGCAAAAAATTCGAGATGCTCTTGAGCGCTGCATTCGCCATTCGGATGTTAGTTCGGGGCAGCACCAAATTGCATTGGCAAAGTGAGTTAGAGACAAGAAAAAGGGATATTTTATTATTGAATATTGAGTATATGTTTGGGAAATGGAATGGGAGAATTAGGTGGGTATTTGGCTGGTTTTCTTTTATATTTTTGACTATTCATTTTTAATGGACTTTTGCATTTATCTCTTTATTTAAAATAAGCAAAAGAATGGAATTATTAATTGTGAAAAACCATTAAATATAAAAATATATTATTTATTTACATTTTAGTCGCAATATCATTGGAGGCGATTATCCAAGTGCTTCATCAACCACTTCGCATTATCAAAGCCGTTTGCACGATAATGAATTCATCAATTCCACCAAAATTCGTGCTGCTCATTCGGAAATATTCCAACAACAACATGGTGGGCCATTATTGTCCAGCACGGCGGTCGCCGACATTCGCCATCATCAATCGGATTTTGGAACAGCAGCGGATAATGGTAAATTGATGGAATTAATTAGAGAGATTTAATTAAAATTTTATTTAAAATTAAATTTTAGATGGCTATGATGCGATCGGAAGTTCAAATTTGATTGGCAATTTGTTGGAGCAAATAAAACCTGAAGTTGATGGAGGCGCACTTTCCCATTTTGATCAATTGTATGCAGCCGAAGTGACTACAACCGCCAACGATGTACCAACTTCACGAGGAATTGGTGAGAAAAATAGGAAATAAAATTAAAATATTAAAAAATGCAGAGAAATTCATCACAACCCAGGCCCAACAATCTGGCGGACCAGAACAAATTTCATTTTTGGCACATAAAGCGCAGGCACTTCCAATTTCAGTGGTCAACAATATTACACCTGTTAATGTTGGGGGAGGCAGTGCATTATCTCATAAACAGAATGGGTTAGTTTTAATATTTTTTTGTACATTTAAAGATCAATTCTCTAGTGTTTTTTTTTATCCAAAAAGGTCGAGAATTTTCTTTATTCAAATTCCAAACCAGTTTTGTTCAATTTAAATTCAATGATGATTTCCGATTTAGTGTTTTAAAAACCCAAACTCATCCCTTGTTAGAGGCAATAAAATGAAAATAATCAAACTTAATTTTTAAAAATCCTATTTGGCGCAGTCGGTTGTGCTATATCTTTGCATATTTTGATAAAAGTTCGAGTCCACAGTGAGGCAAAATTTTTTTAGTTATTTCAAAACATAAATTTAAATATAAAACAAGAAAAAACGAAAAAATATTATCAAAATTTAATATTTTATCCAATTCCAACAGTTCTTCATCATCAAATATTATGGTGACACCCAACATTTCGATTTCCTCCGGCAGAAGCAGCCGTCGTCCCGTCGAATTGCAATGCCAAATTTGCAAACAAATGGTCGTCAATCGTTCTACCTCACTGATGTACCATGTCAATGTGAAACATTTACATTTGGCAATGTTCAAATGCCGAAGTTGTGGGGAGGAATTCCAGTGGAACAAATCGGCGGCCATTCGTCATGCTCAAAGACATGGTAAATTTTGAGGGTTTTAAAAATAAATTATGAACCAAAAACCAATGAAATTAACAGGTGGCAATGAAACGTTGATTGAGAATAACAGTGAAAAACTTTTCCCAACGCTGAATCGCCATCGCCGTGAATATTTCAATTTGGCCAAGCGTGGTTTGGAGGACACACCGACCCCACCGCCTCAACAACAAAACATTGAGGGAAATGGGCAAAAAATGGAAAACAACAGTTTGAATGAAAGTTTTAACGTGAACGTTGAGGAAGATTCGGTGCCGGATGAAATGGCGAATGGAAGACCTATCAAAATGATCAAATTGGAGGGGGCAATGGATGGAGGCGAAGAAGCTAAAGGCGGAAATGGAGAGGAGGAGGAGCACCACGAAGAAATGAACATGAATGTGGTGGTGGTGGACGATGATGGACGGGCATCGGCGGATGGCGAAGGTACATTTGCATTAGTTTATTTAAATTTGAATATTAAATAATAAACCATAATAATAACTGAATTGACGGATTTTTAACCACGCTTTTAAATAACAAACTTTCCAAAAATTCTCTTAAATATATTTAATTTGCAAAATAATTTTATATTTATTTTAGAATTAGAAAAATATAATTCTATACATTAAAAGCATTCTATCTCTTTTTAATTTCCAAAAGTATAAAATTAACTTTTCGGAATAAAACAAAAAAATCAGAACATTTTCTTGAAATCAGAACAAAAACAAAACATTGAAAATCAGAACATAAACAAAACATTGAAAATCAGAACAACAACAAAACATTGAAAATCAGAACAAAACATTGAAAATCAGAACATAAACAAAACATTGAAAATCAAAACAAAACATTGAAAATCAGAACAAAACATTGAAAATCAGAACAAAACATTGAAAATCAGAACAAAACATTGAAAATCAGAACAAAACATTGAAAATCAGAACAAAACATTGAAAATCAGAACATAAACAAAACATTGAAAATCAGAACAAAAACAAAACATTGAAAATCAGAATAAAACATTGAAAATCAGAACATAAACAAAACATTGAAAATCAGAACATAAACAAAACATTGAAAATCAGAATAAAACATTCATTGAAAATCAGAACATAAACAAAACATTGAAAATCAGAACAACAACAAAATATTGAAAATCAGAACAACAACAAAACATTGAAAATCAGAACAACAACAAAACATTGAAAATCAGAACAAAAACAAAACATTGAAAATCAGAACATAAACAAAACATTGAAAATCAGAACAAAAACAAAACATTGGAAATCAGAACAACAACAAAACATTGAAAATCAGAACAAAAACAAAACATTGAAAATCAGAACATAAGCAAAACATTGAAAATCAGAACAAAAACAAAACATTGAAAATCAGAACATAAGCAAAACATTGAAAATCAGAACAAAAACAAAACATTGAAAATCAGAACAACAACAAAACATTGAAAATCAGAACATAAACAAAACATAAAAAATCAGAACATAAACAAAACATTGAAAATCAGAACATAAAAAAACACTTTCCGGAATACCGTATTCTTTCTCTCATTCAATCAAGTCAATTCCCCTTTTCCCTTGAATTTTTGAGATAACACAACATGATTTATCAAACTATTTAGGTTCTAATGAGAAGTTGGCAGCCCGTCAAACGCCCAATTCTATTCTCGCTCAAATCGTCGATTTAACTCGAACCTCCCAACATCAACAACAACTTTTAATGAACAATGAAAAATTGACTCAATCTGGAAAAATGGCTTCTGGCAATGGCCAACCGGGTACATCAAGTGCAAGTGGATCGACGGAACAAATGAAGGCCCATAAGACAATTTTGTGTGAGGGATGCGGTGACCAAGTGATCAATCAAGAATGGATTATGCTTAACCATGTCAACACCAAGTAATTTAATGGGACTGAATCAATTATACCAATTTTCTCACTCATTCATTCAGGCATCTCCATTTGCCACTCTACCGTTGCGTCAGTTGCAATAAACCATTTGAGAATTATTTGCGCAGTTATGCCGGTCAGTATTATCCATTTTAAAACTCATTTATATGAACATTTTTTTTCAGTTCGTCATGCCAAATTCTACCATGCTGGGGACGAGACCCTTTTGATGGATCAACGTGAAGCTTTCTTAGGTGAATTGCGCGATGAATGCGCCCGTCTATTTGGATTGAACAACAAGGAAGGCGGTGGCGGAAATGTTGGCCAATAATCCGCCTTTATAGTAGAATGAAATGAGCAAATAAAATAAAAAAAATGGCAGCGAACATTAATTTAAATTGATACTCCCTCTTCCCACTCCTCCTTTCTTTATTGTTTAATTAATTTCAAGAAAATATGACAAAATTCCCCAAATTTGATGCTCCTCTCTCTAATATTTTCAATTTGTTCAAATTTCATTTTAAACAAATATTTCCATTTTATGTGCACACCATCATCAATCGTAATTTAATTTTGAATAAAATTTTGCCACCTTTATTTTGATCATAGAAGAAATACAAGGAAAGCTAATAATAATCAAATGAACAAATAATGGAAGATCGAAGCCCAAGGGAATTTGTTTTACATCCAAAAGTGGTTCAAAAAAAAAAGAATTCCACAAATATTACTATAAGTGATTTCTGATTTGAAAGAATGGTTTTTCAAATCAAAGGCGAATTAATTGAAAGATTTTAAGGCAAAATGACGGTTGAAACTTGAAAAACAACAAATTCAATCCTTTTCCCCCATAATTCCAATCATTTGCGCAACCTAAAATCAATTCATTCATTTATAAATATTGAACAAATCGACTTCATTGTCCAATGAGCAACAACGAACAGTCATGAATGAGATGCCCCATTCACTAATCTCATAATAAATTGTTTTTTTATTTATTTCCATTAGTCGACATGCGCAATTTTTGGTGGGAAAATTGTTGACAACCGAAAGAAATTGTGGAAAAAATTGGGGAAGGTGCGCGGTTTATATTAGTGTGAAATGTGCGATTGTTGAAGGGAAAAGTCCATTTGAAAATGGAGGCAATCACATCACAGTCACATCATCAGTCTATTCCCGTTTCGACTCTCGATTAGCGCAGCAGAAAGTGAAAGGAAAAGACCGGTGGGACGTAGGATTATCTTGTGGAATTAAAATTGGCAGGCACTTTCCCTAATAATCTCAATCCCCTCTTCCAAATTCTTCTTTACTCATAATTAATGCGCGACAATTTTTTATGCTTTTTGAACTTATTTGAAATTGCCCCAAGATATTTCACTTAATCCACCAATCCAAATATTCATTTTATTTCAATTAATTACAATTTCCATTGACCACCAATGCCGCAAGTGAATCGGTTGAAGAATGGTCCCGAATGTCTGGAAAGTGGCAATGCCCTAAAACAGAGGCGTAAAGCTAGCTTAATGCATTTCCCTGGAAGGGTCAGCCAAACCAGCCAGCAACAACCTGACGAAAGTAAAATAGGGCGAATGAAGTGGAAAGAATCTGGCATTTTAGGACAAAATCGAAAGGAAAACAATTAATTTTATTAATAATTAGTTTATTTTAATTTTTGTGGAAATCGGGAATATTAAAATGACTCACTAACACAATTTTTGCAGACAATTTGTTGGCCGACGCCCTTCATATGCCCCAAAGTGTGCATTTGAGTGGCCATCCTGACAGTCAGTCGCCTTCGCCTTTTTTGTTTTATCTTAAAATTTTATACCGAAAATCCTTTATTAAATGCCCATGGGCTTATAATTTCCAGAGCCTCTCTATGGTGGGATTCTGATAGTGTGATTTAGTGGGTAATTCATTTATATAAATTGGACGGATACATAAATAATAAAAGCTTTAAGGAAATTTCATGCTACAAAATTCAATGAAATCATTATGTTTTTTGAACACTTTAATTAATGTTCCATTGAAAATTTCATCATAATTTTCCTCTTCCTTCTCCACTAGGTCCAATTGCGAATGTTCGTCGATTGTTGGAGAGTGTTGGCATTTCTGATACTTCAACGTTGGACCCTTCTGGAGCACCCCGTCAAACATTGTTTGCCGAAATGCTCTATTTGAACACTGAATTGGCGGAACAAGCAGCCGAACGTCAGGAGGGCATTGTTCCCGTCCAACATCAACTTTTTTGGCAACAAACAAACAGGCACATTGATTAGAAAGGGCACCAAAAAACCATCAAAAATTTATTTAATGCCAAAACTTTTGGGATAGAAATCCACCTTAATTATTAACATTAAATGCATAAAAGGAAAAGGGAATTATTTTTATTTAACGAGGAAAAATTTTGATTATTTGTGTGTTTCGTTCTTTTGATTTTAAAAAAACATTTTGATTCTCACAAACATTTTAATTTCCTCCGAACATTGATAGACACATCTATAATTTAATCTAAATCCCCACCTAAATTGCCCTTCCATAATCATAATATATTCCCTCCAAAGATGGATTAAATTTGAGCAAAGTATTGAGGGCGGTGGCACTCGTTTCTCCAAGCCCTATGTCACCCTTTTGAATGTTGCCGCACTTCTGCAGGTCAAAAATTGCCTACGACGTGGACTCGTAATGTTGGATTGTGGAGCCTCAACATTCGTTCGCCTTTGCGACATTTTAGTGGAGGAATGGAGTGAACAGGGCCAAATCAGCGAGGAGGATGGCCTCCAGAATTTGGTCAAAGAAATATTGTTTGCCCAAAAGTTGCACTTAATTGGTGGAAAATTGCGTAAAATGGCTGAAGGGAATAATGGTCGGTGGCGCATCAAAATTCATTGTTGAATTAATATTTTGAAGGTCATCTTCGTCGGAACAGCTTCACCGATTCCCATTCCATGCATTCTGGTCCACCTTTCTCTTCCGAATCCTACAGCAGTGATTCCAGCTCCGAGGATGGAATACATTTTGAAAATGTTAGCCTACGGGTTTATATTGAATAAATTCACACAAAATTTAACAAATATTAGAATGAATAGATTCAAGGATGTCAATAATATATTTTGAATTTAGGCAGACCAAAGAATGCTGAAAAAATTGCCACCAAATACGGAATCAGCCGCAATTCTGGTCAGCAAAATATTCCCTTTTTTGCCAACTTTTCTTCCCTCTTTAGATTGCCAATGTCAGTGCATTGGACAGGCCATTGAGTGCCTTCGTTCGACTCTCATATCCAACGGTAATTATGGAATAACCAATTGCTATTATTTATCGTTCCAAAGATTTTCTACCCTGAAGTACCCGACCTCCCAATCCCAGTCCGTTTCCTTTTCATTCTACTCAATTCCATGGACAATTTCCCGGGCGAAACTGTCGGCATTGGCCGGGCAATGGGTGCGTTGCTTTCGGATGAGGTGACCATTAAAAATAACTAAATTTATTGAAATAATAATATCAAATTAATAAGTCTTTGTAATTATACCCATATTCTGGCTTCAAAATTTTCTATCCCGCTTTTTGAATTCATTTTTGGCTACAGTTACAATCTCTCAAGATAGAAACCACAAATGAATTGTGAACGATTCAAATTATATATGCATTCATTTTGATCCAATTTTACCCCTAAAAGATATTCCAAAAAGTGGCATTGCACACGGAGGAGCGCCACACATTGGCGGATGCCATCGACGAATTCCTCTCACAAATTGTGGCAATTCCACCGGGCAAATGTTCCACCGAGGCCAGATGGACGCCCGAGGAGGAGGGAGGCGAAGTGAATTATTCATTTTTGGGTTAAAATTAAAATATTATTTTTAAAATCAATTGAATATATCAAATCTGAGATTTGTTTGATTTGAAGGCAATTCGCCATGTTGGAATGTTATATGCAAATTATGGCTCCTCAATTGGAGATGATGGACTGCCGCCTGCCTCCTCTCCATTCCAACAAAACGATGACCAATTGATGTTTGGATCGGCCAAAGGAATTCACGCAAAACAACAACAATTCCGCCTCAATGGCCAACAACCATATAGGACTGGGCAAATATTTGGCGGATTGGTCCAAGATATTCGGTGAATTTTAGGGCATATTTTTACATTAATTTGGAAAAGAATTAACCATTAAAGGGAAAAGGGTTGATTAAAAATTTAAAATACCAAATTAATTTTTAAAAAATAGCCGCAAATTGCCCTGGTTGCCCTCCGATTTTGGCGACTTTTTCCGTGGCCGTCTCTCCCAATCGTTGGCCTGCACTTTACTCCTCTTTTTTGCCAATTTATCCAATATAATCACATTCGGTGCCGTCATGGAACGTTCCCTGCACCATCAAATTGCCTCCATTGAGAACATAATTTGTGGAGCCATTTCCGGAATCACATTTGGCCTTTTTTCCGGTCAACCTCTGAACATTTTGTCCGCAACGGGGCCAACACTTATTTTTGAAAAAATTCTCTTCGACTTTTGCACCACAAATCATTGGGAATTTCTTCCATTTCGATTTTATGTTGGCATTTGGATGGTTGGTTTTATTCGGGCGAATTGGCAAATTTCCATAATTGGTTGTTCCTCCAGGCATTTTTCCTTCTTCTCCTCGTGGCCACCGATGCATCCGTGTTGGTCGCTTTGATCACCCGCTTCACGGAGGAGGCATTTGCCACACTAATTTCCATTGTTTTCATCATTCAAGCATTCGAAAAGTTGTTCGAAATTAGCTATGAGGCACCAATCACTCGACACCCACAAGAGGTGCTCCACTCCGCGTGCCATTGCATCATTCAAACAGAGGAGTTATGTTTTTTAATATAATTTTGTTAAATAATATTTGGGGACATTGTCAAAATTAACATTGATTTGGAAAATGTTTTGAATTGTCCAATTTTAGTGGAATTCGACGATCTTCAAAAATTTGAGTGTCGGTGTCAGCCGTTGCCTGGAATTGGGTGAATTCCGTTCATCAGACAAAATTGGTTCATTTTATTAAAAATTGCAGGCGGCGAGCCCCAAGGCCTTCAATGCTATTTCAAACCGGACGTTTACATGTAAAATAATAATTAAACTATAAGGGCATTTGATTAGCATCGAAATGAATGATCAATTTGGCCTCAAAAAATATTAATTTATTTTCCAGGTTCTCAATTCTGCTAACTTGCGGCACATTTTTGATCGCCTATTCCCTCAATCGGTTCCATCGATCACGCTACTTTTCCTTTCGGGTATTTTCTAATCAAATTATTGTCCAAATTTTTAGCCATCATTAATTAAAAATCTAATTTGCCTTATTAATATTTTAGCCAAAAAATAGTACCATGCTTGATAACATTATTTATTAGGCTAATTTCCTCATATTAATGAGGCCTATTTTAATTTTCCTCCAAATAAATAGATTCGTAATTTACTCTCCGATTTTGGTGTCCTCATTGCCATTCTCTCAATGACTTTGATCACCTATTTAATTGGATTGGAAGTGCCAAGTCTGAAAATGCCGGCCAGCATTCGGGTTCATCACATTTATCCATCTGTTTTATAGCAAATATTTCCAGCCAACAATGGACCGTGAATGGCTGGTCGATTATACCAATATTGACAATTACAAAGTTGCACTGGTCCGTTTTACAATTTTTGAAAGAAATTTTGTTTATTTTTAATCCATTTGAATTCAAAAAGTGCCACTTTTTTAAGGTGGCCGCCATTCCGGCATTGTTCTACACAATTTTGATTGTAATGGATCAGCAAATCACTGCTGTGATCGTCAATCGAAAGGACAACAAATTACGAGTAAAATTATTGCATTCCAATTTCTCGAAACTATTTTAGCCAAGATTAACTTAAAATTAATCCTTTTTTAAAAATAAGCTATTTAATTTGGCCCAAAATTTATAATGGGAAATGTGGGAATCGACAATGAATACTGAATACAATCCGGAGACAACAAATCAAATTCATTTCTTAAATAAATTAAAATTGAAGAAAGGTGGCGGTTATCATTTGGATTTGTTGGTGGTGGCCATCCTCGTTTTGGTCTGCTCATTCTTTGGATTACCCTTCTATGTTGCGGCTACCGTACTCAGCGTAATGCATGTTGAGGTGTGAAAAGAGGAGAATTATTTACAAAAATATTCCCACTTTTGGTTTTCCGTTGAATTATTTCCTACATTTAAAACAAAATTCCCCTCTCCCCCCACCCTTTAGTCACTAAAACAACATGCTGAATGCATTGTGCCTGGAGTGCCACAAAAATTTATGGGCGTTAAGTATGCCACAAATGGGGAATCATTTTCCTAAAAACTTCCTCACAAAAAAGGGAACAACGTTTGACCACCATTCTCGCCCACATTCTCATTGGATGCTCCATTTTCTTGACTCCATTGGTGAAAATTGTGCCTGTTCCCGTGTTGACCGGCATTTTCTTCTACATGGGTGTCATCTCCCTTTTGGGCCAACAATTCGTTCAACGGGTTGGCCTCCTCTTCATGCCAGTCAAATATCAACCTGATTATGGCTGGTTGCGAATTGTACCAATCAAAAGGGTCCACACATTCACTTGGTCAGTTTTAAACCCAATAACGAGAGCATATTAAAAATGGTTAAATTTCTTTCGGGTTAAAAAATCTTTTAACAAATGCCATCAATAATATTTTAGTATCCAATTAGCCAGCATTGCCGCCCTTCTCGCCATGAAATTTTCCTCCAGCACTTTATCAATGATGTTTCCAATGATGGTTTGTACATTTTTTCCATTCCATTTCCCTCTGTCAATTTTGAATAATATTTAAAGTTGATCATCACCGTTCTCCTCCGAATGTTCCTTTTGGAGCGCATTTTCACTCGACGTGAACTGAATGCCCTTGACGATGCTGTGCCTCGATTTATGGACGTGATTAGGCCGCCGCCTCAATTCAAATCAACTGAAAATCATCTACAATCGGTCAAAGAGGAGATGAAAGAAAATGCTTCTGGCGAAGAAATGACACCATTGAAAGCAGGAAAGAATAGTGAAGGTGATGATGAAGTCGAAAATGGAGCAAGAAAATGATAATGATAAATTGATGGACTTTACAATTAGTCAGTCATCTTTATTGGATAATGAATATTAAATGCATAAATTTATTATTTTTTTTCCTTTTAATGCTAATTAGCATTCAATTAAAAATAAAAAAATATGGCGTCAAATGCAAAGAAAAAATAGATTAAAAAAATCAAAAAGGGAATTGTTTTGATTTAATGAGAGAAGGGGTACGGTATTCCGGAAAAATGTTTAATTTTTGTTCTCATTTTCATTCCGGAAAATGTTTTGTTCTGATTTTCGGAAAATATTTTGTTTGTTGTTCTGATTTTCATTCCGGAAAATGTTTTGTTTGTTGTTCTGATTTTCAATGTTTTTTGTTCTGATTTTAAATGTTTTGTTGTTCTGATTTTCAATGTTTTGTTGTTGTTCTGATTTTAAATGTTTTGTTGTTCTGATTTTCAATGTTTTATTGTTGTTCTGATTTTCATGTTTTGTTGTTGTTCTGATTTTCAATGTTTTGTTGTTGTTCTGATTTTCAATGTTTTGTTGTTGTTCTGATTTTCAATGTTTTATTGTTGTTCTGATTTTCAATGTTTTGTCGTTGTTCTGATTTTCAATGTTTTGTCGTTGTTCTGATTTTAAATGTTTTGTTGTTCTGATTTTCAATGTTTTGTTGTTCTGATTTTCAATGTTTTGTTGTTCTGATTTTCAATGTTTTGTTGTTGTTCTGATTTTAAATGTGTTGTTGTTCTGATTTTCAATGTTTTATTGTTGTTCTGATTTTAAATGTTTTGTTGTTGTTCTGATTTTAAATGTTTTGTTGTTCTGATTTTCAATGTTTTGTTGTTGTTCTGATTTTCAATGTTTTGTTGTTGTTCTGATTTTCAATGTTTTGTTGTTGTTAAATGTTTTGTTTTTGTTCTGATTTTCAATGTTTTGTTTATGTTCTGATTTTCATGTTTTGTTGTTGTTCTGATTTTCAATGTTTTGTTGTTGTTCTGATTTTCAATGTTTTGTTGTTGTTCTGATTTTCAATGTTTTATTGTTGTTCTGATTTTCAATGTTTTGTTGTTGTCTGATTTTAAATGTTTTGTTGTTGTTCTGATTTTAAATGTTTTGTTGTTCTGATTTCCTATCCCCAATACCATATCCTCTCATTACCATTAAACCAATTCCCCTTATTTTATTTTTTAATTTACACAATAATTTTTCAGCAACAATATTTAGGAATTACATTAACCCAATTTCGGTTATCAAAAATTGCTTTGAGTTATGTCATAGTTAAAGTTATTCCAAAAGATTGAAGCACAATTCAATATTATTCGGCTAATAGTTCCATTTATCAATATGTAAATACATAATTTACCATTTTCCAGAATAAATCTTATCATCAATCATCATAAGTCTATTTAATTCCATGGAAATTACAAGGCGGCCATCATAAAGCACGACAAAATTCGATAACAATTTCCTTATTTATAATATTGACTCGTGATTTTGCGGGCATTCACTCCCTTAATTAGATTATGGAGTTGGGGAAACGAGAAACCTTAATCAACAGAAATTTTTTTATTTTCCTTCCAATTTTTTGTTCAATATATTATTTAAAATGAAAAAGCCCAAAATTCTGAAAAATGGAAATTAATATAATAATTCTGTGTATAAGAAAACTAGGAAAATTTTCATAAAAATTTGCAGCTGTCCTTTTTCCACTAATAAATCTGCCTCTCTTCACCTCACTGCCTCACATTCCTAAAA
Organism: Pratylenchus scribneri; assembly: GCA_030063045.1. Classification (NCBI taxonomy): domain Eukaryota; kingdom Metazoa; phylum Nematoda; class Chromadorea; order Rhabditida; family Pratylenchidae; genus Pratylenchus; species Pratylenchus scribneri. The sequence continues at coordinate 1,023,228 of JAQSEB010000104.1, read as the reverse complement.
TGGGAAAAACCAAATATTAATTGTAGTACCTTTTCCTATTGCCCTGATTTGAGTGAGCATCAAATTTTTTTTCATAGGTATATATTAACATTGTCAGCTTAAAATCAATTCAAAAAAATGTCCATACAATGTCCCTCGGCAAATCCGTGCACTGGGCCTGGTTATGAATCGCCAGAGGCAGCCCACAAAAATGGACCCAGAGAACAGATTCTTTTCGTCACATGTCCCAGCGTTGATTCCACCCATCCGGACATGTTGGCTACGGTCGATGTTGACCCAGAGAGTGACGAATATTGCAAGGTGAAAAAGTTGGAGGAAATGTTTGAATGAACGGTAATAGGGCTAATTTAAATGGTCATTTGCCATAACTTTTGTCTCACTTGATATGTCATATTTTGATATAGCATAATCCTTTGTTTATGGCAAATATTTCACAGATTATTGCCACACTTGAGATGCCAAATGTGGGCGATGAAGTTCATCATACCGGTTGGAATGCATGTTCTTCTTGCCATGGAAAAGTGGGCATTGACCGAACACATTTGATGCTCCCATGCTTAAACACTTCGAGAATTTATGCCATCAATGTGACAAATCCAAGGGAACCAAAATTGGACAAAGTTGGTAGTCCCAATTGCTATAAGAACAAATCGTGGCCTTTCCTTTCAAATTTTCAATAATTTCCCAATTCCAAAAAATTCCACCTTCAATTTCCTATTTGAAAGGAAATGGGCCTAATCCCTAATTCCTTATTAGCAGAATTTTCCAATAATAATTTTATTTCGAAAGACTATTGAACCGGATCAATTGGTTTCCCTTGGCTTATCTTTCCCTCATACGGCCCATTGCTTGGCCGATGGCACAATTATGATTAGCACTTTGGGCGATTCCAATGGAGGACCAAAAGGTAGACGAAAAATTAGCAAATAAGAAGATTTTTGGAATTTTTAACAAATTTTTCACACAGAATTTCAACTAAAATTTAACTGTCAACCATAATTTTATAATTCAATTCTTTTAGGTGATTTTTTGCTCCTTGATGGCAAAACATTCGACCCAATTGGCAAATGGCCGGCCAATAATCGAATGGTCCCATTCAATTATGATTTTTGGTATCAGCCAAAATGTGGGCTGATGTTGAGCACGGAATGGGGCACACCGACCCGTATCAAGCAGGGCTTCAATCCGGCACATGTTCAAGATGGTGAATTAAGAATTAAGGGGAAACATTTTGTGATGGTCACCCTAAATATTCTTTAATTTCCCACTAATAATTCCCCTTGGGGTATTAAAAGAGTATTTACGATTTTGGTTTAAGTAAGAATAGGGAATATTTGAGAGGAGAAAAGCGGATCAAATTTTATAATCCAACTATTTGGCAATTTTGGATGTTCTAATATTTATTTAAAATTTTTAAACCAAATTTACAAGCATTTTTTCCATCTAATTGATTTAAAAACCAATAACCAATAAAGGCAATTATGGCCATTCAATCCATGTGTGGGATTGGCATCAACGTAATTTGCTCCAAACAATTCCATTGCCCATTCCCGAGGGCCAAATCCCATTGGAAATTCGTTTTGTGCACCAGCCGAATAAAGCGCATGCATTTGTGGGCACCGCACTCGGATCAGCGCTTTTCCATTTATGGCGAGATGAACCAAGCCCAGTGAGTATGGAATATTTTTATGGCATATTCTATAATTACAAAAGGGCCAAATGCGCCATGAATTGGTGGCCACAATTTCGGCAAAACGAGTGGAAGGCTGGGCCCTGGAATGGATGCCAGCATTGATTACGGATATTCTCATTTCGATGGACGATAAATTCCTTTACATTTCCTGTTGGCTGCATGGGGATATTCGGCAATATGACATTCAGGAACCGGGAAAACCGAAGCTGGTTGGACAGGTGGAAAATCCAAAAAAGGGCCGTTTACTTTGGCCATAATAATAATAATTAAAATTCATTTTTGCCATAATTTGTTTAGTGTTTTGTTGGCGGCTCAATCCACAGTGAAAGTGGCGTTAAAGTTTTGGAGGACAAGGAGCTTAAGGTCCTAAAATAATCCTTAAACTTAATTAATTTATTACAAGACTCAACCGAACCCATTGGTTGTGAAGGGCCATCGAGTGGAGGGTGGACCCCAAATGTTGCAATTGAGTTTGGATGGTCGCCGACTTTACGTCACCAATTCCCTCTATTCCATTTGGGATCGACAATTCTATCCGGCATTAATCAGGCCAGTGGGAATTTAAAATATTTTAAATTTATTTAAAAATATTTGCACAAATATTTGACACAATAGGTATTTTAATGGATGAAGAGTATTTTTGGTTTGAAAGAGAAAAATGATTAAGAATTTATAGATTTATTATAAGAATATAATTTTAGTAAATATACTTAAAGGAATTATAAGAGGCATTCGAAACTAGAAGGCAAATCTATGAGGGGCCTAAAATTGTTTTTTAGAGGGAAGGAAGGACAAATTTAGGGGAAAAGCATTTGATAAATTGGATAAAAATATATAGTGGACTTTTCCTCAATAATTTCCGGCAAAAATCAGCATCAAGAAATGTTTCTGGACGAAAAAGTTAAAGGAAAATATGAGCATTTTTATATGAAGAATTTCCCTGTGGCTTCATCAATGGAAATTTGGTTCCATCACAATTCCTTTTTCGTCTTTTTGGGCGGCGCTGATTTTGCTGGAGGCGGTGGGGGAGGTTCATCATCATCGTCATCTGAATTGAAATTTATATTAATAAGGAAAAATGAGAGCAGCGAAGCCATAAAGGGATACGGTCAACTGGGCGACGTCCCAATTGGACAACTGCGCTTTGGGCTAATTAAGGGCTAAACCGATATTGCTGATTTTGGTATCAAATTAAAGAGCGCACTTCTGGCTATCGATAGATTTAAAATTTATTTGGATTGGTTAAGATTTTGTAGAATTGTGTTCAAAAAAACCTTAAAAAATCGCAAATTTATAATAGTAGTCTTAACTTAATGGTTTTTTAAATATAACTCTTCTAATACTGAATCAAACCAAATAAATTTTAAATCTATCGATATCCAAAAGTGCGCTCTTTAATTTGATACCAAAATCATCAATATAGGTTTAGCCCTTAATTAGTTACGCATTGCCCAGTTGTAGCGTACTAGCCATAAATGCGTTAAAAAAGAAACGAACCATCCAGCGAGATGGCACCCTGAAAATGATAGGAAAATATGAATTATTTGGAGATTAGAAAAGGGAACACAATTTATTATTTTGAATTGCTCCCAAAAATTATAACTGACCGCCATGATTTGGTCCACCCAAAGTTGAAGTGCCTCCAAATTGGCATCCTGATGCTTTTTCGGGTCATCCAAGTTGAGTTGGCTCATGTCGAACCAAATTCCTTCCTTTTCGGAAATATCCACCAATCCCATTTGGGGGCCCTCCTCAATGTCGATGCCGAACATTTCCTCCCAAACATCGACCATCAATGGGAATTCATCCGGATCGATGAGGATTATTTCCAGAGTGCCAGCATGTTCCTTCAAATTGTTCAGTTTTTGGGTTGATTTTGGATATTGATCAATCCCAAAAATATCACTTGATTTTCATCAGCCAACTTCCTCAACAATTTGAACATTGCGCGGCCTTCGCGCGTTTCCTCATCACAAAATACCAAAATCATTCGTTCCTCCTCCTCTGGATCTCGCCAAACATGAAAATAATTGTCCAATTGGAGTTTTTGCATCACCGGCTCTTTGTGCTTTTCCACCTGCGCAAAATTTAATCCATTTTTGGGAATTTTAATTATTAAATAAAAATATTTTTGCATATTAAGAAATTGAGGCCAGATAAATTAATAATCAACCCCTAAATTTTACCCAATCTTCGAATTCCTCCTCCGTGTCCACATTTGATGGCGCATAAATTGGGTCATCCTCGAATGGATGCAGCAATTGCACTTCCCCAACTCTTTTCAATCCAACTTTTTTGGCCCAATAGCTGGTTACCACCGCAAAGAATTCAACTTCGCCCATGAATTCCTCGGCAGCCTCTTCAAATTCTTTTAATGCCGCACTGCCCGGCTCTAAAGCAAATTTTGATATTTAATTTTAATTGACATATTTTCCCACCAAAATATCCAATTATTCGGACACAATCATCGTCTAATTCTTCGAATTCCTCCAAATCGAATTTGTCATTGATGATTGTGACTGGATCATCGGGGATCTAATAAATTCAATTTATTCCGTTCCAATCAAAATTGTCCAAAATTTGTGAAAACCAAAATTGCCTTTCAATTAATGTTCCTAATTATTCCCTTTTTCTCCCCATTCTTACATCCATTAGCCAGGAGACGAATGTTTCTGGATCTGAAATTTACCCCAAATAAATTCAGAATCCATCAAAAATTTTCTCTACCCCGGACTCCATTGTATTCAATTTTGTAGCCGTCTTTATAAACATGGATTGTGTCCTCGCCTTTGTCCACTTCCTCCTGGGAGCGCAATCGAGGTTCACGCGTTGTGTTTACCTTTTTGGGATGGGAATATGTGGTAAAAAATAATCCCATTTTGATTAGTTAAGCCTATCTCTGGATCCAAATTATGCCCCCGAAAATTTAAACCTTATCTATTCTACAATTCCCTATATGAATCCGAATTTCGAATAGCTGACATGAGGGGATGAGGGAACAGTGAATGTGGCAAAGCAATCTCATTTTGATTATTAGTTAACTTCAATCCTATTGAGTAATATCCTAATTATAATTATGCCCCAAATTTAAGCCTTAAACCCACTAAACAATTCCCAAAATTAATTTGAATATTTAAATTTAATAAAGTTGAATACCGTGTAGAAATTATATCCGCGTTTTGTCATGATCTAATTGGAAGGAGGGAATATTTTTGGTAATCTTAATTGATGGCAACCGACTTGGGCGGACAACTGAAAAAAGGGAATTAGATGGAATACTGTGAGGTTAATTTGCCTGTAGGAAGCATTCATATTGGTCGAATTCATCATCTTAAAATGGAAAAAAAATGAACAATTTAGGCCACAACAATTTATTAATCCATTTTTGCACTTTAAAAGGGGATAAAAATATGAATAAAATTTAAATAAAAAGGGTGACTCAAATTGATTCAATTTTTGTTTTATTTAATTTACCATCCTCTTCCACGTCATTGAAGAAAACAACAGATTTTGCGCCTTCCGTAAAGCAAGTCTTGTTGAAATTTTTCTCGCCCAAAACCTATAAAATTATCGTAAAAATTGTCTCAATTCTTTCCCCTTTCTTTTGGCCAATTTCCCCTCAATTTTTTGCCTTACTTCCGTCCGATCGAAGCCTTCAAAAATAAAAATGAAATTTGATCTGCCTTTCAACCCCACCAAAAACTGACCATCATATTCCAAGTCGGGATAGCCAAGGAACATGCCTAAAAAATTATGGGAATGGCAAAATCCACGGACAAGAAAACCCACAATGCAATTCGGCAGTTTTCAATGCGGCATTTACACTGCCAAATGCGATTAAAAACCCGAAAATGGGCAAAAGAAGGCGCAAAAACATAATTTTCGCCAAGTGAATTTGGCTAACAAAATTAAAAGGGAAAATCAATGGAAAAATGGTTTAAAAAATAAGATGTTGGGGAAGAAAATATGAATATACTAAATTGAGAATTAAATAGGATTAAAGATTTTGGGAAAATGGAAAATATTCGAAGGTTTTTGGACAAAATGAATGAGACAATTTGTTAAGGCAAAAAAAAGTTTCAAAGAGGAATACCTCGGCTATGAGAGATTTTGGGCTTTGTGAGATATTGGGGATTTTGCCTTGATAGCCACCGGCTGGCAATAAATTTGCCCTAGGGGGTTTGTGGCTTTGAAACCAACTGCTGGCCTTTTCCCTTTCTTTCTTCACGTCTTTCTTCTTCTTTGTCTTCGATTTTAACGCCGATTTGCTCCATCAAGCCAGATTTCCCCCCTTCAATGTGAGATTGAGCGATTTGAGTTATGTTTTGAAGGAATTGAACGGTTCAAGAGAGAAATGGATGACAAAAAGTGGATTTGGGAAGGGCGGCCCTGAAGGATGGCTGCTAGGAAAATTAGGCGGATTAGCGTCATTCAAAAAGGCTGTTGGGGGAAAAGCTGTTGAAGGGAGAGGAAAAGGGCGAACATGAAGTCTCGAAATGAGCGCTTCCATTTGTTGGGGCCCTAAAGTGTGTTTTTGGAGGGCAAATGAGTGGGAGTGAGTAACGAGATGCACAATGGGAGGGGACTGATCGATGGGATAAGCAATAATCTTATGGTCCCAATGTTTGGGTTGAGGTCGTTATTCCTGTTGTTGATCAGCAGGTTCAATTGAGACGGGAAAAAAACAAATTATGCAGCTAGACTAATTATTTGGTTTAAAAAACAAAAGAGTAATAAAAATGGCATGTCAAAATTATGAGAAAATATCCAAAATTCTGACTACTAAAGGCCATTCTATTGGACCTTTTTGATAATAAGTAGTTCATTGTTATTGGACTCTAAAATGTAGGCTAATTGAAAGAAAAATTGCAAAAAATTAAATGGAAATTTAATCGGAAGAATTTAATGAATTATAAATATTTTTGCAGCCAAGGTTCAACAATGCTCCAATTGGATGTGGACACGGAGAAAGGCGGTCTTCGTGTGAATCCGGCATTCCGTGTGGATTTTGGCAAATCTGAAACATTGCCCAATGGTCCATATTTGGCCCATGAAATGCGTTATCCCGGCGGTGATTGTACCTCTGATATTTGGATATAAAATTTGGGAATAGAAGATGGAAAAAAGAATACAAAAATTGAGGAAGAAATGATCAAATTTATGGAGAACATTTTTAAAAATTCACATTTTACGATAAAACAGACATATTGGATTTAGAATCAAAATAAATTTGTTTTATGTGCAGATTTGTTTTATGTTTGTATTTTTGGTCAAATCAGGGGTAAAATTATAATTAAAAAACTTTCCGGAAAGAATTGAATTAAAAAGCCTTCCGAAAATAATCTAAATATGAATATTTGATATTCCCTCTGAATTCCTCCAAAATGCAACAAGTCAATCCACCAATTTGAATGAACCAAAAATTAATCTATTCCCTCTAATCCACCATTCCTTCTTGCCCAATTTTTGGCTTTGTTTTCTCGGCCATTTGGCAAAATATGTTCATTCCATTTATTCATATTTTTCCTCTATAATTAGTGGCCATTACATTCGGCCTTCCCTTTTCAATATGCCCACCTTTCCATGGATTGCGCATTCCTCTGGGAAAAAAGGGCCAATCCTCTTCCAATTTGTCCATTTTGTCTTTTATTTTCTGTTGACCATTTCTTTCCTTTAGGCCTAATCATAATTCACTTTGCTTTTTTCCCTTTTTCCAATTCAATTTCCAAATATACAGTACCTATTATGCCTACATAAAGGTTTCAACCATTTGAGATTTGTGTACCAATTATATTTATTCAACGGCACTAATTTCCAATGCAGCAAGGAGAAAATGGTGGAATAAATGACCTTCCAAAACGTGAAGAATCTGTCGAAAATTCCTCTAATTGTTTACTATCAGCAAAAATGTTCAACAAAGATGAAGAAAAGGGCAATATTGTTTGCAACCAGCCGCAGCCAGGATTGGATGGAATTGAGCCAACTTTGCCCAGCGATTGGTTCGACAGCCACTCTCAAAATTGTTCATCCAGCAATGTAACCATGAATGCTGTCCCAATCATTCGTCCTTGGTCCGCCTATGCCCTATTTTTTCGGGAAGTTCAAAGTGAGATTCGATCAAAACAAAACAATGGAAAATCTGGCATGAATTTTGGTGAACTTTCGAAAACAATCGCAAAAAGATGGCAAAAAATGGGCCGAAAAGAGAAAATGGTGAATGCCAAATACTTTTCATCTAAACAGTGAATGATTTTTTAGATGTACAGAGAAAGACTGAAAGAATTGAGGCGGATTCAACTTCGTTCAAAAGCCAATCGAAGAGCATTCGAATTATTGGGAAGAAGGATGGACAATGCGGAAAAAGGCACGGAATGATTGAAATTGATAGAAGAAAATTATGCCAAAATATTCAACATTTGGATTGGAGCTATCAATGCCAATAATACCTAAAGGCCTTTTCTATCCATCCTACTGTACTTCCACTTTTTGCTTAATCACCCGTCATCCTATCAACCAAATATTGCCCCAATCTGCCTTTTTAATCCCATCCCTTTTTCCTCTTTTGTTTTCTTTTCCACTTCACATTTTTGTCATTTTTTTCTACAGAATTAATAAAAAAAAATAATTTAAAGTTGATTCGCCTCTAATCCCACTCCAATTCTTTGGACCATTGGGGGCTTTAGGCCTTCGAATTCGAACGAAAGCCCGGGTTAGGACCAAAAGGAGCATATTTTTCTGGAAGGAATTTAAAGACAAAATGAGGGCCAAAAGCCATTTAAATATTTAATCAAATTATGTCATTTAATAAAGTTTTCCAAAGTCAGTTTCTGCTTCAAAAAATCGATACATTTCAAAACCGAAATTATGAATTTTTGCTCAAAAAATCGAACCGAAAAAACCGGGTTTTAAAACCGACACCTTTGTAAAACCGACTTTGAGAAACCTTAGCCATTAACAAAATAATTCAATTCTTTTTCTAATCAAATTCCCAAATGAATTGCACATTTTTTATTCTAATAAAACAATACAAAAATAAAGCCATTTCACTCATTTTAATAATTGAATTCATTTTTATTTCCTCCTTTTGGACACGCCCAAAAATGATGCGGCAAAATAGTCGGTGAGGATGGATGCCACCGATTCGACGGGTCGATCCGGGTCCCTCACGCGGGGAATGGCATTTAGGATGAATTTTTCGATTACGCCACCCTTGTTTTGGACACCCCGGAATGGACGATTTTCACGGCCTGGAATCCAGGCCGGAGGAGGTGGACGGGGGAGTGGGGCACCTGAAAATGGGGAATTAGTGGCATTGATTCAAATGAAAATTAATGAGAAAAATTAGCTCAATTTCCTAAAATTAATAATTATTTATTTGTTTTAATTGCCATTAATTCATTCCCCAGATATTGGGAAATATTAATTTTCTTTTAATTCCATTGCCATTGAATGCCTTTCCCCAATACAAACCACTTCCGGCATCGGCAATATATCGAAGGGTGAATGCGCCGTCGCGACCGCTCATTTCACGTGGATCCGTAATCACCAGAATTTCGGCTTGTTCAGAGAGAATTTCCAGCGCTTTCTCCTCACAACAGGCACGAAAACCAATTTGTTGGAAGTCAGAATTGTGTTTTATTTCCAAAAATGAATGACAAGTGGTCGAACATGAATAATCGACGGAATCCAGCAAAAAACGAATTCGATGTTGACCGTCGGCCTGAAATGTATTGTTTTTGAGATTTCAATTTTGCAGATTTTGAAAGGAATTGGGAAATGAATTCACAAAAATTTTTAACAAATTAAAAAGTATGGCCTTTGCCCATACCCGAATTCGCCAAATGCATCGTTTTTTGCCTTTATGCGTTAAATGTTGCCAAATGCCGGTGGCCATCAATTCGCCGCCACAAAGCAAATCTTAAATTCTTTTTATAATGGGAGCACAATTCCTACAAAAGCTCAAATTATTATTAAGAAAAGCTTCCATCTATGAGGGTCTATGAAAATTTAAGTCGACTCTCTATTTGAAGTCTCTTCTTGAAAGTCCCTGAAGTTTATAAGCCTCCGGACTCTAATAAAAAGATACGGTAAATGTGCCCAATATTCGGTGTGCGGACCTTCACTTGCTTCCACATTGGCACAATTTGGTCCGCCCAAACCGGGTGGACATTTGCATCGAAGGCAATCATTTGGGTCCGCATATCCTCCATTTTGGCATTGCACTGTGGTGCCTTGGCATGAATCTATGCACTAATATTAAAAAAGACCGAATCCAATCCAATTACGATGGCAATAAAGTCGATTGATTTGTTTGACATCAATGAAGGAGGGACCCTGTCTTTGACCAATACTATGTTGATATTTTCCATCCTTGGTCACAATGGTCACATGATCCCAATCTACGGTGAATGCATTTGGCCCATAATGCATGACAGAGCCCAAATCATAGGGCAATCCCATTCCGTCACTTTCCAAATCACTTCGTTTTGCGAAATTCCCCTCCGTTCCTCCCATTATATATTTATCCTCCAGCCGAATGTATTGGTCCCTTTTTAATTAAATAAATTAGTCCCCTATAACCCAAATGAATAGAGCAGAAATGGCAGTAAAGACTGACCGATCCGGCCGAGACTGTTCGTGCCAAAAGCCAAGTGCATGGCCTACCTCATGCGAGACAATGCCCTTCTGTGAATGGAAAAATTGACAATTTTTTGGCGTAAAAAAATGAATATGCTTGAGGCAATGTCAAATTATTGAATGTTTTCATTGGATTAAATTAAATTGAATTCCTACAAAATATTTTTCCATAAAATTTGTTTATTCTTTTCCAATCCAAATCCACTCACATCCTCGCATCCATATCCAATTGAGATCTTCTGAAGGCCACCGGTTCTGCCCACACTTGAATAGCATCCACTGCCTCGGATGAATTCCACACGGTCTTTGGCAATTCCGGCGCCTTCCCTGAAGCGAAGGCATGTTTCCGCCTCCCAAAGTTTCAATCCGCTTTGAATGATTTGACGCCAATTTTCTATTAAAATGATTAGATGAAATATTTACAAGAAAATGATTTTAATCAACTGTCTGATTCGCGGAATGTGAAACTGGAAAATTGAAGGAAAATAGACTTTATTTGGGTAAATCCCTCCCTACGGAATTGGCTGCCCTTTTGGCCAACGATATGCCGAACCGGTGATAACTTTACGCTTTTTCCTCCGCTTTCCATTTTTGCGTTCGGCTTCCGCCAAAACAATTCTTCAAATGGGGCTGAACAAATTCCAAAACAATATTTTCCCCTGACCCACGCCTTCATCTGCCTAGAAGTCAACAAAATGTCGCTTTCAAACAATTGGTCCATTAATGGTCGATTTCGGCCTAATTCCGTGCCATCATTACGAACGGGCAAAGGCTTTAGAGGCTAATAAAGGTGATGGAATTGATGGAAACACAGAAAAATGCTCTCAACCCTATTTGAATCCTTCGACATTGTTCGAAGAAATGCACGCATCAATTTATTCGCATCCAACAAATCTTTGGCTACATCCGCCGGTTGCCTCGCATCCTCAAGCATTCCTTGGCCACTATTTTCATCACCAATTTGGCCAAAGAAGGGTGAAGCCGTTGTTACGGGCTGAGAAGGTGGAGCAATGGTTGGAAGTGTTGGAAGCCATGGGAAAAGTTGTTGAAGGGATGGGGTTGTTGGCAGGGAAATTGGTGGGGTTAATGGAGCCTGAGAAGATTGGCTTCCACTTGGCATATTTGCATATTCATATATCTCATCCAACATCTACAAAAACTTGCATGAAATTATTCACTTTTGATGTCAATTTTAATTTGAAGGAAAACGGGGAGGGGCATTCATTCATTTTTAAATTTTTAACATTATGGCGTTTTATTAAAATTTGGATGATATGTCTTTTATTTTTATTTCTTTATTTCCTCTTCTGATCGCGTGCTATATCACTTTTTTGCAAGTTTAAGTTGCCTCTTGACTTGAATCTTGATCTTGATCTGATCTTAACTGAACCATTAAACCTAATCTTGAATGGATAAATAATTTTTAAACTTAAAAGACTGATTGATCTTTTGCATTCATTAAAGACATCGAATATTGTTTTAGATTCATTAAAATAGAATTTAATAAATTAGTTGGAAAATTGATTAAAAATGGCATTCAATCGACATCATAATCATACGGACAATTCGGAGAGGGATTTCGATGATCGAGGTTTTTATCATTCCTTAATTTATCCTTCAATTTTAATAATTCAGATTTTGAAGTGGATTTGCCCGAAGATGTGATCTTCTTTTTGCGTTTTTTCAAAGACCAAATTGAGAAGACAAAATCCGATGATCCAGACGATGTGGCTGAAGCTGTGACCGAAATTCAGGGACTCTATGAACATGGGTTTTCGGCGCTGACTGAGAAATATTTTAGCGAGAAAATGTGGCCAGATGAGAAAATTGTTGAGCGAGTCGTTGGCCCAGGTTATTAATTAATTCAAATCAAACAATAAATCAAATTTCTTTTCCAGATAGTCCCAGTTTTGTGATTCTCTATAAGGAACTCTACTACCGTGATTTGTACACTCGCATGCAACGAGGACCTTCGCTAATGCATCGCTACGAAAGTTACATGAATTATTCGAATTTATTCTCTGAAATTTTGCGCACCAAGAAAATCAATGATGAGCCGGTGCCGAATGAACCAATCAACATTCAATTGGTAAATTAATTTATTTTAATTAAAAAAGAATTATACATATTCAGCCAAATATTTGGCTTTGGGACATCATCGATGAATTCGTCTACCAATTCCAAGCGTATTGTTTGTACAAAGCGAATCCGGCCAAAAGAAGTCATGAAGAGATTGAGGATTTGCAAGAATTGGAACAAAATGGAGATGTAAGTACCAATAAAGAATAAATTAATTATAGAAAAACCAAAAAAAGATTTAAATTGGCATTGGCTAATTTTCCTCCAAATTTAGGCTTGGAACATTTATCCAGTGCTGAACATTCTCTATTCGCTGCTAACCAAATCCAATGTGAATGAACAATTGAAAGCCATCCGAGAAGGAGGTTCAATTTATACAAAATATTATTTTATTGTTCGAATTTAAGATGATCCGGACAAAGTTGCCGGCGAATTTGGCAGCAATGATCTCTACTTCAAATTGGGCTATTTTGCGTTGATTGGACTTTTACGGACGCATGTTCTCCTCGGGGACTATCATCAAGCACTGCAAACTGTTGAATTTTTGGACATGGATCCAAAGGTTTACCCAATAAATAATTAAATAATTTAAATGGCACTATTTTCAGAGTTTGTACAATTCGGTTCCATCTTGTTTGGTCACATTTCATTATTTTGTTGGCTTTTCCCATATGATGATGCGAAACTATGCGGAGGCCACCAAAATATTCATAAATTGTCTTCTCTACATTCAACGGACCCAAAATTTGCAACAACAACAGCAACCACAGCAGCGAAACAAAACAGGGAAATATGACGTGATTGGGAAGACCAATGAGCAACTTTATCATTTATTGACCATTTGCCTCACACTCCAACCACAACGAATTGATGAGTCCATTCAAACACAATTGCAGGATAAATTAGGCGAGAGGATGAATCGAATGGCAAATGGGTGAGTAAAGAGTAGGGAAAAAAATTTTTTTGTTAGTAAAAGTTATGAGAGGGAAGACCAAATTGAAATATTCGGTTAATTAATTTTTAAAATTTTAAATAATATTATGCAACAAATTCAACGACGAAAAGTACAAAAATCATACAAATTAAAATTTTATAAACTCAAAAATATACAAGAATTTGACTCCAAAAATATAAAAATATTCTCTTGTCTTTAGTGACATTGACGAATTCCGCAATGCATTCCAACAAGGATGCCCAAAATTCTTGTCCCCAACCACGGTGGTCTACGAGGGAAGCAGTGTGGCAAAGGTGGGCAATAAATAATATTTTGAGGAATTATTTCAATAATTGTTTTTTTAGGAACCCCTCATTCGCCAATGCAATGCATTTTTGGAGGGAATTGAAAGTCAGATTAGCCTTCCAATTTTGCGCGGCTATTTGAAACTGTGAGTTTATTCATTTTGAGTGCTCAATTTCAAATAATTTTCAGTTATACAACTTTGCCCATTCAAAAATTAGCCAGTTTTATGGATGTTCCCGAGGCGGAGGTGGATTCATTCTTGGGCAAATTGCTCACCTATAAAATGATTGTGGCCGAATTGGGCAAAGAAACAATTGACAAAGATGCGACCGGCGATGAATTCACCGATTTGGACTTTTACGTGGACAAAGTGAGAACAAAATTGGAATTGATTATTTAATTATGGAATATTCAATATTTACAATAGGATATGATAATGATTGCGGATACAAAAGTGGCCAGACGAGTTGGCGAATATTTCATCAAACAAATTGTTAACCTTCGAAAGGTAAGAAAATTGGGGAAAATCATTTTATTCTTTTTTGGGTGAGGGCCAGAATTTTAGCCATTTATTTTTGGAATCTTTTTTCCTCATTTTAAATTCAATTTCCCATATAAAATGTTGGTTTTTTTTAATTTCCCACCCTTTCCATTTCACAGATAACCCAAAAAGTAAAGGCCATTGGCGTACAACAAAATGCGGCAGCCGGAAAAAGTTGAAGAACTATAGAAGCCATTTTGATGCCAAAAATGGAAATTAAAAAAAAAATAAATTCCCTCATTTTATGTTATTTGGTTGAAAACAATTCATTTTTTATATTTAATTTGATTTTGTTGTCGGGAATTTAATTTTAATTATAAATAAATTATTCCATTTCTCATTCCCACCAATTATACATTTGTATTTATTCTATGAATTTTATGCTTTACAACCGATCTACTATTCCTTCCTCTGGCCTTTTGATATGGGCAAAAATTGACTACAAAAATAATTCTATAGTTTACCCACAGAATAAAAATAGGAAATTAAAACAATTAGGCAAATTATATTAAATAGTAGGTGGTCTAGGGTGGGAGTGGTCAAATTAGACATTGTGTATACAAAGTTACAAAGATCATCAGTCAAAGCATAAATAAAATACACAAATAATAACAAATATTGTGGCATTTTAAATCAGAATATTTGGATAAAATCAGAATATTTGTGTAAATCCGAATGTTTGTGAAAATCAGAATGTTTGTGAAAATCAGAATGTTTGTGAAAATCAGAATGTTTGTGTAAATCAGAATGTTTGTGTAAATCAGAATGTTTGTGAAAATCAGAATGTTTGTGAAAATCAGAATGTTTGTGAAAATCAGAATGTTTGTGAAAATCAGAATGTTTGTGAAAAATCAGAATGTTTGTGAAAATCAGAATGTTTGTGAAAATCAGAATGTTTGTGAAAAATCAGAATGTTTGTGAAAAATCAGAATGTTTGTGTAAATCAGAATGTTTGTGAAAATTAGAATGTTTGTGAAAATCAGAATGTTTGGATAAAATCAGAATGTTGAAAATCAGAATGTTTGTGAAAATCAGAACGTTTGTGAAAATCAGAATGTTTGTGAAAATCAGAATGTTTGGATAAAATCAGAATGTTTGAAAATCAGAATGTTTGTGAAAATCAGAATGTTTGTGAAAAATCAGAATGTTTGTGAAAATCAGAATGTTTGTGAAAAATCAGAATGTTTGTGAAAAATCAGAATGTTTGTGACAATTAGAATGTTTGGATAAAATCAGAATATTTGGATAAAATCAGAATGTTTGTGAAAATCAGAATGTTTGGATAAAATCAGAATGTGAAAATCAGAATGTTTGGATAAAATCAGAATGTTTGTGAAAATCAGAATGTTTGTGAAAAATCAGAATGTTTGTGACAATCAGAATGTTTGGGAGAATCAGAATGTTTGTGAAAATAAGAATGTTTGTGAAAATCAGAATGTTTGTGAAAAATCAGAATGTTTGTGAAAATCAGAATGTTTGTGAAAATCAGAATGTTTATAAAATCAGAAAATTACGAGTCAATTTCCAAAGTTTTCCCAGAAAATTTGACCTCATCAGTTGAACCTCGAATGTTGTAAAAATTTTTGATACAGTATACCTTGCAAACCAAATTCATTTGGGATACTTATTTGGCAAAGAAGGGAAAGAAAACGAATCAAAAATTGAACCAAAATTTTATCATGGCCAATAGACCACTAAATCCATCTAATTTTAATTTTTGGCCTGAGATTTTTGTCATTTTGAGATAAAATTTAAAAAATCGACACAAAATATAAAGAACGAACATCCACCCAGAATATTTCCAGTTCCAGTACAAATACTATTTGAAATTATTCTGAATTAAATGTATGCTATTAATTTATGAACTTTCAAGCATTAATTAAATTCACATAGAATACAAGAAATGTTTATTTTGGGCGTCTGCTGGCTTCCAAAATTCCGTCAATTTAATTCAAAGTTTTCCAAATATCATTTTAGAATAAATAAATTTTTCCCACACTTTTCTGAAAGGAAAATATTCTTACAAAAAATTTCTACCAAATTTGAAGGCAAAATAATTGGAAAAATGCGGAATATTTCCACCCCCATCAATGAATGGCATTTAAAATAAAAATAAAATTATTGGCACGCAATTCCCATAAATTCGAATGAAACCATACCCAAAACCGTCTTCATTTTCCCTGGAAATGTGCTTTTAACATTCGCCATTCATTCTATTTTTGGCCATTTTTGAACTAAATATAGGTGAAAAGGGAAATCATCATTAAATATTCAGCAGTTGTTTTAAGAAAATGGAAAATTTTCCATTGGAATATAATTAATTTGTCCTTTCAATAAACCAAAAACCAATATTAAATTGTCAATGTTTGTTTTAAATCCATGATGAACTTAACAAGTGCCAAAATTTCAACAATCAATTCTATGGCCCAATCATGGGTTTAACATGAGGAAATCATAGAGAAATAATCATATACGTGCCAATGCCAATCCACATCATCATGCGGAATTTTTCCACCATTTCTATTTTTGGCCATTTCCAATGCCAAAATTAGAATTTGGAGCATTGCGAGGGAGAAGGAGCGGATTTCCCCGCGACTATCTAATATCTATTTGCCACCATTTCCCCCATCAAATGTGCGCCAATTTAATTAGCTACCAAAGAGGGGAAATTAAAGTGTTTTTGACGGCTTAATTTATATTTTTATTTATTCTGTCAACATCCGCTCCAACCATAACCATGGCCTATGATTTCAATGGTCTTTCCCCTCACATAATTTAGCCCATCAAATGGCCAAGACAGATGTTTTGTCCGAAGGGAATATTATTTAAAAGGTGTATTAAAAGTTTGTTTTCATTTTAAAGTTTTAAAAATAAGCAAATTATTAAGTATAGAGGCTAGAGGCACTTTAACCATCCAGATCCAATCCCCCTTCCTTCTTTTGCTTTTGATTACTGTACCAGTGCCATTTTTTTTAACAAATTCCACAAAATGCCGAGAATTCGGCTGATCGCCATTTATTCGCAAGAACATTTTTGAGCATATTTTCGAACACACTTATTAAGCGTAATACGCATTGCGTATACCTAATTTGGTTCTCCATATTATTTTTATAAATAACCCATAATTATCCAATTTTATGCTTAGAATTAGAAATTCCCTGAAGGCATGAAAAATGAAATGTTCACAAAAAAATATTGGCAACATTTTTTGATGAGAAAGGCAAAACACAAAATGCAAGAATTTATGCACAAAAAAAGGTAAATTTCATGTCAGTTTCAGCCGTAAATTTTCATTTCTTTTAATATCCCAATATTCCAATTTGGTAAAAATATGTTTAAAAAAAGCATTTTTCCTTCCTAAATTGGTTTGCTGCAACAATCCATGCCAAGAATATTTTTTAACAAGGCATTTTCCCATCGGACCTTCCAATTTTAGCTATTTACCTCATCGCAAATTAATAGAAAGGAGTGGCTTGCAAACAATGGAAATTGGGATTGTCAAAAGATCACATTTTTATATCGAAAATTTCACCCCCAATCATTTATTCTCCTCTGACCTCACTCAATTTCATCAGTCAATGAAGAATTGGTAAATTTATGTAGAATTTTTAATGCACATTTTAAAGGGCGCATCCGGTTTTGTTTTTACAGCTGGAAAATATTTTAAGGAGGTGAATTTTTGGAAACAAAATTTGGTCATCTGGAATAAGTACATTAATTGTCTGAATTTAAGAGTGCCTTTCGTCTCTTTTACTTCATATTCGTATCCGTACTAGTACTGTACTGAACGATCAGAAATTATCAAACGAGTACTATCCAATTTTTCGTCTTAATTTTTCGTACCTAAGATTCCATATAAAGTCGAACTTTTAGATGGAAAATTAACTTCATTGACTAGAAAGGCGTAAAATAAATGCCATATTTCGACCAATATGTTTTACCCCCCAAATGCATATTTCACTTCCCCAAATTTGCATAATGAATATGCGCGTGCCAATAACATTAAAAGGAGGATGGCTTCTTCATTTTGTTGGCACTCTTCCCAGAACCTTCTAAGGCAAATTTCCAATTTCCTTTATTTTATCCCATAAAAATCGACTCCTCCCCAAATTATTACGAATTCTCCCATCCCAATAACACGCAAAAAATTAGCCTGCTGAGAATTCAATACGCAAAAACCGCGCACGAGTGGGCGAAATTCCGACATATTCCATCAAGCATTTGGGGTCCTAATGTTGGATAATAATCAGAAAGACTCGTCTTTTTCCGGCTTTTTCCCATTTCAATTCCCTATGGAAAGAGGGCATGCGCAAACCTAATTTGCCGTTGGTGTCATCATCAATTTCCCCATTGCCATTTTTCCATTAATTTCATTCATCCAGACAGCCAATTTGTGAATTCCAACACAGCCAATATACGTAATTTTGACCTTCATTATTCAAATTCATTGGCAACACAAAAGAATAATCCCAAAATTTCACCAATCTTCCAACAAATTTGCATCAATGTTTTTCCTTCAATTCATTCAATCGTTCATTTTTGCCTCCATTTTATTTCAATTTGTTGCCTCCTCCTCCTCCCTTTCGGCAATGGAATTGGGCGAAAAGTTGGCCGCGGCACGTAGCATTCCGAAGGAATTGATGAATCCGGTTGTGCGTTCACAAATCAGACAAAGACTCAGACAATTGAAATTGAAGAATGAG
The DNA here is from genome assembly GCA_030063045.1 of Pratylenchus scribneri. Taxonomy (NCBI): domain Eukaryota; kingdom Metazoa; phylum Nematoda; class Chromadorea; order Rhabditida; family Pratylenchidae; genus Pratylenchus; species Pratylenchus scribneri. Next base: position 1,004,335 of record JAQSEB010000104.1, on the reverse strand, counting down.
GCCGCATTGAGAAGGTACACAACACTCCAATTATTTTGATAATTATTGTTTTTATGATGATTTTACTGGCATTAACATTTAAAAGGGGAATAAGACAGCTTCATTTTCACATTTACTAAAACCTTTGCTTAAATTTGATTGAAAAAACCTCGAGGTAAAATCATTATAGAGTGGAGAACTTTTACATTTCTGATACAACCCTAAAGCAAATTTCCTTTCACAATTCCAATTCCAATAAATTCCAAAAAATTTCAGAAGGCAATTATTGTTTGGCAGCACTCAAACTGAACCATCCTCACTTGCACTTGGCCATTCCCAACAATCAAATATGCCAAATAATAACAATAAACCAACGGCAGAATTGACCACAACCAATAAATTGTTGCCAAACAATCGGAATTGTTTCTTCTCACCAATCAATTGTCAATTGCCGGTCCCTTTGATTGGCCTCAGACAAAGGTCAATAAAACGGCGGATTGTTGGTCAAAGTGGAACGGAATTTGGCCCACTATTTCGGCGGGAAATTTCGGCAGAATTTGGGGCAAAGGAGGAAGCAAATGAACAGGAATCGCCTTCGAGAATTGACAAATATATTTTGGCCATGAGAAATTTGATTAAGCATAAAAGGCAAATGGAAAATTTGAGGAGGAGACGACGAAGATGAAAAGGAATTGTGATCATTCATTTATTTTTTGTTGTAAAGATCTCATTGAATAATTTTCAACTCGATTCCCCTTCCTTTTAGCCCTTTTTTAAATGAATTCTTATTCAATTTAATAGCAATTTTCGTAGCGCAAAATTATAAAATAATTATTCGATTTTTAATTATTCTTTAAATTGAATTGGCCCACTTGAAAGAAATTGCGGCCAAAATTGTCTGTCAACCGCACAATCGGCGAATTCGATTGAACCGGTCTGGCCAATCGACTCAATGGCGGCGAACTTTGAAATCCAACCATCGGCGAATGATGATGGCCAGAGGAGGAATATTGTTGAGGGGAATGTTGCCTTTGTTGCCTTCGCTCTTTTGCCTTTCGGCCAATTCCTTCGAGTAGACTGAAAAAATTGGGCAATTCCAAAGATTGCCGACGTTTCCGCTTTTTCTGATTGAGTGCAGAGCCAAGGCCAAAATTGGTGCCCAAATTCAAATATTCCCCAAATCCGTTGCCACCTCCGCTGGTTGCCCCAGCCGCTGATGAAGGCAGTGCCGATTCTGATGGATTTCCGGAATTGCTGAATGCCGACAAAATGGTCTGCAAATGTAAGGGCGAGGATTTGGATTTGATTGATAAATTATGATGTTTCTTTTCTACTCTTTAGTCCCGAAATAGAAATAGAATGTAATTACATTCCCTTGAATCGTTAAAATATGTACTTGAATTCCTGACCAAATTTAAAAAGAATCGAATTCTAATTCTCATCATATCAAACAATAAAAAATGGAATTCCAGAATGAAATATGTGAAAATTCTCCATTGTTTACCATGAAATTTGTGATTTACCTGTGCAGTATTGGCCAATTGTTTTGCGCGTTCCTCCCTCGTTCCGCCTTGTTGGCTCATTCCGGCCCGAACATTTTGGAACATTTCAACGAATTGGCCAATTCCACCGAATGAATTCTCTGTATGGGGTTGTCCGGCAGGAGGAGGGGGATTTGCTGTTTGGCTTCCGGCGCCGCCTAGGAATGGTTGGATGAAGGATAGGAAATTTTGTTGGGCCTAAATCGAAAGGAGAGAAAAATTATGCCAATATCAAAAAAATGCCCAAACATTTGTTGCCGATGGAATGGCCAAAATGAGGAGAATGGAATGAAGTGAATTGGAGAAAATGTTTTTGGGATTGTTCAAAATTTTCCTTTTCCTTCGGCCAAAAAGTGGTAATATCTTCTCCATATCACCTTGATACAACACCAAAAGGAGATGAGATCGGGGAATTTGTCCGCATCTGCTGATGAAAGAAAGGCTGATGAATGGATTTGGATGGGGCGGATTGAAAGGGAGGGGATTGCGCGGAATTTGGACCAATCGAAAGGGCCTTTTCCTTTAAACATGAATTGGGTCAAGGAAATCAGCAGCAAGTAGTCTAGTCCTCTGTCCCACAAAGCCATAAAATGGAGGCAACCAAACGAATTTTTTGGGGTTTAGGCAATTGTAAACAGAAAAACACGGTTGCTATTGCCGTGTGCTGAAGAAATCTAGTTGATCGGCTGCTCCTTGGCTCAATGGGGATTTAACGACGGAATGATGGAGGAGGAGCAAAAGAGGACAGCTTCTTTTGAGAGAATTGTGCGCGACTGGCCTGCCGGCAATGGGCAATATCCTTCCCCTCTTTCACATTTTCTCCTTCCAACCCACAATTTGCACAAAGTTGCAGCAGGTTTTGATGATCACCGCAATTTATTTTGTTGATGGCGGTTGCTTTTTCCTCCTCCGTATCCCCAGTGTCCATCGGAGTCGGCCTTGTTAGCCAAGGCCCATATGCAAAGTTCGATTTAATCATCTCTCATTCGGTCCAATGAATCATTGGTCCTTTGGCATTGGATTTTCAAGAATCGGACACGACGAAATTGCTCTCATTTTTTTATAAAATTCATATAAAAAATTTAACTTATAAAGTGAGGTATTTATAATACTAATAAGTAATAACCCTTTTATTTCTTCATACAAAAGCATGAAACTTGGATGAAAGAAAAAGAAGGGGTATTCATACAAATTCAAAATATTAAATTTGTTGGCATTATAAATTTTGGATAAAATGTCTATTATTTTTATATCTTTTCCACTCTCCAAATTCACCATGTTCTTTTTTCCAACCAACCAGCCATGCCAATAACCAAATCAAATCAAAAAATGTGTGATCAATCAAAAATTTATCATCGAATGCCCTAAAATTTCGCAAATAAAATATAAAACATAAAATAATAATCAGATTAATTTCAGAGTAATTGCTCCATTCATTAATATTAATAAAATGAGTCAATTTCTACTTCTGCCGCCACCGCCACCACCACCTAATCCTAAATCACTACTAAAAGAAGCAGAAACAGAATCTGACGATGATGATGATGATTCCATTGGATCAATACCACTCCCTTGTGGACCACCGCCGAGGCCAATGGATTTGAATGATTGTTACAATCCGGAATTTCGTACACCAAAATCACACAGAAATCGAAATCCTATAATAAATAAGGTTAGCCAAATTATTAGTAAAATTATACAATTATTAATAGGAACAATTCACAAAAGAGGAAGAAGACGATGATCAAGATTATCGGAATCATGAATCAATTCAACAACTTGAAGAGAATTGTTTGGAAAAATTTGAGGACCACCAAAACAATGGGCCATCATCAAAACAATTAAATTCAAATAATTGCCCCAAAACGGAATTTTCCACGCCAGAATCGACCAGCAGAAATGAAGATTCAATTGATGAAGTAATTTTAACATGAATTTACGAATTAAAAATTTAGAAAAATTTACAGAAAAGCAAATTGCCGGATATGTATTATCCAAATCGGAATGGTTCATTTTCATTTTCGATGGAAAAAAGAAAATTCCAAGGCAATAGAAACACCGTTTGTCTAATCTTTTATATTAAAATTTATTTACATTGATTGATTTATAGCAAATGGATCAGGAAATGTTCACAAAATCATTCCCGAGGCGCCAATTTCACAACCGGAACAGGGACCAACAATACCACCAAAATAGGCACGATTCGCCGCATTCATCGCCACATTTTTTCCAACGACGGTCATGGCACGGAAATCGAAGCTACAAAAATGAACCGGAGCCAACATACAGTTCGGATCGATACAAAAATGGATGGTTGTTCGTTGACCAGGACAAATATCAAAGAGAATATTATGAAAAATTGTTCACCGAATCGGAAAAGTTCAACACAGAGAGGGTTTTAAAATTAATTAATTTTTGAATATAATCCTAAATTTTTTAGCCTTCATTCAAAACTGCTCCAATAATTTTCATGTTCGATTTGACTCCAATGGTCCCATTCTTCACCAACAAATTTTGTTTCAGCAATCATTTTATGTGTGACCGATTGAAAATTGATGGTTTGCCCCAAAATATTACTAAAAATAATTCACATTTTTAGATAGGCACTTTTGTTGCACTGAACAATTTTATATGTTTTACAAGGCCAGAGTGTTCGGCGATCGGAGGGCAATGAGCGAAATAATGTCAACCAACGATCCGAAAGCGATGAAAAGAATTGGCACAACCGTTTACGGCTATGAACAATCAAAATGGGATAAAATTTCAATTCAGGTGAATTTTAATTTAATTTTAATTAATGAATAATTTGGGTTTTTCAAAGGTAATGGTGATTGCTTCCATCAAAAAATATGAACAAAATCCGGCGTTGAGAAGACAACTTTTTGAGACCAGCGGTGCCGAATTGGTCGAAACAAATCCAATGGACAATCGATGGGGCATTGGCCTTTCAATGGCCGATTGGCGCATTCGGGACAAAGAAGAATGGAGGTCCGAATTATTTATTTTAAATAAAAATATTCCAATCTTTTTAAGAGGTCAAAATTGGCTTGGCCGATTGCTCACAATGTTACGTGAAAAATTGTTGGAAAGAGAGGAATTTGCCGATGAACGGGAGGAAATGTTGCGAGAAATACAGGAAACGATGGAAGCCGCCAATTCCGTTGGATGTCTAAAAGTTGAAGTTGGCCAACCTCTAAAAGCCGAAGAAGAACGATTTGGAAATGAAACGGGTGCCACAATGGACAATTTCATCATTTGAGATGCAAATAAATTTGTAATATTTTTTTATTTATTTTTTTAGTGTTATTTTACTATTATTTTCTTTTCAATATTATTGTTTCAAAATTTCTGAATTTTCAGCAAAAAAAAACCTCAAAATAACATAAACGGGTTAATTTCCGGATATTAATTTTTTTATTTTTTAGTCATTTTGTACCGTACTCAAAATCTCACCCAGAACTTTTTTAAAAATTCTCATTTTTTACAAATTTGTGATATTTTTTGGGCATTTTTCCCTTCAATCCTTCATTTTTCGTACTTGTACCATTCATTTTTAATTTGATTATTTAATTTTTTTAATATTTTTTTAAAATGAATAAAATAAAGAATTATAATCGAATCCAAATCCATCCAAAAATAACTTAAATAAGGAGGGAGAATGAATGAGTCATTCGCGCAAATTACTGACTAATAAAAACAAAAATTTATTTTTGACATTTACCACTAAAAACAAAACCAAAAAAGTATATAAAAATGGATCATTTCTGATCGCACCAAAAAGGCACCGAAAGTATTTTTTTTCTTTTGGAATGTTAATCCCCCGTGGCAATTTTTCCACCCTCAATTTTTTACGAGACATTCACGTGGAAATTAATTCATTTCCGCTGCATTTTGCATCTGAATATTATTTTATGCACTTTTTGAGCTGCCCAAAAACATAAAAATTTGCAGCAAAAAATGCAACAATAAATAATTACGGCAAATCTGAGTTGGTGCCCATCAAATTGAAAATAAAATTTTTATATTACTAAAATTACGAATTTTTCATTACTAAAATATGTTGCCTACAATAATCAAATAAATAAAAAACCACAAAATAATCAAAAAGAAAGGAAACAAATTCATTCAATTCTTTCAGCTGCTGGAATACAATTAATCTTATCATTTTTTACTGTATGAATTCCATCCAACCTCCTCCCTCCCCCTCCTCCTCCATAGTCCTCCTTATTCAGGGCATCGAACTCATTCAAACCATTTTTGTCATTTCATTGAAATCTATACTCAATTTTTGAAAGCATTTGAGGGTTAGGCCAAAATAGGATAATGAAGGAATGTTTGTGGCCATATTTCCTTTTTGATAATGGAATGAGGTTAAACATTTTTTTGATAAGAATGAATGGAAATTAATTGGGAGCCATAAAAGGGTGGCCATTAATTATGGAAATAATCATTTTCATTCATTTAAGGGTTAAAAAATTGGTTAGAAATAGACACAAAAAAGACAAACTAAATTAGGTCGAAGAGCTCTTCAAAAATATTCTTTGAACAATTTCCTCCGATACAAATCTAAAATGAATTAGTAGGCCAAATTTTCTCATTTCTTTCGACTATTATCCGTCTCTGTTAACAACTTTAAACCAGCGTGTCCCTCAAAATGTTTGTCTAAGAGCTCCTCTTGAAAGGCCGGGATGGGATCCGTCTTTTCACTATGTTTTTTAGTACCGTTCAGCGTCATCAACACAAATATTCCTCCTATCCCATTTAGCCATTTTTAACAGTAAAAAAGGATCATTCTCGCCTTCCTCCCATTTAATTTTTACTAATTTTTCCGCCAAAATCCATCAAAAAATGTCCACATCATCGGTTCCAAGTTTGCCCAACAAATTTGAACCGTCTTCCATTTCCATTCCTCCACCAATTTCCATTGTTGGACCACCGCCCTACCTTGAAAATGAGGATAATAAAAAGGATGAAGGGAGTGTAAAAGGCCTTGGATGGTTTGTGGCCGCACTTTTTGTGGTAAATTATACGGGAATAATTCAGAGAAATATTCCATTAATTAAAAGGTTGGCGATATGGCCGGAGGTGGTCTGGTCGCATTGCCAACGGCAATGATTCAATCCGGTACAATTTAATTTAAATTATTTTATTAATTTATTTTTTAAGGTTTTTGGGCCGGCATCATCCTCTCCTGCCTGATGACCGTGATGTTTATGTACACTTCATGTTTGCTTGGCCGAAATTGGGTAATTCTCCTTCGACGATGGCCTACCGTGTATCAAAATTCTCATTGCCGGCAGCCATATCCCGAAATGGGCCGACGTGCTTTGGGCGGTTGGATGCGGTAATTTAAAAGGGAAATTTGACATTTATTTTTGTATTATATTCAGAAATATTGCCTCCGTTTTGATTGACATTAATCAAGTAAGAATGATAAAATATTCTCCCAAACAATTCCATGTTTTTTAGTTTGGCACAACCGTCGTTTATTTGCTGCTTTCTGCCAAAAATATCCATGATTCATTGAAGGTAATTTTTGGGTGAATATTAATATTCCAATCAATCAATTTCGCTTAAGGCATTTTTTAATGCAAACATCAGTTTTTGCCTTCTTTTGGTCATTTTGGCTATTCTTCTCCTGCCCATTACATTTCTGAATTCACCACAAGATTTTTGGTAAACAATTTAATGTTATTTTAAAATATTTCAGTTTATTTTTTGAAGGTTGGCTGCCGTAATCGCCGTTTGCACCACCTCAACTGCCGTCGTTCTCATTTCCATCGGAGCCGTAATGGATTTTGGCACATGTTCCCCACATCATTCTATGCCCGAATTCCATCCGGCCAATTATTTCCTCGCATTGGGAACATTGCTTTTTGCCTACGGCGGCCATCCAGCATTCCCAACTGTTCAACACGATATGCGCCGTCCACAGGATTTCAACAAATCTTCGATGGCCGCATTTGCAAGTTAGAAAGTCCAAACATTGAATAAAAAAGGAAATTTTCTTATTTAGTTTTGTTCTCAATGTACACTCCAGTTTGCATTCTTGGCTACATGACCTACGGGAATTCATTGCGAGAGTCCGTAATCAATTCACTCCAGCATGTTTGGATTCAACAGGTTGGTCATTTTAATTTAACCGTAGACATTTTATTTTTGCAGATTGTGAATGTGATGATCACTTTGCATTTGATTTTCACCATTCTCATCGTCAATAATCCGCTGAATCAAAAAGCTGAAGAAGTTTTCCGTGTTCCACACAGTCAGTTTTCATTACTAATTTTTAATAAATTTTCATATTTATTTGTAAAGATTTTGGCCTAAAACGAGTGATTGTTCGCACCGCAATGATGTGCATTATTCTCTTCGTTGCCGAAACTGTGCCAACATTTGGCCCATTGCTTGATCTCATCGGTGAGTTTTATTTAAAATTATTTTAAAAAATCATGAAAAATCAGAAAAAATGGTTGCCCCCGAAAAGAATTGAACACGAGCCCCCTTTATCTAAAGACAAGATCACTACCACTTATGCTATGAACGGCTTAGTCGTGCCACTCATATTATTACCATTACTTGCTGAAATTAATATTAAAAAATCAAATCAAGCGAAAATATTTAAAAAAATCAATACAATTATACCCAAAAAAACTATATTTTTCAATATTAATCACATTTTAAGGTGGCTCCTGCCTAATGATGACCTCTCTGGTCTTTCCCTGCCTTTTCTATTTATTCCTAAATGCGGCCGAACTCAAATCGACTCGACAAAATAATTTTGCCTCCGACCACGCTCTTCAATATGAACCAAAATTCAACGGATTCAAACAAGGCGGCTATCCAGTGGCAAAAATGGAATCCAATGAACGGGCAACATGGAAAGAGTTAGTCAAAACATATACAATATAATTCATTCATTCATTTTCCAGTGTTTTTGAGCAAACTGATCGGTTCACTCTGTTCTCGTGCCTTTTCATTATCGGTAAATTTTTTTTAAAAATATTTGAGTGCATTATTTGCAAATTCTCTTTATCAATTTTAATCACATTTTCTGATTTTCAAGAAAACATTTTTGGGAAATGAGCAAATAAACAGAAGCAAATTATCTTCTTAAATTAACCTTGCAAAAACGAGGAATTCCCTTTTACGAAAATGCTTTTGATATAATTTAGTACATCAGAAATTTTGCACAACAAAAAGTAAATAAATAAATAAAATATAATCCATTCCTCGTGACTGATAAATGAGAAAAAAAAGAGAATTTGGAATTTGATTTTCAACCAAAAATCAGAAAATTAAGAGTAAAAATTAATTCCACATTTTTTCAGCCTTTGGTGCAATCGGCGGTGCGGCCTCCACATTTTCGGCAATCCGTGAATTGAGCTATACCCATTTTGTGCCTCCTTGCTATTTTGCCTTCTTCATGAACGAAAAGTCTGAACCAAATGCCGGAGGACATATTAATTGTTGTGGCCCATTCCAGAATATTTCCATTTTCAATGGCAATGACACTTGTTCACCGCCAAATCTCAATTTTTACAATTAAATTTGATAATTTTGTTAATTTCATATTGGTGATTGATTACCTCCCCGTGAATTTTTATATGTGAATCATTTTATAATTAATTGAATAAAATTTTTAAATTGCACCAATGTAATAAAATTAATTAACTTGAATAAATTTTAAGTGGAATTTGGATGTACTAAAAATTAATTTATGCATAATAAAGTAAAAAAATTACAAAAAAATCATTTGCTGCAACGGGGAATTGAACCTCCGTGACATATAGTGAAAACCCACCATTTTTACCACTGCGCTATCAATACTATAAATGGAATAATAATCTATTTTTATTACACTACTCATAGCAGAAAAACCATATCTCATGGCAAATTCTAAACCATTCTCTATCAATTACCCAAAATAGAGAATTTATTGGAGTTTATTTAAATAATTGACTAAAAATTAACAATGTTTTATCGCATCCAAGATAAAATAATAATTGTGTTTAACAATGATGTGGCGCAACCACACAAAACATTTATCCATCCATCCATTCATTCTCTCTACTCATTCTCCTCGGTGCGCAATCGGGCATGTCCATTGGTCAATTTGATGCGCAATTGTTGGGCACGCTAAATTGCATTTAATTCAAATTATTTTTAATAAATTGGTGTGGATAACCTCGACAATTTCCTTGCGTTTTTTGCTGCTCACCGCATGTCCAATTTCACCGCAATATTGTTTGTTCTGCATCAGCAAAACATCCAAATCTTTGACATTTTGGACGAGCACTTTTTTGAAGCCATTCGGAAGCATATGGCGAGAGACTCGAGCATTTCCGTAGCCAATTTTTGGCATTCGGCGCTGACCTTTGAAGCGACGACGAACTCGATTGTCAATGCCTTTAAATATTTTCAATAAATTTAAATTTTATTTAAATGATTTTTACCCTTTGGTTTGCGCCAATTGGTCTTGACTCGATGGTAACGATCGGACTCATGCCGGGTGAATGGACGTGTACGCTTTTTGACAATCTTCACCTTTCTGCCATTGACGGAGACCATTTTTTGTGATGATTATTTCACTTAAATCTACAAACAAAATTAATTATAATAAAAATTAATAAATAAAAATATAATTAAAAATATAATTAAATGATTGAAAACATAAATTATTGCATTGAAATTGATAAATAAAATGAATTTATTGACAACAAAAAATTAATTTATTCCGCTCAATTTTATCACATAAAATCCTCTTCCAAATTCCTTCCATCAGTGTTTTTATTTGTCATATTCATCATTTGGTCAGTGGCGAACACTCGGTCATAGCTTTTCTCCTCCTTTTCGCGTTCTTTCGCCGCTCGTTCTGCATCTTGCTTTTGACGTTGTTGTCTTTGTTGTTCTTTCTAAATCAACAAATTAAATCAATTAATTAAAAATGAATTGGCAAACCGTTTTATTCCGTTCCTTCGCATCCCTCTCCTCCCGTTCTTCGCGAAAATCCACGTCGGTTTTGTGCACTTTTGTTTTGTCCAACCTCTTCACAATTTCCTTGTTTTTCTGTACTCGAACCTGCAAATTTTAAGTAAATTTTTTTTTTCATTTTACTGGTGAACTATTTGGGTAACTAAATTAATTATTAACTAATGTAATTGGCTCTTTGAAATCCTATAGAATGGAATTTCATATTAATAAGGACATCCTTATCCTTACATGTTTTCCTATTCACATTTTATCTTTCATAAATTATTTCCATATTAGAAAAGATGGCAATTTTAGTGACTAACCTTCTTCACTGCCCGATTGCTATGGAATCCAACTTGACCGGTGACCATATCGCTAGTCTTCTTCAAATTGCTCCACATTGTGTAGACCACATCCGTTTCAGCCAATTTGCATCCCTTTAAATATTATAAATTTAGCTAATTTGAATAAAATAAACCTCAATGGAATTTGCCTTAACTAATTGGCAGCAATCTTCAATCAATTCTTGCGAAACATCCTCCAATGTTTGTCCGGGCTGTAGTCGAATATAAACATGGGCTGAAGAGAGCTTAAAATAAAATTATGTGATTATTTCCTTAACTGTATTAGCAAACCTTGTCAACATGAAACCAAACATCTTCGGGCCAACCCCATCTGAGATTAAATATTTTGAATTTGAAGTAAATGAAAATTTGAATTATTTACTTGATTAAAAGTTCATTTTCCTCCTTGTCATCGCCCATATAAAGCAAAGCCGGTGGTTGAACAACATTTGAAGTGAAATAGTAGACCATTCTGCCGAAATGGAGAATAAATTGTTTGAAAATTGCAAAATAAATATTTTTGAGTTATAATTACAATAAACAATGAGAAAATAATGTCAATAAAATTTATTCAAATTATACAAAAAAAAACACACCTAATAATAATTAAAGCAAATTATTTTTATGATTTGGCCGGTGATTTCGAAGCCAATTTCTTTATTATCTCCAACACTTTTTCTCGCGGTTCATTTTCAACAGAAACACTGCTCTCAACGCCATGTTCATATCTTAATATTTTAAATTAGAATTTTCTATTTATGAATTCAATTACCTTGCCCAAATGCGTGGAACAACTCCGGAACATTCACGGATGAGAATTGGAAATTCGTTGTTGTTTTTCTTCAATTCAACGTAGTCTTTTTGGATGAATTCCCGGACACCGTTGCTGGCTGCCGTCTTTTGGCAAAGATGAATTCGCAATTCCCGCAAAGCGGATCCATACAGCCGTAATTGTGAAGCCATAAAATATATTCCTTTTTGTATTTATAAAATAAAAAATGTAATTAAAAAATTAATCAATATTGGAATTGAATAAATAATCAAAAAAGTGAAACATTGAAAAAAACAGTTTAAAATAAATTTATTCGAGTATCGAGTTCAAAAACAAATAAATTAAAGTCAAAAGTGAATATAATATTCATTCTTCATTGCCACAATTAAAGCCCATTATCCATCTTTTCTCCAATTTGCCATTTCAGAGGTGCCCTCCTCCTGCTGCATTATTCTCCTTGTCAAACTCATCCAACATCATTTGCGACTTCTCATAATGAGCCAACATTCGCTCCTGCTGCTCCAATTTCTGTTTGAGTTGAGGAACAGACGAGGCCCGATGCTTCTCGTAAGCAATTGCATCCAGCATTTCACGTTCACGCAACTCCAAACGCAAAACCCGATTTGCCAAACGTTGCTTCTCATTCCTGAAAACAACAAAAATTATTAATATATTTAATGGATTCACTGACGTAGTCATTGCATGGATATGCTCTTGGAAAAGGTTGAACTCCTCCGGATTTTCCTTGGCTATTTTCAGCATTCCGCGTCGCTCGGCTTCCTCCAATTTGTGCAATTTCTTCAGCAATTCTTGCTTATCATGCACATGAACGTCCAATTCTGCTTTGATCACTTTGAAAATTGCTGAAAATATAATTAATTATTTTTAGATAAACAATCAATTTACTGAGAGTTGGTCCAGTCAAAACTTCACCATCCAGCATGATCGCCCGATTCATTCCATTCTCGTAAGCCAATTTGGTGGCGCGCGCAAGTTCAACACGAAGTTTTCGGTTTTGTTGGTGAATATAGGCCAATTGCTTCTCAAGACGTTCTTTGCCGTCGATAACCTAAAAATTTATTATTAAATATAATCAACAAATTCGAAAGTAAACCTCTGAAAACAGTGAATTTCCTCTTGGCGCAATCTCCACATTCGCATCATTGGATCGGAGTTGATGAAGCTCAATTTGGAGTTCCTTGTATTGTTCCTGAGCATTTTGCAATTCACTTCTGACGCATTCGAGCACGGAGCGGAGTGAGTCATTTTCGGTTTCCTTTTGGACGAGTTCCTGTTCCTTGTTGTAGAGTTGATCGGTCAATTCGCAATTCGCATTGACAAGTCGGCTGTTATCGGCCTTGATAGCCTCCTAAAAATTATTAATTTAAATTCAAGTTTAAAATTATTAATTCCTAACCATTGTCAATCGATATTCCTCAACTTTGCTCTCGGCGTCAAAAAGTGCAGTCTCATTGGCAGCAGCGGCTGGCATAGTCTTGTTCCGCTCTTCCTGAAGTTGTCTCTGGTAGCCATTAACCTGTCTCATCAATGATTGATTGTGCTGCTTCTCGTCTCCAATTTCGGCCTAAAATCATTTAAATTTCGACGCATAATTATTAAAAAATTTACTTTCAGGTTCTCCAGTTGCGTCAAAAGACGTTGACGGTTTTCTTCCATGTCGAATATCTCTTGTTCCCGCTTGTCCAATTGTTGGTCACGTTTCTCCATCTCAGTTTCCATTTCGCGTTCATATTGTTCTCTCTTCCGTTTCTCTCGTTCAAGCCTAAAATTGATGTTTTTATTATTAAATAGATAATTTAGATTCACATGTCTTTGAAGCGTTCTAACTCATCAGTAAGTTCTTTATTCTTGGCGACCTCTGTTTGGAGTTGCAGCTCTTTCCGTTGGAGTTCCTAGATATTAATTTTAGATAAAAATATGGAAATTTGTAAAATGTAACCTCTCGAAATGATTCATCGTTGATGTTTGTCATTGAAGATATCGAATTTTAAATTTTTTATTGATAAAAATTGAAATTAATGTCAAGTAATTTATCTGAATAAATAGGTATTTTTGTTTCATTTTCTTGATTAGCAAGATTTATTCAGTTTTTTAGAGAGAGCGAATTGGTGTGTTGAAGAGTGGTAGAACGAGTAATAATTAATGGAACAGAGTACCGGCGGAATCGGGAACAGAGCAGCCTAATTTTTTTACGATTAATTAAACCAAAATAAAACTTAAACCCAGTAAAAGCTTAAGCTCAATTCTTCAGACTCCGTCCCACTCTCAACTCCAAAAAATTCCTATTTTCCTCCATCCATTCCGGCACCAGCCCGGCATTCATTAATCAAATTCACATTTCGATTTTCGAATTCCTTTTTTTCACTGCTGCTCTGCTTTGCAATGTCTAACCTTTTTAAAATCATAATGACAAATATGTATATTTCAAATTGACAGCGAATGATTCCAGAACTACCGTATGATCAATATCGATTGATTGATTTCACTTCACTTCTTCAATTCACAATCACAATTCACATTCATTCCATATTTCATACATCTCACTTACACTACATCTACCTACAAAATAATCTAATCTAAATATACTAAATGGTCCGTATCTAATAAAACTTTTAATCCCCATTGTTCAAACAATTACAATTATTTATCGCGCGCCGCACATGAGCAATCTAAACTAAAATTAGTTAATATTTTTATTTTCAAAGTTAAGCTTTCAAGCCAAGAGAACTCAATCAGCTTACTCTAAACATAAACTTATCATAGAATTCGTACAAACCCGTATAAGTCCACCCACAAAAATCTTTAAAACATCAATCAATGAATGAAAATAAATCATAATATTTTCAAATTTAATTTTAGCAAATAAGTGAATATTTTCTTCTTTATATCATCATTCATCAAACAATTTATAAAGCAACGCAAAACAATGATCATCGATTTATCTGCTGCATCGGATGATGGACTGACATTAATTCTATTGAGAGTGCCCGTGATAGAATTGATCAAAAAGTGCACACAGGTATGAATTAATTTTTAAAAAATGAGCATTAATATTAAAGAAAATTCAGGTCTCACCGCAATGGAACCGCATTTTGTCAGAGAAATTCTTTTGGCGAAAGAAAATGGAACAAGATGGATACAAGCTGGAATGGCTTAAATTGGTCGACCTTTCAACGAAATCATTCAAATGGATGGCATTGAAACATTCTTTCGAACGAAATTTCATCAAGGACAGTTGGAATTTGGATAAGCCCAGCCTGGCATTGGATCCTGGATGGTGGGCAAGTGAACTTTGGCAGGCAGAGGGTGACCATTGGTTTGTTTTTTAATTTAAAAATATACTAATGAACAATTTTTTGCAGTGGTTTAGCTCGGATCGAAATCCCGCCGAAATTTCTTGATGGTGAACCGGAAGCTCCACAAGGATATGACAAGCCAATTCCAGCCTGCATTGTCATTCCTTTTATGGGACTTTACACAAAGAATATTCAAATCAAATTGGCCAATGAAGGATTGACGGTTTGTTAACTTTTAGAAAACTAAAATAGGTATATTTCTAATTAAATTAAAGGACGATATCATGGACAATTTCCGGCCCACGATTGTTGTCAGTGAATTGATTGGAAACCGTCGGGATTGCCCATCCAAATACACAATGCGGTGTTACCTGGACGCCACCAACCGCCTTCCAATGGACCCTTTCGACTACTACCAGCCACCTCCGAAGGATGATCAAAGCATATTTCGGGACGAATACAGGGATGAGAATGGCCGTCGAGTTGGCGCAACAATCGAAGTACAATTCAAACAAGGGCAATGTGAGCATTTAAATTGGATTATTTGAATAAAAATTTATTAATCAATTAAGATGAGGGCTGGCACCAAGTGGAATATGCATTCAAGGATTATCCGGCCGGCATGCGTTATTTGACATTGGAGTGTGCTGGATCCGGTATGGGAGACAACTCGAATGCGATAGGTGGACTCAAATTGGCCGATTGTTCAGTGAAGGCAATATGCGAGAAGAATGCACCAGAATAAAGCGACAGGATATATAAATGAGAATACGGATCAAATTGTTGAAAAGAATATGAATCGATTTTAATTTATTGTGCTTAAATATTGATTTTTCCAGTGTTAATTATTTTGTTTGATCTCTCAATCATTGAAAATAAACGTGTCTTAATTTTTCCATTTTTTATTAATAAAAGCAAAGTTTTGATCTTATTTACATATATAAATTAATTTATTGCCAAATAATATAAAAAAAAGCCCATCAATTGGTCATCTAGTGAATTCTAATGCATATAGAGACCATTTTTGCTTAAAATGAGACCCAATTTTCATTTATTTTTTAGTCAAAATTAGGCTGAATAATTAAAGAATAGGAGCAAATGATTTAACAACACCTATCGAAGTTATGATTTTTTTAAAAAAAAAAATCAGTAGAATTAAGCAGCTTTTTAATTTGGAATAAAAAATCTATACAAATCAAATTTTAGCAAAAAGATATTGGTCAAATCATTAATAATCTCCAAAATGATGAACGAGGACGAACATCATCCGATGGAAGCGTGCATGGATGGAGTGGAATTGGATCAGGATGAAGACGATTTTGTGGAAGAACCGATGGCTGCTGACATCGATTTTACCAATGCCAATGATCCAATCGCACACGACGAACCAATTACTAAAGGTTTTTCCATATTCAAAAAACATTAAAAACTCTAATTAAGTTAATGATGAAGAAAAGCCGCTGTCGACAGTGAATGTTGCCCGCGTTGATCTTGATACATTCGCAAATGACTACACGGGTTATGCACTTATGAATCGGTTTAAATAGTTTATGGATTATAAATAAGAAATATAATTGAATATTTAAGATTGATATTCATCGCCGATGTTTGTCCGCCATTGAAAATGGATGCACTTAAAATGCTCATCAGCAATATTATGAAGGTTAAATTTAGATTACAAAGTCAAAATTTTATATATTTTTTATAGAAAACGATGAATGTGCCAATGCTGAACGCCGCCTATCAACGAGTTGAATCGGCCAAATCATCCAATATTATTGGCCTATCTCGCATTGAACAAATTCCCGAAATTGACAAAAATTGGATCGAAATTACAACGGTCAAAGCGAATAGTCGGCTTGAATGTTTGTTGGCAGAATTCAAACGGCAAAAGGACGAGGCGGTAAAAGAGTCAATTCGACGTGCGCTGGAGGATGTTTTCCATCATTATGTGCAAATGGGCAATTTACAAGAGGCACTTAAACTGTACAGTCGTGGAATGCGTGAATATTGCACTGCACCTAATCAAGTCATTCAGGTTATTTTAATTCATTCCATTACCCATCATTTGCATTTTCAGATGCTCATCAATTGGATAAATGTTACGGTCTACGCCGAACAATGGCCAAAACTATTTGTGCTCCTCCCACAAGCGGATCGAGCCATCAACGAAATGATTGACCGCGACAAATTGAATGAAGTCGACAACAAATTCCCCAGCCAACAAATTGGGATGCCCGGATTCTCTGGGACGGGACCGAAGCCAACAGTGAAAAGTCAGCGAGAAATGGTGTTCAGCGCAAAGGCTAAAATTTTGGCTGTTTATGGACTGGCGAATCTGCAAAGCAAGGAATACAAAACGGCAGCAGAAAAATTCATGCAGGTTTGCATTATAAAGTACAAAAATATGTTAAACCGGTTCGGTTTATTAAACCAAAATATTTAATTAGGTTTCTTATCACTAAATTATTAAATTAGTTCTTCATTCCTTAACATCGTTCCATTTCATTTGATCATTTCAGGTCGATTTGGACGTCCTCAACTACCCTCAACTTCTTTCGGCCGCCGATGTCGCTATTTATGGTTCAATTTGTGCACTTGCCACCTTCAATCGGACAGAACTAAAGGACAAAGTGTTGGGCTCACCTCTTTTCCGAAAATCACTTGAATCGGAGCCAAAACTCATTGATTTATTGCAAAAATTTTGCAAAAGTCAATTTGGGGCATGTCTCGACATTCTTCATGATTTACGCGATCAGGTTAATATATAATTTATTTTAAATTTAATTTTCCTATTTTTAAGTTACTTTTGAACATTTATTTGGCGCCCCACATTAACACTTTGTTTTCTCTGATCCGACAAAGTGCAATCATTCAATACTTCGAAACTTATCTCACTTCTAATATTGATCAAATGGCTGTGGAATTTCGGACCACCGTGGAAATGGTAAATAGTTTTGAGTTTAAAGAAAATTAATTTAATTCATTTTCAGCTTGAAAATGAATTAATTTGCCTCATTGAAAATGGAAAATTGAAGGCAAAAATCGACTCATACAATAAAATTTTGCATGCAAACTTTTCGGACAATCGAACTGAAATCTATGAACGGTAAATTATTTTGAAAATAATTAATTAATTTTTACTTAGTTCGACGAAAATACGCAAACAATTAAATCAACGAGTCAACGCAATCCTAATTCGAACTGCACTTCTCAATCATCGAATTCATGAGCAAAAATGACACAACAAAATGAAATGAAGCCGTGAATCGATCTCTTATTGGATTCTACTATTATTTAAATAAATAAATGGATGGATGATGATGCCTTTTTATGTTGCGATGATTATTTATTGGATGAATTCATTTTATTTTACGATAAATTTATATTTAATTATGAAACTCTTTGTTAAAAATATTTGTTTTAATCTATTCTTATTTAATATTTATGCCATTTTTAATTAATTTATTCATTCATTATAGAATAAATCCAGCACATTAAATTCATCAAGCAAAAGAGAATGGTGTTCACTGTGGAGAATGCATCCAGCTATATTCAGGTATTTATATATTTTTTTTTAAAAACCATTTGAAATTGTTGAAAATATATAGAAGAAAATTTTTTGAATCCATTTTTAAAATTTTCAGTGGCAAGTGATTCGCAAGAATAGTGCTTTTATCAAGCGCCAACGCGGCATTCCAAAGCAATTCAGCACGGAACCATTCAATCTGGCCCGTATGAACAGCATTCGCCACAATGGACTGATCAATCAAAAGGCTGTGGATGTTCGGGCAACCAAGGAGGGCAAAGGAGTGCAAGTGACAATCAAGAAGCGAGGAAAGGCACGCAAACCGGTCAAATCGACGGCAACTACAACATTCACCAAAGTAATTGAATTTTTAATATTTGAATAATTTATTATTAATTTTATATTCATTTTTCAATTTTAATTGAATTAAATTTATTAAATATTTTTAATATTTATTATTTAAAGGACAGCCGCAAAGTTTTGGTGGCAATTGGCAAAACCGTCGGCTCATACAAACCGGCCCATGCCAAATTGGCCCAAAAACGTGCTTCACAAATTCTGCGCTCTCAGAAGAAGACGAAACCGGCTGCGACCGGCAAAAAGAACAAAGCGGAATGAGATTGAAGAAGAAAACAAACAAAGAAACCCATTATTTATTGGGATATATGTTGAATTGACTTTGTTGAAAATTATTTTCTTCGTTTTGTTAAAATAAATATCCAAAAAAAGCATTTCTCTTTTCCTATTTTTAATTAAAAATTCCTCTGTTTCCTTTATTTGATTTGATGGCCAGATAAGGGAAATAGGAAAATAAGTCTTTTTACCCTTCCTTGGGTTTATGTTTATGCCATTGGAAATAAATTAATCAAATATTTACTCGACTTAAATGTGCACAAATATTTGCAATTATTGCGCAGAATGTGGCCAGAAAATTGAGGATAAATATTTTTTGTTGGCAATTGATCGAAAATGGCATGAAGAATGCTTGAAGGTGGGCATTGTAGTGGAGATATAAAGTGAATATCCCTCTGGGCCTTTTGATTTTCATTTCCTCCAAACATTCTGATTTTCACAAACATTCTGATTTTCACAAACATTCTGATTTTTCACAAACATTCTGATTTTCGCAAACATTCTGATTTTGCCAAACATTCTGATTCTCCCAAAAATTCTGATTTTCACAAACATTCTGATTTTTCACAAACATTCTGATTTTTCACAAACATTCTGATTTTCACAAACATTCTGATTTTTCACAAACATTCTGATTTTCACAAACATTCTGATTTTCGCAAACATTCTGATTTTCGCAAACATTCTGATTTTCGCAAACATTCTGATTTTTCACAAACATTCTGATTTTTCACAAACATTCTGATTTTCGCAAACATTCTGATTTTCACAAATATTCTGATTTTTCACGAACATTCTGATTTTTCACAAACATTCTGATTTTTCACAAACATTCTGATTTTTCACAAACATTCTGATTTTGCCAAACATTCTGATTATCACAAATACACAAACATTCTGATTCTCCCAAACATTCTGATTTTTCACAAACATTCTGATTTTCGCAAACATTCTGATTTTGCCAAACATTCTGATTCTCCCAAACATTCTGATTTTTCACAAACATTCTGATTTTCGCAAACATTCTGATTTTGCCAAACATTCTGATTCTCCCAAAAATTCTGATTTTCACAAACATTCTGATTTTCACAAATATTCTGATTTTTCACAAACATTCTGATTTTTCACAAACATTCTGATTTTTCACAAACATTCTGATTTTTCACAAACATTCTGATTTTCGCAAACATTCTGATTTTCACAAACATTCTGATTTTTCACAAACATTCTGATTTTCGCAAACATTCTGATTTTCACAAACATTCTGATTTTTCACAAACATTCTGATTTTTCACAAACATTCTGATTTTTCACAAACATTCTGATTTTTCACAAACATTCTGATTTTCACAAACATTCTGATTCTCCCAAACATTCTGATTTTCACAAACATTCTGATTTTCACAAACATTCTGATTTTCACAAACATTGTGATTCTCCCAAACATTCTGATTTTCACAAACATTCTGATTTTCACAAACATTCTGATTCTCCCAAACATTCTGATTTTCACAAACATTCTGATTTTCACAAACATTCTGATTTTCGCAAACATTCTGATTTTTACAAACATTCTGATTTTCTCCAAAAATTCTGATTTTCACAAACATTCTGATTCTCCCAAACATTCTATGGTTGAAGGCATATTCATCGGCCGATTCAATGAATTTTCCACCAAAATTGATCTAATATCGTCCCCTTTCCCCTTCCTAAAAGTGCGCCTGTTGTAAATGTCGACTATTCGAATTTGCCGATCGCTTCTATTTCCGTGATGGCCTCCTTCTTTGTGCTCGTGATTGTATGTGAAGGGAATGGGTTTATTGAAGATGGAGAATATTGTAAATTTTTTGAAACCTCCTCTCTATTTGAAGCCCCCCTAGGGGTTTCTGAAAATTAGAAGCCTCTGAGAACTATAGAGAATTACGGTAACTTTAATTGGGGGATTAATAACTCTCTTGGAAATAAAACAAATTTATTTATACTCCCGTGAAGACATTCGTCTATTCGGCCATTCTGGCTTTTGTCAACTTTGCTTCACTCAAATCACTTCCAGCGAATGGGTAATGGCCATTCGCCACCATCCACACCGTTTGTTAGCCCATCTCGACTGTTTTGCCTGCTCCAAATGTAATGGCAGGTTGGCACCAATATTACCTTCAACTTTGTGTATATTTCGTGCAGATTTTGTGTCGGCGAACCTTTCTACTATCAAAATGGCTTCATTTTTTGCCAGCAAGATTTTATTGGCATTGGAGCCCAAATGAGTTAAAGGAAATTAATTGAGAATATCCTAGAGCATGCTGGATATCAAAATGATGTTGATTGAACAAAACATGAAAAATTGCCGTTTATTATATACAAAAAAATAAACAATAATAAAAAGAGGCAAATGTGCTTGAAGATCGACATAATTAAAAATGGGAATCTAAATCTTAAATTCTTTTTCAATAAAACAAATTATCGGAGAAATCATTCATTTGTGGCTTGAGACAATAGCATTCCAACAATTTGAGTGCCGTTGGCACCAGCCTCTTACGCATTTGTGGACTGTTGAAAATGTAGACGTAGAAGAGGATGGCATGATGCGTGTAAAGGAGCACGTGGGCAGCGAAACTGAGTCGCTGCATCAAAGTGGTCTGAAATTGGAAGGGCATGAATATGAACATGGCCAATAATCGGATCAGGGGGATTAATTGGATCGAACGATTTACATAGGAAAGTAAGATAGGACTTAAAATAGGGACACTTTCCCCAAATTATATTTACCTGCTCAGAGATGGCGAAGAATTGGATGCCAATTCTGTAGGCATAATTGGGCAAATTCAAGAGAATGAATACGGTAGTGATGACCAATAGGCTCCGGGTCAATTCTGTAAAAATAATAAAACTTTGTTAAATTCGATTATGTGGATTTCTTATAGAGATAACCTAATAAGCAGCCTTAGTCCTAAATTAAAGGCTTTTTAAATTTCTTTTGTGCAATTTACATGATAATTAGTTCAAAGGGAACATCCACCTTTTAAAAGTCAAATTCTGAAGTATCTCTCCCTGATTGATAGATAACTTTCAAATTTCGAATGTTTCAGCATGAATTTATCCCTGAAAACATACGCAAATCTGTGTATCGTAAACTGTGCCGTTTAAGGCGGGCTGCCGCTTCATGTGGATCGAGGAGGCGGCTGCTGTTATTGCCAACCATCAGAGAATTGGGGCCATCCCTGCAGGTTGAACCCATTCGGCATAAACTGGCCCTGAAATTTCATTTAAATTTCATAAATGATTATTTAGGTTAAGGATCCCGAAAATGGCATCTTAATTTTGGCATTAGGGGCATTTCCATTAGACAAATTAAATTACTCAAATTTTTAATATTTTTGGAATGCACAAAAAAATTTTGCCCAAAGCCATTCAATAGAAATTCCATCATAAAAATTGACTTAATTAAAAGTCTCCCCATCGAAAACGCACTTGGAAATTTTGACAGATTTGACCGTTTGTTGTGGTCCCGTAGAATAAACCGTATCGGCTGTGTTGAAGGAGACTGTCGGGGAGGAGGGAATTTTCTTGAGATGGGCACGTAGTCTGAGTATGACAAAAAGATTGGAAAAAATGATAATCAACGAGGGCATAATCATGCAGAAAATGGTCTCCAGCAAGGAAAACGACTGTGAATTTAAGAAGGAAATTATCCAAATTAAGGGAAAGAATGGATTAAATTCAAGGATTCAGAATTCACTTAGATCCAGCCGAAACAAAAAGACTAAATTGAATGAAACGCACATGATAAATATGCTCATAATCTGCCTTGATATCGCATCCACCGAATTCGTTGATTTCCGCCACAAAAAGAATCCTTTAATAGAAATAATATTGCCATTTTTTCCTGCCAACCATAAATTGGCAAATCCGCTGAGCAAAAGCAGAAAGAAAACATGGCGTTTGGCATTGACCAGAGAGCGTCGGAAACTGACTCGATAGAGCAGTGTGAGCCGTTCAAAACCGACCAAAACAATCAGCCAAACGCTGGCAAAATCGCAGAAATGTGCGAGGAAAGTGGCACATTTGCAGAGGAACATTGAATGCTGAATAAACGGAGGAAATGTTCAATCCAATACGAACATAAATCAAATATCTAGTATTTTGCTGGGAGGGAATAAATGGTCAGAATTTGAAGAAGATTAATCCTTCTTTAATTTTCCCATTAATTTAAGCACTATATTTGCGGGAATTGAAAAATGATTTTGGCCCTAATTTTCTTGCCTGCTCGCTTTGATCTTTGATGAAGCCCTCCTCCACCCAAAATGACAAAAGTGATAGCAAAAAGAGGGAAGACATCAAGGCTAATGTGAGCAAATAAACGCTGGAGGGCAATTTCTTGAAAATCCGATTTGAACTGCAATCAAATGTGATAATAAATTATTATGCTCCTCATTATTGATGACAGTACAGTCAATTTTGATTAGAAATGGCTTAATCAATTCATAGGCTTCAAAATGCTCAAATGGTCAAGACTTACTTAATTCCCCCATCTCCTGTCATTTTTTCTAAATTTTTAACTTAATTTCTTTTTATTTTGTCAATTTCCCAATCGCTGACCGAATTAGGATGACGACCATACAATTCCTGGAATTCATTTTGGGTTATTTAATTGTTGGAATATTGTAAAACAAACCCAGTTAAGCCGACAATACAACAAAGTGGCATATAGGAGAGATAACTGCGTGAAAATAATATATTAATTGGGGGAACAAATTGAGAGGAAATTTCCAAACGAATTTCCCAAAATTATTTATAACTCACAGAATGGAAACCAAACTCTGCTCTTCGATCATTTCGTAGGCGGGAGGAGAGGCCACTTCCTGGGATTCGATGCCAAATTTGGATGGGGCTGATTCGGATTCGGAGGTGAATTCCGATTCAAATGAAGGAAATGTGGCCGTAGGGAATGAAGTGGCCGGTGGGATGGGACTGTCGTATTCCTCAGCTGATGAAAAGTCGAAGGCGGTCAAAGCGGATTGCGGGGATTGGGATACGAAACCCATCAAAAATATTCCACCACCGGCAGCCGACATTCCTTCCAAATTGTGGCGTCGTCGACGGTGGGATGGAGGGGAAAAGGGCAATTGGCAAAGGAAAGAAAGGACAAAACACAGTCTGTAGAGAGGGGGATTAAAATCTCGATTAAAAAAATGAGGAAGAATTGGCATTGGCTGTGCGAATTGAGAGAGGGGGGATATAAGGGCAAATTTATGAATGACAAACAAAAATGTGGTTAGGCATGAATGAAGTGGGAATTGGGGATTTGGGGGGGGGGGGGGGGGGAGAAGCCTTCCATTTGAGTGATTGTCGATGCCTTTGAAAAAACGAACATTTGAAGATTGCCTCAGGGCGTGCGCGAGATGGGGGAAAAGTGAAGGATTTGAGATTTGCGCGGATTAGCCGAATGTGTGGATGGGGCCGACTTATTGACTTTAATAAGGTGGAGAAAAATAAGGTATTATTGAAGGCCATGGAGAGAGGAGGGGATTGGGATGGATGGCATTTTGTGGGTTTAACAAATTGGCAGGTGTTGGCAGATTAATTGTGGCCTGATGTGGGGGAAATGGAGGTATAATGAAAATGAACACGCAAAGTAGTGGGGGGACAAAGTTTTTCATTTGTATTCATTTCTTCCAATTCCAAAAATGGAATTGGATAAATTCAAATATTCTCGAAAAACGGAACTCGACATTTTTACTCATTTATTAGCTTGTAGAATTTGTTTTTAACAATACAAAAACATAATAATGAATGGTTTCTCCACCATCCATGGCAATGGAATTAGTCACACATTGGGTCGACATAATATTTTAATTAATTTTACAAGTATGAAAAGAAAATATAATGGAAAATTGAATGAATGTTGGGGGCATTGTTTAAATAAAATAAGAGAAATTCAACTATGAAAAGGTACAAAAATTGATCTCTTGAATATTCCATTGTATTTATTAAAGAATAGAGCAATTCAATGGGAACATTAGCGCATTAGATTGGCAACAATCCATTCCCTGACCCATCTTAATATTCTATTTTAAGCCTAAATTCATTCTAATAAATCTAAATCATTAATTTGGACTCTGCAAACTGCGATTTGCCCATTTGCGTGAGCATTTTGCTAATAAATGTAAATTGCTTTAAAATAAAAGGACAAAAGCTCATCTCAAAATCGGTCTATGTCCTCCTCCTCCTCCTCCTCATTAATTTGTCTGCGCGGAATTGGAAAATTGTACCGGACAGGGCATCATAACCAATTAAAATTTCACTGCAGTTCATTGGCCTCTCAAAATCCCTTGGGACATTTTTCCCTTGGGCAATGTTCCCTTCACGAATGGCACCCAGAAATGGTGGTTGTCGATTATTGGCCAACGTTTTTCGATTACCCTTTTCCGTCAATTCCGGCCTCACTCCTCTTCTAGGCCATTTTGTGCGCTAATTGGAAGGCACAATTTGCAAAATGGGGAATTATATATTGGCAAAAAAAAGAAGGTGGAAAAGCCTGAAAATATATTCGAATAAAGCCAAAAATTTTAATTATTTTACCGGGATCCCTTTTTGCTTTTAATAATTGCCATTATTGGCTATAAAACCCAAAAATATCAAAATTTTGTACAAATTATTGACCAAAGTTTTCTGAGCCAATTTTTGTGCCAAATTCCTTGCAAAAAATGCCATCAAAAACGTCAAAAATGCGATTATTTTCTGTGGCTTCCAAACACCAAATTCTTTGCCCCAGTGGATTTTGTGGAAGCCATTTTTTGCTCGTTAAAACGGCTTCCTTCCATTTTCCCAATTTCCGGGCTATTGACCAACTTTTGGGGCGGCAAAACGATGAAAAATTGTGGAGGTGGAAAATCATTGGAAGGAGAGGGATATTTTTTATTGGAAAAGGGGCCAAGAAATTTGTAATCAAAAACCGGAAAATAATAATTCTTGAAGATGTCCATCCATGCGAACAAAATGGTCGACAAATGGCACAAAGTCCCTTTTGGATATTTTCAGAATTTGCCACTCAAAAGGGGTAAAATTGATATGAAAGAATTTGAAAGGATTTCAGACATTTCTGATGATTTTTGATTTATTTTTTACGGCACTTTCATTAGAACTTTAGGAGTTAAAAGGACCACCCATTACAATTTCGTTTTCTTTTATGAATTTTTTGGAGAAATTTCAATGACATCAAAGTCTGTGCAAAAAATGTTTTGTTGAGAGAATGAATCGGCTCTTTGGGTCGCATCTTTGCATAAAACATTAAATGAAAATGTTGGAAAGCAGTGCTAATTAAAGGCGGAAGAATCGGACAAAATTAAAGCATAAAAATGTATCCGTCGTGTGGGAATTTGTCGCCTAAAATGTTTTTGAAAAGGATTGAGAAAGGAATTGAGGGCATTTCGACGAATTTAATTTATTATTTTACTTTTATGTACTTTCTTTTGGCGATGAATTTATAAGATTTCTTTGAAGTTTTTGTGGGCTGACTGATGAGAGGAAATTGTTACCGGAAATTGGGCACAAAAATAATGCGAATGTTTCCTTTGAAAATGATTGGAATTGCTTTGGATGCATTCATTTATTGATAATAATTCTGAATCCTCCTATATTCTCAATTTGTGTCTTTTGGCTTTATTTATTAATATGAAATACATTTAAAATAAATTGAGGGCAAAAAGCAACGTTGAATTTAACTAATTTTTGAAGGAATTTTGCACTTTTGAAAATTTTGCCACCATCGACTATTTTGGTGTTTATTTTTTTCCTCTTTTTGCTGATTTCACCCTCAAAAAAGACCAAAAAAAATGTCAAAAACAGCATTGAAATGGGGATTCCTCTTTCTTCTTTCGTGTCTTTTCATTTTTCGGCAAGTGCCCCTTTGGCAAGTTGTTCGGCCTTAAAGTTGCCGCATTCCGTCAAGAAGCCGGAAATAAGTGCGCCCGGCGTAATATCGAATGCTGGATTCCAGACTGGGCAATCCGGGGGTGAAGTGGGTTGGCCTAGGAATGGAATGGGTTAAAAAAGAAACATTGAATTGGCACTTTGATGAGGGCACACCCAGGGGGAATATTCCTTTATTAATATGCAAGAAAAGTTGCAATTTTAATGGGCAATTGTTTTAATAAATTCCTTATATTTTTGATTGAGATAAATGATAATTTCCAAAAGTGGAATTAGCCCTTCAAGCCTTAATTATATCATTAATAGCCCTCATAAAAATCAACTAAATTTTAAGCCAGAATAAAAAATGAATGAATGAGCTCAGCTAATTTCCTCCAAATCTCAATAATTCCAAATCTCATAAATACCATTCCAATGAGTCAATTCATTGGGCGGCCTTTCCTCCACTCGAATGCCGCTTCCATCTGCCAGCCGGACATTCACGGACGACATTGGAGTGCAAATGAAAAATGGGATGGAATGATGTTTGGCATTGATTGCCAATGAATAAGTGCCAATTTTGTTTGCCGTGTCTCCGTTTAATGCAACTTGATCGGCTCCAGCCACCACAAAATCCACTCCAAAATGGCGCATTGCAGCGGCGGCCTTTAAAAGTGGAGAAAAATATAAATTGAATGAAGAACAATAATTTTTGAGGGCAATTTGAATGAATCTGAATCCATTATCTTTGTTCGAAATTTCCCTTCTATTATTTGAAATTTTCCTAAGGCAAAATTCTCTCAATTTTCTTTCTTACTGCACTGTCCGGAATCAATCGAAAGGGCACACCACTTTGTTGCAATTCGTAGGCAGTCAATCGTGATCCTTGATTGTAGGGTCGAGTCTCGAGTACAATGACCAATTCCAAATGGCCAAGTCGATGAAGGAGGAGGAGTACCCCTACGTATTTTAAATGGCTTTTCTTCTTCATTATTATAAAATAACGTTTCCAACCAAGTGCGGTGCCGAATGAGGATGTGGCCAATTGGCCTGTATTACAAATTGTCATTGCCACCAATTTTTGTTCCTTTTTAATGGCTCCTCGAATGGCAATCACCGAATTCCGAAGCAACCGATCATTCTCACGTCGTTCACGTGCTTGCCATTCCAACACAAAATTGTGGATTCTGTTTTTAATTTGTTTTCCCCTAATTCCACCACACATTTGCCGACCGATTTTCCAATTCGAAAATGTTTGTTTGGGACAAATTTTGTTTGCCCATGAATTCGCGGAGTTCATCAAAAGCATTGGCTAAATTGATGGCCGTTGGACGGGCACTCAATAGGAAATGGCAATTTGCCTCCAAATTTTGGGCAAATTCCTTGGACCATGACCATTTGGGGCCATCTTTTTCCACCCGTTTTTGCTCAACCAAAAGAGTCAACATTCCAACGGTGGCGATTAGGGGTGCGCCACGGACCTAGAAAGAAAATGGAATCGAAAGGTGGTTTGGGAAGACTTTTGCGCATTAAAAATCAAACTATATCTATACATGGAGTGCTATTTAATGAGATCCAAGAGTCTTGATTAAATATGAATAAAGAAAATTGGTATTTTTAGCCATTCCACACACACCTTCATCTGCTTGATTGCATCGAATCCATCTTGAAGGCATTCTATGGCAACAAATTCCGTTCGATGAGGCAATAAACGTTGGTCTAAAACCTTTTTTGATATGTGCGGACTTTTATATTTAATATATCTCCTTTACTGACCAAAAATGAACAAGTCTGGGGATTAAATTTGTGGGATTGTAGAGGAAGTGGCTCGTCCGCAACTGAATGCCATTGGTGAATTCGATCGTCAAAATTTTCCAAATTAATTTCCATTTTTACTGGTAATTTAGATGAATATATATTTTGGATTGTTATCAAAATGACCCGGAGAATGGAAGGAAATAATCGATTAACAAAATGACGCAATTGGGCGATAAGATCCATCATCTCATCATCAGAAAATACCTATTGTTTAGCCTATTTTATTTGGTAATTGGTCTGGTTTATGATGGGAAAGCTTTATTATAAATGGTTTGTTGTACATCTTTTATCCAAAACAAAAAATGTAAATATGATATCGATTATATAGGAGAAATGCGGATGGAATAAATGGAATGAAATATAATATAATGTCGGGCGACGAATTTAAATTATGGGATCATCGATCATCATTGTTCTTGTTCATTGATTTGCCGCTTCGCATGCATCAATCCAATCAGAATAAACATCGATAGGCTCCGTCAATGAATTTATTGAAGTTTGGAAGTCTTCCATGCATACACGACATTGGATGAACCCGACATTTCGCTCACGATCCCTAAAAATAAATTATTTAAAATTAAACTAAAATTCATTTTAAAAAAAACTCACATTTTGACCTCACAAACTTTCTCGTGATTGCAAAATGGACAATTGAATTGAGTATCCAACGGCTGAATCGCTTTCACTTTTGTCGGCGCCTTCCTCTTTGACTTGCGTTTCGCCATTTTATCTCTTTGATTCAAGTTCAAGCTTTTCTAAAAAATAAAAAATATTTTGAATTTGATTTTATTAAAAAAAATAATGCATATTGGAGCAAAAATTGAGAATTTTTAATTAGGTCTGCTCTGCTGGATTGGAATAATTAGGAACGGAAATCGGAAACAATACAATTAACTTCAAACTCACTAACATCAACACAACAATTGTATTGTGAATGTGAGAGAACGAAAAAGAAGATTGTTAAGTGAAAAAGAAGAGAATAAAAAGTAAAAGAGAAATAGGATATTTTGTCGAAATATATATTATGCCAAAAAAAAATAAATTTTATTGATCATATTTTTTAGGGAATGAACATGAACTCGAAAACAACGAAATAACAAGCTTTCAACTAAAACCAAACCCGAATATTAAACCGAAAAACCTCATAAATCATATTTTATTGAGTTTATTATTTATTACAAGATAATAAAAAATTAAATTTGGTGGCAATTTTCTATGAATTTGTTCTTTTTCAGATAGATTTATTGGCAAGAATGGCCGCCGAAGAAAATTTAAATGAATTAGAAAGGATAAATTCATTGAACAAAATCACTTCTTCACTAAAATTGGATCATGAACAATCTCCCAAAAATGACGCAAAGAAAAATGGCCAAACCCCAGATGAAATCAACAACAAATGCCGAACAGAAAATGATAAAAATTCCGAAGTTGGGTCCCATTTTTCTCATTCTTCAAAATCAATGGCGAGTTCAGCGGCCACCCGAGGAGCCACAAAAGTAAAATTAAATTTAAAGAATTCAAATATTCCATATTTTCTTAATCCTTATTAAGATTTATTACCACATTGATGATGAACAAACGCCGTATTGTACAGAAGTGCCAACACCACCAGACAAAATTACTTTAGGTTATCTAATAAATTATTAAATATATGAAAAATAATGGGAAATGTTTTCTTTAATATGTTGTTACACAAGAAAAATGAATAAAACTGTATAATCGAATCACTCTTACTCCTACATTATTTAAATTTAATTTATTTTCAGCTGATTTCAAACGAGTCCTCAACAGAACGAACTTCAAGTTCTATTGCAAAGCAATCGACCCAGAAGTTGGAGGGTAAACCAACAACTTTTAGCTTTAATTTATTAACATTATAGAGAAGTGAAGGCAGAAATTCGCGATGACACTCAACCACTTAGCCGATCTTCAAATGGCCATTTTGAATTGTTTTTATTGACTGCCGAAGGATCAACAAGTCAATCCGATGGCACATCCTCAGCTGACTTCTCCAAAATTGCTGCACTTAAACGCACTGTATGATTTTCGACAGTTCTCAAAATATTTATAGGAAAAATAAATTTTCATCCAATAAGCCATTTTTCATCTAAATTTTAATAAAATCTTCATTATATCAGTATTTTAAAAAATGAATCAATCGCTTAAAAAGATATATATCCTTTTGAATAATTTTATTTATTTTTAATATATTTTGGTTACTTCAACCTCCATATTTTTATTAAAAATTCAAAAATAATGTAATTATTTATAATTTTATAGATCCCTGGTCCGGCGCCACTCTACCCTCTCACCAGCACTCAGCTCTACAGGCCTCGCCAGCATTTGCAACAACATTTTGATTCCCATTTTGGTCCAGGTATTTTTTCAATTATCCCAACAAAAGCCATTAATATTCCAACTAAAATTTATCATTGTTCTTTCTCGACCCAACTTTTTTTCCCACTAATTTCCTCCATCAAGCACATTCATTCAATGTCCAATCCAAACCCATCACTCCTCCTCAACACCTGTTCATGCACTTTGTCTTCTTTCTTCCCTTCCTCTGTTGCAAAACAAATGTCCCCTCCCATTTATCCCCTCTCTTTCCGGGGCCTAGAGCCCATCAATTTTGCAGCTACCAACCCACCGAAAAGCAGCATCAATTGATCTCTTTACCACCTTTTCCATTTTAATCTGTAACCTCAAATGGTGGCCACTATTCCAACCAAAATACAAAAAATAACAAAATTACCACCAAATTCATATGCGTTCCATTTGTTCTCACTGTTTTTGTTGTTGCCATTCTTCATCAACATCCACCGATGACATTCACCAGCAGCAGCCATATTCAACCAACACAAACAGAAGAAGATCTTCAGAACGAATCTCATTCAATTTGGAAAATGTTCAAATTCTTCCAAATCAATTTGTCTCAAATTTTAATGAGGAACCGGATCCGGAAGGATTTGCCGAAAGCATCAATATTCGAGTATCCTCTTCAGAACCGGAACATTTCATTTTCGATCGACGACGAATAAATAATAGGCAAAAAAGGAAAGGAGTGGAAGAGGATCCAACCGCAGAAAGCTATGGGCCATCTACCTCAAATTGGACCGAAACGGACAGTTCGGCCGAAACAAGTTCACCAGTTTTTGCGCCATCCTGGCGAAGAAGAGGACGAATCAAAATTTTTCAACAACAACGACGATACTACCGGACACAACATCCAAAAAGGATTTATTATGCGGCGGCAGGGACAAACCAATCATCGACAATGTCAAGAAAAAGGCAGCAAGCGGTGGGTGGAAAGGAAGAAATTGGCAATGCAAATTCGAACAGTGCAACAACAAATTCACTTTCATCAACCCCTGGACCACTGAAAAGATTCAGTTGCCAGCGAAATCTTTTCATCGACAAACGGCAGCCTTCAATAGAGGAATTTAATAAGGAGGAAAGTGGATATGGACATCGAGGAAGGGTAAAGATGGAAAAAGCACAACAACACAATTTTGCCGCTGGCATTCGACCACTTCATCGGACTTTGTCCACTCACTTGGCCAAATCATCCTCAAAAATACTAAAACTTCCTCCCTTGAATGAGGAAACTGCGCTGGAAACAACAAATGAATCGGCCATCAATTGGAATTTGAATAATCCATCCTCATCCAATAATATTGCTGCAGGCATTTATGGGCAATTTCCGGAGGGATATTCCATCTTTTTTTCTATTTAAGATCTCATTTCTTCCTATAATGATATTCTCCTTTACCCAAACATTCCATGCGGCGGTTCTTCCCAGGCCGTCAATATTCATAAACTTCTCATTGGCTTTCGCCGCCGAATTTCGCATCTTTCTCTTTCGAGCAATTTCAGCTCTGATGCTTCTTTTTATTTACTTGGCAATTCTTTTAAAAATAATTAAAAATTTGATTAACAATTCAAATTATTTAATTATTAATTTTATATTAAATTGCAGGGCATCGGAGACGGCCTTTCGAAGATTCCACAATTTACACGACAGAAACCGATGGACGAATATATTCCGATGATGAATCGCGGTAAGTAAAATGTTTTATTAAAAAATAAAAAAATAATTTCTTAAATTCTCAATTTTATCCAAAAATGCCCAAAATGACAGATTAGTGTTTTTGTGGGGGGTTAAGGAGGGAAAAGGGGGTAGTTTGGTCATCGGAAAGAAGATGAGGCCAAATGCCAAATTTCCCCTTTATTCATCTGGCCCATTTCCTAAAATGTCCTCATCCATTTTAAACCCCGGGGGCTCTTTTTGTGAAAGATTATGCCCAAAGGACCATCTCCCCTTCCATCTCGACTTTTGCCTTGAATGGCACCACATAATCGCCTTTCTTTCACTCAATTTTAACTGACATCCAACGAAAATATTCCATTTTTGACCCTTCCAAAAACATTGCCCCATTTCTTTGCAAACAAAAAATTCCTCTATAAAATAAATGAGCGGATATTATTCGGACAATAATGGGGATGTAGAGGAGGAGGAGGAATGTTCCTGTGAAGGTGATGATGAGGACGATCGTAAGGATCCAAAAATTGGTCGGAGAAGAAAAAGAGAAAAAATCATTGCGGCCAAATTCTTCACCAAAGATACGGATGCTTACACAAGCAGTGGGGCTGCATTCTCAAGCAGTGGAAATTTATGGTTTTTGAGCCATCATCGAGTGGCAAAATCCGATTTTGAGTATGGGAAATATTTCGAAAAAATTTTTTTAAATTAATTTTTAATTTTTTCAATAATTAAATTATTAAATTAACTTTTTCAGTTTGTCCACCTCAACCGACAATATCACCTCTGTGTCCAGGCAACATTACAATTTGTATCGACGCCGGAGGCGGCCATTTCCCCGGAATCGGCGACAACCATCACGGGCTTCCTCCCTCTCCTCAATGACGGAAACATCGATGGCCCTGGAAGTCATCACCGTGACACTAAATATGGATACAGTCAATTTCCTGGGCATTTCCATTGTTGGCCAATCTTCGGCCCGAGGCGATAATGGCATTTACGTGGTAAGTCAAATCAACCAAATTAAATTTATCAAAAATTTAGAGTTTTTAAATTAATTTAAAAGATTCGAATTAATTCTCATTTTTGTATAGGCAAGTGTTATGCCCGGCGGCGCTGTAGCATTGGATGGTCGAATCGAACCGGGTGACATGATTTTGCAAGTGAACGACATTTCATTTGAGGATTTCAAAAATGATCATGCAGCAGAGGTTTTAAAGCAAGCAGTCAACAAAAAAGGGTAATATAAAATTACAAATTAATTTCTAATACAATTTTTAAGGCCAATAAAATTGACTGTTGCAAAGAGTTTTGATGTTGGGAGGGCCAACTATTTTTCTGTTCCACCCCGAGAGCCGGTTCGACCAATTGACACTCATGCCTGGGTACAGCACACAAATGCGGTGCGAGGAGTGGCCACAGGCGGGGGTGGTGGTGGCACATTGGTTAGCGCAATGAATGCAATACCTGAAGGTAACTATTTTAAACCATTGTTGCTTTTAAAAATTACTGCAAAAATAAGTTAAGTTACAACTATTCCCAAAAAGTATGTAAATAAATTTTCAAAAAAGCCAATTATGGCAGCTTTGGCTCAGTTATCATTATCATCATGCTAAATAAGGAATAGGTCAGCGGCGGTTCAATACCATTCCGCTTCAGTGAATTTTTTAACCTTTAAAAAATAAAAATTTGAACAATTGAAAATTTTCAAATTAAGGTTCAGAGGGGGCGCCGACTCCAATTCCTGGTCAATATCCTCCACAAACACAAACAAATCATCAAGGACCTCCGGCAGCAATGATGAATGCATTTATGCAACAAATTGGCCAACAACAAAGCCAACTTCAACCGCAACAAAGACCGGCAAGCAGCAGCACAACGGCCACATCAAATGGATCGGGTGGTGGTGTTGGTGGTGCCGGACCGCAAACAATCATTGGACCGGGTGGAGTGTTTTTGGCCATGCAACCGAGGCTGGATTTGCATTCGGACAAGCGGAAGGTGGTTCAAACAATGGCAATGCCTAATTCGGGTTTGGATATTCGTGACCGGACTTGGCTGAAAATTCCCATCCCAATGTCATTTCTTGGTTAGCTTTTGATTACTTGAATAAAATAATTGTATAAATAATTTTAAAGGAAGTTCATTGGTCGATTGGCTGATTGAAAACATCGATGGACTGAAGGAAAGGAAGGAAGCACGACGATATGCAGCAGACCTGTTGAAGGAACGGCTAATTGCGCATGTTGTTAATAAACAACAATTCACCGAACAATGTTACTATATTTTTGGCGATGAATGTGCAGGTTTGAGTTGATTTTATATAATTATTTATAGAGCAATTTATTTTAGCTTTATTACAACTACGACAGAATGGCGGGGGCGAAAATGGTGGCGGCGTTTCCGGCTCACAATTCCACCAAATTGAAATGACCACATTGTACAATCAACAACAAAATCGGACGACATTAATTCCCTCATCATACATTCAACAGACTACTAACATCGGGGTTTGCTTATTATTTTTATTGCAAAATTGGCAAATTTTTAAGGATTAATAGTTGATAATAGAAAAAATCCTATATAATATAATCTAAAAGTGATAATCAAGCCCGGAAAAAATATTTGCCCTTGAGCGGATTCGAACTCGAGACCTAAATTTTTTAAAAGTAAAGGGTCACCCATTCGGCTAAATATGTATTTTGAGAAAAATCCATAAAATTTTTTAGATTTTTTTACATTTAAACAAAAATGTTTTCGCTAAATATTATTTATAAATAAATATTGATAAAAAATATTTTTCAGAGCAGTGATTATGCCTCAATGCCGCCAGTGTCTCCATATCCAAATCATCCGAATATCCAAATGTCGGCTGAATACCAAAATCATCAAATTCAACAACAACAGCAGACTCGTCAACAACAACCACAAAAATTCAATCATCCGGTTTATGGAGTCAATATGAATCCAATTCAAAGGGTTGTGGCCGGCATTTCCGAACAACAACAATTTGGAACAACCAGTCAAACCAGCAACAATTCAAATGAGGAATCGAGTGGATCCGAACAACGGAGAAAGTATGTAAAATTGATGAGAGGTTTTTTGAATAATAAGAGGGAAAATATGATAAATATAGAATTGTTTTCGGAATATTAATTAATTTGAATTGAACATTGAATGAAACGGATGAAAATATATTAAAATAGATGATAAATCAAATTTTCCGATAATTTTTAGAGCCATACTTCCGCCGGCACCATCACTAACATCGGTTGGTCCACAACAACATCACCAACAATTCAGACCGCACTATGCTGGCCAAAACTTGACTGGAGCAGTGGCACCGCGACCACCGCCAATTGGAGCACCACCAAGTACGCCAATAGGCGATGAGGCGGCAGGAAATGTAGCTGGAAAATATACTGGCCATCAAAATATGAATAATGTACAGCATGGAAGGATTCGATTGGCAGAAAATTTTCCCGAACTTTTTGTAGAACATTTTTAATATTTTCCGTCCTAAAATGTCCAAAACCCCAATATCAATTTTTGCCTACTCCCTCTTTAATAAGCCAGCATGACTCAATTTTTAATAAAATGCTAAATTTATCAGCCTCCATAAAAATCAATCAAATATTATTGTGCTTTGCTCTTTCTTATTAATTACTCAAAAATATTAATAATAATTATTATTATTATTTTCACGATATTTTCATTTCACATTTTGCTTTATTTTTTATATATTTATGAATGCCATATTTATTGTTCATTTCATCACAAATTTGTGCTTTTTTTGTGAACAAAGAATAAAAATTCATGCAGCCATTAATTAATGAATAATTTATTTGATTTTAATTTGGGTTA
The DNA here is from genome assembly GCA_030063045.1 of Pratylenchus scribneri. Classification (NCBI taxonomy): domain Eukaryota; kingdom Metazoa; phylum Nematoda; class Chromadorea; order Rhabditida; family Pratylenchidae; genus Pratylenchus; species Pratylenchus scribneri. The sequence continues at coordinate 967,621 of JAQSEB010000104.1, read as the reverse complement.
ATTGCCCTTTTATCGCCTTAATTTTTTGTAATATAAACCGCATCCTTTTCCAAAAGGACATAAAGAGAGGTTTTCTTTTAAGTATTCATCCATCCGTTTATCCATTTTTAAAACCAGCAATCGCTGTTAAGTAATACAGAGGCAAGTCTATGTTTGTAAAGTAGAGAATTGTGGGTATAATTTGTGCGGAAAATGCACACAAAACAGACATTCGACATTGATTTTTATAGTGAAGCAATTCCATTCCACTACTGATGAGAAAATAGAGAGCAATAGGCCGCTACCCGCTAGGATAGCATATATCGACTTATTAAATAGAAGGAAAGTGACTAATTTTAGCTTTAAACCCAAATTCTCCGCATAAAATATAGAAATTTTACGTAAATTATAAATTAAAGCTTTTCATTTTTTAGATTTAAAAACAACAATGGACGTTTATGCAAATTATTTACTTCAAAATGGAATTAAACAGCAACAACAACAGCAAAATTCAGCTACGACGCAGATGATGGCGGTGGCCAATCAAAATGTTCAAAAACAACAGCAAATGATGACACATTATTCGACACTTCCATCAGGTCCTTCATCGTATCAACAACCGCCAAATGCTACTGCAGTTCAATTGCCAAAATTGGTGGCCATGCCATTGCTCCAACAAACAGGAAATGTCGGTTTTTTTCAATATAAAAAGCAAAAAAGAAAAATAAATTAACCACGTGGTTTACTTCATTAATATAATTTGAATATATTATTAAATAATTTATTTTTAACGCCACCACAAAATTTTAGGTCTATATTGGCCCTGGACAAGAGCGGGAAGCTTTATTGATTGGACTTGGCCTTCGCAAACTCAGCGGTCGCGAGAAGGAAGATTTGGAGCGTTCAAAACGCTATGCCATGGATCAATCCGTGAAATATGTGATGCTGAAACAGCGGGAAGCTCATCAACAGCAGGTATTTTTAGTGCTCAAAAAAAATATGTCCATTCTCCGTTTGTGTTTATTTCTACTCTGGCTAAACATGAAATTCGTTCAATGAAAATATTTTAAGCAATTTCGGATAAAATCCAAAAAATTTTAAAAAATATAAACTTTCTGATAGTCAAAAATGATCACTGAACGAATTAATGAACCCAAAATTCCATCCAATTTTTATTATTTTTGCTTATTTCCACTAAGTTGACCTCCCCCTCCCCTCCTCCCTTCAGAGGCCGATCATGATGGACATTCTAAATCTAAATGGTAAGAAAAAATTACACATCAATCTTGGCAATTCGCGTTCAATTTTCTACAAAAATTAATCAAAATGGTCCTTCACCCCACCCAAACCCAATATTCTCCCTCCCATTTCCCCAATATAGAATTATTTGAGTGTGAAAATGTGGCATCAACGAATGGCAAAAATCCTCTGCTGGGCCATGTATTCGGCGCCTAAAGGCCACAGATCATAATATTTTTAATCTTATTTTTGGGCAATTAAAAATATTAATTAATTTAAATAATATAAAATTAATTCTTTATTAATTTCAGCAACAAAAAGTGTCCCTGTACACGCAGGCTCTCTCCATCATGTCCCGGGTCTACATTGGTTCAATCAATTTCGATATTGGCGAAGAACATTTGCGTCAGGCATTCAGCCCTTATGGTCCCATAAAATTGGTCAACATGTGTCGTGATCCATCCACCGGGGTAAGAAATAATTTTTAACATTTAATAATTTTTCTCGTTTAAATTTAGAATCACAAAGGATTTGCATTTGTTGAATATGAAGTGCCGGAGGCGGCCCAACTCGCCCAGGATTATATGAATACCAAAATGATTGGTGGAAGAAGCATCAAGGTGTCACCGGTAATATAATTAAATTTAATGAATTTTAAATATAATTAACCATTTAATAATTTAAGGTAACCCGTCCACAAAATATGCCCCAAGCTCAGTCCATAATCGACATGATTGTGGGTGAGGCACGCAAATTCAACCGGGTCTATGTTGCATCGGTTCATCCCGACCTTTTGGAACAGGATTTGCGCAGTGTTTTCGAGGCATTCGGCGAAATTGCCAAATGTCAATTGGCCAAAGACGCATCCGGAAAGCACAGGTTCAATTTGGATTTGGATAGAATTTTAATTTTCCGATTTTTCAGAGGTTTTGGCTATATCGAATTCACAACGGCACAGGCGGCGAAAGAAGCAGTGGAAGGAATGAATGGGTTGGTGGTCCATCCAAAAGAATAAAACATTAATGTAATTTTTTTTAATTTAAAGTTTCAATTTTGGCGGTCAATGTTTGGTCATTTCCCGTGCAATTACCCCGCCGGATGCACTGAACTATTTGAGTGCGGCACCCAATCCGGCAGCGCCCAGTGCACTTCCGGCAGCCACTGCAATGGCCGCAGCCGCAATTACCGCCAAAATCCAAGCGGCCGAAGTGGTCAGAATACCAACACTTTGAATGGAATTGGATGAGAGCCGAAAGAAGAAGAAGAAAATCAAAAGCATACTTTACATACATTTTAATGTGTTTATTTTCAAGGATTTTTTGTGTTTTTGTGAATCTTCTATTCCTTTTAATATTTTTATTTTGTGTACCCTTGATTTTGGTAATAAAATTCATATTATCCTTTGCATTTTTATATAATTTGATTATGATTAAATAAAAGGGTTTAACAATATATTTGGGGTTTGGATTCTATTATTATTACAAATATAAATTATGAAAAATTCGTAAAGATCACAGAAAATAGTGTTTAAAAAAATGGATGGATTATGTCCTCTTTTGCTGTGTTTCTCTTCTTTGTATGTTCATTTTTGTAAATGACTTTTGGCTCCATGGAAAAATTGCATCAGCGAATAGGCATCTGAAAATGTTGGAAAATGTTAATTTAAAATTCAATTTATTAGCTTATTTATTCCAGAGTAAAGAGACTTTTATTTCTCAAACCCCCGACCCTAGGATTTTTAGCCGACTCGGAAAGAGCGGTGAAAAGCTGGATTATTTTAGATGAACAAAAAAAAGGGGAGGGAGTTTTTCGGTGTGAGAACACTTTTTTGTGGTGTGCAAGGCCAAAGGGTGTAAATTTACAAAAATATAGGGAATTTGTTTTTAATGTTGAGGATAATTGATTTTGGCTAGAAAAATGGATTAATGAATTACTACACTGGAGTGTAACTTTATTAGCCCCGTTGGTTTTTTTTATTTTATTCCAGTAAAACCCAAAATTTAACCTGCAGTCAACTCGCAAATCTGCTGGTCATTCCAATTTTGGGTCGGCAAATTCTGAAGCATCAGCATTATGCCCTGAATAGTTTGTTCAAAATATATTAAATTTTTATATTTAAACCTGAAAATCCTTCTCATTTTGCAATTGTTTTGACCAAAGGCGAAGGAAGGCCCCACAAACGTAGGTGTGAAATTCGGAAAAACCGTCCTTTTCGCTCTTAAATTTAATTTTTAAATTTTTAAAATTAATTTTTGAAACCAAATAAGTGTCCCAAAGTCGAATTGTGGCCCGAAGGGGGATTTCGCGCATCAGTAAATTGTTCATCCATCGAAAGGAAAATTGCAAAAATTCCACCCCATTTGCTTCAAAATGCAAAAATAGATTGCCTAAAAATAATAAATAAAAATTATTTTTAAATGTAAAATCTTACGTTCAACTCGGCTGATCAGCTCCTTCAAATCGTTCACTTTCCTCTGAATGCCGGGCTGAGCAAAAGTATAATTGTCTTGGATTGTGTCGAGAAGGGCCGAAATGCACCAAAATGAGTCAGCCTCGACCACCTCAACTTGTTCCCGTGATAAATGGGACAGCTCAAAATTGCCAAGGTCCGAATCTGAAATTCATTTTTGGGAATAATTAAATTTTAATTGTTTTGAGAATGCTAATTTATCAATTTAATTTACTATATTTAAAAAATATTCCCCACCGTCTGAAATGAACTCCGAGAGAAAGACAATGAAGAAAGGGGTGACCAAATCGTTGATTCCTTGCACGTAACCACTCGCCGGATGCCTAATCGCCCAAATGTACAAAACACGTTCAAATATCTGAAAATAATTCATTTATTTAAACTATCTAATAATTTAATTTAAAATAAAAACAAACCTCCTGAACTTTTTTCTGCTGGAACAATGGGATCAGCGGGCACATCCTTGGGATGTCAATGTGAATTTGGCGAAATGTGATTTGGTGCTGTTCATCATATCTTGTGTGGAAATATTGCTCCACATAATGCCAATATTCGTCCCTTTTCCGCTTCAGCGTCAGCTCACGGCGATCCAAATTTGCTGGGATATAACCCTAAAATGAAAATAAATTCAGCAAAAATTTAATATGGAAAAATTTCTTACGGAAAGAATGCGCCAAGCCAGCGGTCGAATTCGTTGGGGGATGCCCAGCCAACATTCTTTCCTCAATTCATCAATGTCCACAATAATGCCGCCAATTGGTTGACCACCACTTTGATGGTGGTTTTGGATGCCAAGGATGCGACGGAGTCGATCAAAACGGGAAATGTCACCATCTTTAAAAGGCATTATTAATTAAAGAAGAACTTGAAATATTTTAAATTAAATTTGGTGGAATTTGGATTGTTTTTTAGCTACTAAAATAAGGCTTTTAGAGTTTAAGGTCGAATATAATATCATTTACTTTTTTGGTTCTTCCCCAAAATAATTAGTTCTTATCAAAATTATTTCAAAACCTAAGAAAATATTGAATTAAAAGATTTAACCTTTTGCTCTATTTGGCGTCAAATTGGCAGAAGATCGAAGCAATGCATTCGATGATGGATTATTATTATTTGTTGAGATGGAAGTATTGTTTTGATTGGTGGAAGATGAAGAAGTGGATGAGGATGTGGCATTGATGGATCGATTGCTCAATGAAACTTCCGGTAGACGGGGATAAATACTGCCATGTTGTTGGGGGCCGGAATTATTCCCACCACCACCGGCAATTGATGAGGTTATACCCGGAGGCGGCTCTGAAAATACAATTTAAAATCATTCGATTTATGTAATATTTTACCTCTTTGTGTGGCCAATCTTTGCATCGCCTGCGTTTTATGATGTCTTGAGAGGGCCGGATAGCAATTTGGCATCACGGAATCCTCATTCCTTATCATTCCACTGCTACCGAAGTTCTCCTCCGCAATTTGTCCGGCCGCATGCCTCTCAAGGACGCGGGCAGCACTGGAAAGGACGAGTCCATCGTCCACTGAAACGGTCGTATCCCAAACGTCGGAAACACTTAAATTTAGCAATTAATGTTGAATTCCAAAAATAATTTAACCTTTTTTCATAATTCCTAAACTTTTGTTCCGTTTTCGACGGAGAACTGCTGAGGTCGGTATTTTGTTTGAGCGGTGGATATTGGGCCCCATAGACTGGTTTGACACTAAAATTAAAAGTAATGATCTTTTATTAATAAATTAAACTAACCTTCCTGGCAATGGGACATTCTGTGCCCAATTGCGTTGCATCAAAAGCCGGAGAAGAAGTGCAAATAATCAATTTTTGATTATATTTCAATAAACATTCACAAATTTAATTTTGATTTGGTGCCTAAATCCTAGTTGTGTTAATTAAATCAATTTAATTTATTAGATTTATGTGAATGTGTGGAAGTTCACTGCGCCAAATTAATTTAAAAATAACAAAATTGTTCACAAAACAATCGATTGAAAATTTTCAAGTGAAAAAGCAAATTAAATTTATCAAAAAAGTTAAACAAAACAATTAACATTTAACAATAAAATAGTATTGATTGATTGAATTTATTTGGGGATTCGCCTGAGTTCATTGGCCAACCAAATTATTGCTGAAGCCAAAAGTAATGCGCCATTCTGATGAATTGATGCCAACGAAATTTGTGCATTGTACAACTTAAATATTAATTTGTTGAATTCAATTTTGCCATTTTTGCTTACCAATGTGCTTATGCCCAACACGGCCTGAGCCCATCCAACCAACAAAACTGTGTGCAATGCCATTTTTGCGCGTGGGCTTAATCCCATTCTTCGGCCAATAATCCATGTTGCTGTGGTCATTACAAGCGTCAAATAAGCCTTAATTTAATGTGTAAAAGTGTATTGTTTATTAATTGTTGATCCAAACAAATTGATTATTTAAATTAAAAATATTTTCGAATCGAAAAACCTTACAAGATTCCGATGTGTGAATTGAACAATGGCCGGATTGTTGAAAAAGTCATCAATTTTGAGTGAACCATCAGTCAATTCATGAGGCCACCATTTTTGACCGAATTTTGGCCAAGTATTGTAAACAAGACCGGCGTCTAATCCAGCCACAAAAGCACCTTAAATATGGATATTAAATTAGTTCAAATTGGATTATAATTTTACCCATTAAAATTGTAAGAAAAATAGCTAATTTATTTCCATGGACCAGTCCTCGGAATCGCCGAATACCGGAAACTTTTGAGTGCTAAAATTGATTAAAATGAATTTGTAAAAATGTTTAGCAAACGTCATATGGCGTAAACAAATTTGAGAGACCGTTCCAAAGGAAAATACTATAAAGCACAAATGCCAGCGATAAATGGGTGGCGAGTCTGCGAAAACATTTTTGAATTAATTGATAAATAAATTATTGTAAATTGTACCGATATTGGGAAACGCGTGGAGCATTTGGATCAGAATTTTTGGATGGATCGAGCCCAGATTTGACCATCCACCAGCCAATTAGACCCTAAAATATATTTAATATCGGATAAATAGGATTATCGAATTAAGATTTACAACAACCTGTGAAACGAGTAAAGCACCCGCAAATAACATTGTCCCCTTCATTCGAAGCGTAAAGTGGCCACGATACCAGAAATAGGCACATGGGACCAGGAAAACGATGCCAACTGCTCTGCCCCACATCCGATGCAAATATTCCATCGTCCAGATGAATTTGAATTGACCAAGTGTCATTTCGCCATTGGTGGCAGCTTTACTAAAATTATTGAGCTTATTGAAATGATTTGGACAAATTTGAATACTATTTATATTCCGGATATTCTTTGTAATTGGCGAATTCCTTTTCCCACTCGGCCTGAGTGAGTGGCGGCTTCATTGTCTTGAACAGGTCCCAATTGACCATTGATAGGCCACTTTCGGTGAGTCTATAAATTTAAAAGCATTTTGGTGATCAAGCCAAAATTATAAACCTGGTCAATCCACCAACCGCCACTGCTCCATAAACCATACCCGCACATCCCAATAGCCATAAACCAACTGTTCTCTTTGACAATGTTGGCTTCAAATAATTTGCCAATGAGGCATGATTCCTGCCATTGATCAATTGGCGGCGAACACTCAATGGATTTTTTAACATAAAACTTTACAATTTATTTTCCATTGTTAAACAAATAAAAAATCACCATGAATTAAAGCTGGATTGGTGGCGAAGTAGTGGAAAAACACGGGATAATCCTTTAAACTGTGCACTTAAAACACATTTAAAATTCATTGCTCTGGAATGATCAGAATATTAACTCAAAAACTCTTGAAAAATGATCAAAAAAATTCAAAGGTAATATAAATTTGTTTTCAATTCAATTCAACATATAGACTACACACTACACACAACAATTTTATCATAATATTTTATTCAGACAAAATACATATTGGATATGGAAAATACAACAAAACAAGATGCGATTTCGGCAATTTCATTTTATTTGTTTCTTTTCTCCTATTATCTTTCTTCTTCTTTTGGCATTATGTTTAATTAAAATTAATTAATTTTATGTTTTTGCGGACCTATTTTTTGGTTTTTTCCAGTTTTGCCATGGATTTTTGTGATATTATTAGATAATTAATGGTTTTCCTAAATTTGTTTGTGGTTTTTTTTTCAATTTTGCACATTTTTTTTTATTAATATGTGGCATTTTCATTTAAAATCTATAAAAACGAAATTTCTAAAATCACATCAAATCTTGATCTTGACAAATGATATGTCAAAAAAATCTTCATGAAATGCTGATCATTTTAATACCAAAAATGACCTAATTTGATTCAAAAATAAAAAAGTTATTTAATTTTAAAAAGTGACATTTTTCGAGCCACACCCTGTATTTTGTCTGAATAAAATATTATGATAAAATTGTTGTGTGTAGTCTATATGTTGAATTGAATTGAAAACAAATTTATATTACCTTTGAATTTTTTTGATCATTTTTCAAGAGTTTTTGAGTTAATATTCTGATCATTCCAGAGCAATGAATTTTAAATGTGTTTTAAGTGCACAGTTTAAAGGATTAGGCAATGTTTTTCCATCTTTAAAGCGCAACAGTTATAATTATCCAACCACATTTGAACGTAAGGAATTTACCTTGAAAAATGAATTAATTTCTCTCTTTTGAGATGTTGTGTTTCCTCCAAATGGCCAATATAAACTCCCAACAATGCCAGCCGAGCCAATTTATGATGTCAATTTGGGCGAAGATAAATTCAAAACGAATAAGCGGATGATCGATGCGAGGGGTTATGAACCAATCCATACAGAAGTATAATTTTGATTTGAATGTTTAAACACATCAACATTTATTAGCTTATTCACAAGCAATTTGGGCTTGTTGCTGCTTCCGGAGGCAATATCTCATCCTCTGATTTTGCTTATTTACAAGTAAATAATTTGCAAATTTTATTTCACAAATATTCGATATTTAGGAAAATATCAATTCAAAACTCAAAAGCAGGCAATTTGCCATTTGGAGAGTGGATCCGCCATGGCTTCCACGCACCAGAAAATCACCTGGGACGAAGCATGGTGGCGGGCGCGGATCCATCCATCATTATGAAACGCCGGTTCGTGCTGGCCGAATTATTTTGGAAGTTGGCGGTTATATTACGGAAGCCGAGGCATGATTTATTTTTCAAATTTATTATAGGAAATTTTTAAAAAAAATTTTTAAGGCTCGCTCATATTTGATGTATTTCCATCAGCGCTTTCCTTTCCCCGTTGAATTCACCAGCCAACAAATTCTCGATAAAAAACATGAAATGGAAGCAAAAATGATGGAATTGAACCGAAACAAATTTGACTGGGACACTGTGATCAAATATAATATGCAGGTTTATTTAATCATTTGGCTTCATTCAAAATATTATTTCTCATTTTTTAGAATTGCAAAGCATGGTTGACACAATACGACGTAATTTGGAAGTGCAAATACAAATAAATGAATTTTGTCATCACATTTTTTCATTTTATTAATTTGGAATAAATTGGTTGACTATTTATGTTATATTTTAAATTTATAATTCCGTAAACATTCACCATTTATTTTTGAATTTTTTCAATTATTTTGATAATAAATTGCCAGTTTGAATGCATCCAAATTGATGCATATCTTTGGTGAGGAAGAAATCCTCTCCATTCCGTTCAAAGTCGTTGTTCTGATTGTTGCCGGCTGCCCAATTGCGGCATTTTCCATTTGCCTGGTGTTCAGCGTTCTTCTACATTATCAAGAGGTTTTTAATTACAATAATTTGCTATTAAATCTTGGAAAAAAGCTTATTTTGATATTATCTAACAAATTTTTGGAATTATTAAATATTTTCCACTTATTATTAGTCATTTGCTTTATTTAAAGGCCACATGGACACATTGCGAAGTGGCCAATTGGCTGCCCTCTCTTTCGGCCGCCGTTGCCTCATATACGCCGGAAAAATACATTTGGCGTTTTTTGATCGGCATCCACGGCACACCGCGGCTGGCAATCGCCTTGGCATTCAAGTGAATTAATTTTACAAATTTTTTTTTTATTAAAAACCTTATTTTTTGGAAAGAAGACTAAAATTACATTTCATAAAACAACAAAAAAATTTAATAAATTAAAGCTAAAATACAACAAAAATGTTATTCATTAAATTAAATTCAGAAATTTTCTGATCACTTCAAGCCTTTGGCCCTCGCCATTTCGGCCCTGGTTCCGATGGGTTTGCCAATTTGCCTGTATGCTCAATGTCGTTGAGGTCATTTCTCTGCTGCTCATCGCCTGCATTTCCTCCTCCGAGGATCATTGTAAATATTTAATTTAATTCATTTATTTAATTTGATTAATATTTCAAGTTCTTCATGTCCTTTTCTTCACCATTTTTGCATTTTGTGGCACTTTCTACATGTTCACCACAATTTGGCTTTTCGACCTTTCTGGCAGACGGCGTTCAAGCAAATTGGTAATTTATTTTATTAATAAAAACTTGGGTAAATCTCGGTTTTGTACTCTTATTTTTTAATTGAGAATTTTTAGTTTTACAATTTTTTTCTTACAAAATTTTCAAAACTCATATGTGTGAGAGTTATATGTAAATTTTTGATTTCCTTTACGTCTTCTTATGACCATAGGGCACCTCGAATAAAAGCCCAACGTGACCCATTAGCGCATTGGTATATCGCTTGCTTTAGATGGCAAGAGACCTCAGGTTCAATTCCCAGAGGAGGATTGTGATTTTTTATTTTTGTTTTTTCTCCTTATTTTCGGTTTCAAAATAAAAATTAAGATTACCAAATTATGCCTTAGGTGTTACATAAAATTATTAGACAATTTATACATTTTTTGTAAACAATTTTAATTTATAAAAATAATTTAATCTGATATTTAAAATTAAAATGCTTAAATTTTCAGGGCGAACTCTCCTTCCAATACAAAGTCCTTTGTTGCTCTGGTTCGGTCATTTCCCTGCTTTTGGCCATGTACTTTTTTTACCGGCACAATCGCTATTGTGAACCTGGCATTTACACCATGTTTGCCCTGTGCGAATATTGCCTCATCATTTTCAATGTCCTATTCCATTCAACCCTCTTCTACGATTTTCATTCCCGGGTGCTTTCGTTGGTTACGGCCGCCTTCTCAGCCAACTACGATTTGTTGCCAATGCATGATTACAGCGAGAAGAGGGGCACATAATGAAGAAACAAGAAATGATGATTTTAATTAATTGATAATTTCCATACATTGTTCCCATATCCATGACTCAAAAATTGTGATATTTGTTTATTTTTGTAATTATTTCCAAATATTTTTGAAATAAATTGTTATTAGAGAATATTTTGACATTTTTGACTTAAATGAAGCAAAAAAGTGACAGAGGATTATTGATGTAAACCCCCTCCTTGCTGCTCATTCATAATCCTCCCATTCATTCCTTAATTCCTCTCCCAAATTCTTCCATTCTTGGCCTCTCAGTTTTGGGGGAAAATGTTAAAATGGCATATTATGAAACCAAAATAAAATTTGTTCTCTACTACAGAGAATTTCGAGGAGGGCCTTGAAAATGATGGCAACAGCTGTTTTGACCTCTTTCCCGCCTCAGGGGAAGGAAGGGATTTTGCCCTTTGGGACAATGACACTTTGCCCCCTCCTCAATTGATTGGCCACGACTTTAAAGCTTTGCCACCTTCTTCGGCTATGGGAGATCAAAAAATACGGGTGAGGAATGAGGATGACACTTTTCTCATTGTCAGGATTCAGGAACCCCACCTTCTAAAATTTTAACAAAGACTTCACGTTAAAAAGTATGCCCACAAGGCAATTCATCACATTTTGTCCATTTGCTTTCCTAAATTTTCGCCCATCCTTCTTTTATTAATTCATTTGAATTTGGAACACAATTTTTGTCACTTTTTCGATAAAATGCAACCACCCATGTTATTCCAACATTTTTAATTCCCCAGGGCATTTGATTAAGCCAATGTAATGTTGGTTGAACTGAAAGAGAGCGGCGATAAATTCAATTTAAATGCTTCTTCTAAGCAATTTTATTCCGGTGCATTTTCCACCATTTTTCGTCTAAAATTCACTCCGAATTGTCGATGGAATAATCAACGATGATTCTGATTAATGCCAACGGCAACAACAACATTCCAATTCCACTTTTATCCAACCATTCATCATTCATTATCCCATTAAATTTATTTCTCTTCTTGTTCATTTTGGCAAATTTGTTGAGGGCCGAAAAGAATGGCCAAGCCCCGGGGCAGGCTTCCGATAATGATGGAACCGATGACGAGGAGACGGCAAATTTACGTGGGTCAAAAGAGGGAATTGAATGAATGTTCCTCAAAATATGGAATTCAGTCGATTTTAAACATTCAAAAATGCCTCTAATTTCGTTATTTTGGCCCCAATACTCGCTTTCTTTCTCTCCTCCTTTCCTCCTAAATTTCTCATTTTATGATGGATTATTTTGGTTTGGGAGGCTCTCGGCTGGTCGAAGAAATAAATATTTGGGGACGGGAAAATGATGGCCAAGGGCGGGGGTGGCGATTTGTTTGCGCAGGCATTCGCCGATTTGGCCCCAACTAAATCAGAGTGGGGAAATTATGAGAAGCGAAATAAGGAAGCCAGAAAGACAACGGCCATCCATCCGCTACCGAAAGGCAGGAAAACCGGTGAATTAATTCGTGTAGAACATTGGCCAAATTGCCCCATCCCATTGGCCAATAAACCTTCCTTCAACAATTTTCCTTTGAGGCGACGACCACGCGCCAATTTAAAAACAAAATAGGCTTAAAAATAGGAAGACATAAAATTCTCATTCCATTGATTTGCTAAATTTTGTGCATTCATATCAAATTCAATTCTTATTAGCATATCCACAAGAGAATCTCCACCATTTTTGGCCCAATTTCGCCATATATTTTCTTCTCCCTTTTGTGCCTTCAAAATTCATTCCAAAGTGCCAATTCTCGACCTATCAGAGACAATCATCATTTATTATTGTTTTATAATTGAATCCATGCTAAAAGTGTCATCCATGCCCAGAAGCATAAAAGGATGAAAGCCTCCTCAGTGCCGGAATTCATTGATTCCTCTCCGACTTCATCAGTGCCAAAATGTCAACCACCACAACCAATCGCAGGGAATGGCCAACAATTGACGATGGCTGTAGCAATGCCTCATCAAAACGATTCTCAACAACATTCCTCCCATCAAAATGTCCCACAACAAACCCAACAAATCCATGTTCGTGTTGTTCCCCATCAACCAAGGCCATTGCCCTCAAATGTCACTGCTGGCCTTTCGCATGGTTGGGCATCGGCAATGGAAAGTCTGGGTCCACCGTCCCAATCACCGATGGTCGATGCTCGCCAAATGATCAGTGCAGTGAATGCAATTCAAGGTGGCGGCAGAAATGCACAGCCAACACAAAATGTGGCCACCCGGCAAACGGCCTCCTCCTCAAATTCATCGAGAGGCCCATCAACGGCGATGACTTCAATGAAATGTTCCCTGGAAAGTCCGGCGCAATCAAATACAAAACTGCTTTTGGCCCCGGTGGAAGAAAACAGCAGGCAAGAGGAGGAGGAAGGGGACATTTTGGGTCGGAATGGACCAATTCCAATGGAGGAAAGAATTGCCGATGTGGAGGAACAACGGCAACAGCCGCAGGGAGAAGATTGCGCATTTTGCCGTTCATTCGACTGCGAAATCATGTTTTGTTACATTTTATTTTAACCCTATATTTAACTTTTATTCAATTCATTTATTCTAATTAGCACAGATTTGCCCTTCTTTTCAACTTCATCATTGGATTCATCCTCATTTTCATTCTCATCTTTTGGGTGCGCGGAGTCATCCAATACGAAGAGTAATAAAAAAAGGGTGAAAGGAGGGAAGAGAGAAAAATGCGCGAGTGGGGCCAAAATGTGTAAAAATCTATTCAAATTTAATATAAAATCGACTGGGACCATAAAAATATGGCAAATTCCATCCCAAATTTTCCCTTTCACAAAAATCCAGCATTCACCGACTGTGACCATGTTTTCGATGGTTCCCTCCGGCGAGGCCATTTCTCGCTGCCAATTTTTCCACGTCAGGCCAGTGCCGACATTTCAGCCGACTTTTCAGCCGGCGCCGATGGAATGGAGGATGGTGGATTGGAGGAGAGGAGCACATTTCCTCCATTTGTGACTTTGGCCAGTTCCAGCCGAAATGATGAAGAGGCAACAATGGAAGAAGGGGAAAGGGATGCCGAAAATGGCCAAGGAGGCGGTTGGCTAGTCCGCTACCAATCATTGCCTGAGAATATTCAAGTTTGAGGGAAATTAACACAATCCAATTTGTGGCAAAATTTTTCCCCAAATTTTCCTTAAATTTTATTGTCTATTTTGCCAATTTTGGTGGCACTCGCGCACCATTTCATTTCCTTCCATCCAACATTATCAATTTCAATCCAATTTATTCCAGTGTATATACACGTTTGTCGCAAGGCCGAACGAGCGAGTGAGGCTGGAATTTGGTACTTTCCAATTGGCCGGAACCGCAAATCAGTAATTGGGAATAATTGGATATAATTTTGATTGGGCTATGGGCAATATTTAAAAACATGTCCATGATCTCACTACCAAATTCAGTTGCGAATCGGAATATGTGGACGTCTATTCGGAATTGATGTCACCGACCGAAGATTTGCTTTCCGCCAATTTGGGTGCCCGATATTGTGGAACGGTGGCTCCAAATGTTCGAATCAGGTTCGCAGCAACCTCATTGAATTAATCAAATGAATAATAAATTGGCATTCTTTGTTTCATCTCTCTCATATTTATTCAACAATAATTTAAGTTTGCACAATGTGATCGTTTTGGTCCTCCATTCCCTGGTTGGTCTTCGCCGCACTGAGCCATTTGTTTTGGCCGGCCGTTTCCAATTTGTGCCCGAGGCCCCATATTTGCCTGGGGCCCCATTGTTGGGAGGTGGCCATCCGGCAGCCGATTCTCGTCGTCGTTGCGCATTTCTGATTGAATCGTCAAAAAACCGGGCCAGAGGCACCATTTTATCGCCAACATACCCTGGGGCATATCCAAATGTAAGCAATTAAATTAAATGACAATTTTAATTGAATAATTCAACAAAATTTAGGCCAAGATTCCTTTTCCTAATTCTCTTATTTTATAGAATTTTCATTGCATTTATTTGCTTCGAGGCTCAAGCGGGGAACGGATTCGTCTCTTTTTCCGCGATTTTGATGTTTATTTTGGCGGCGAACAGTTTTGTCAATTTATTATCCAATTTTAATGCATTTTCCCTCATAAATAGTTGCCCATATGATTCGGTGACCATTTATGATGGTGGCTCCACATCGGAGCCAATCCTCCGTAAACTTTGTGGCCTTCAACAACGGCTGGAACTATTTTCATTCGGCAATCAATTATTATTGGAATTCAACACGACAGAACCTCCAAAAAACGACTTAAGAGGGTTAAAAACCATTCACATTTTTCTCATTTTTATTTTTATAGTTTTGTAATTGAATATGAATTCTCAAATCGTTTTGTGGATGTTAGCCGATTAATCGCCAAGCAACGGAGCATTTCACATTTGCGTGGCTCCGAATGCGACATTCGTGTTCGATCCAATCGTGAATCCATCCATTACATCCATTCACCAAATGTTCATTCTTTCATTTTGATTTAACCATTCGTTTCCTCCCTCTTTTCTTGTACAGTATCCGGCAATGTTCCCACCGAACACGACTTGTACCTATGTCCTTGATGGGCTTCAAAGTGACCAGAATTTGGAGAAGGTGCTCCTCCGTTTTGAAACTTTCGCAATGCCCTCGGCGGGCAATTCCGGCGGTGAACATCAATTGAGGATGGCCAATAAGTTTTATTTGATGAATTTGAAATTAGGACAATTAAATAAATATTTACAATAGTGCCCGTCCATCCAACCAATCAGCATCCATTTCACCGTCCTCTTTGTTGGCTTCCGCCCAAACTGGAATGGAGGAATGCAGCAGTGGCTCTTTTATTGGCATTGCCACCACAGCCAAAACAGTTTAGTATTGTTTTTGAGGGATTCATTTAATTATGATTGGATAATGGATTGTATTCTGAATCCATCTCTCTCCATCCAACCATTAATAGAATATTTCAATCTTCAATTTGATATTTTTTATTAGATCAAAGCGGTGATGGGCAACAGTGAGGAGAGTGTCTACGATGCAATTCTCTGCCATCGGCTGTCCCCAGGATCGCCCAAACTTGGCCCTTATGTGAGCCAAGGACCCCGGATTGTGCTCATTTTCAGCTCGATGGAGGCCATTGATCATCAACAACAATTGGCGACGCCATCTCCCAATGGATTCAGGTGAATTTTTGATTGGGCATTAATTTTATTATATCCCTTTTTTTCAGAGCACGTGTCGAATTCAAAACCGGTGAGTACAATTAGTGGATTGCTATGGCAATGGCATCAATTTCGCGTGCAAATTTGTTCCCTTCTAACATTATGATTTTCTCCAAGCATTCTTCCATCAGCTAAACAATTCTATTTTTGGTTTCTAAGTATACCGTACTCCTTTCCTCAATAAAAACAAACCAATTCTCACCTTTTCTTTTATCCCTCAAGAAATGTGCATTTTGATTGATATTCAAATTGAGGATTATATTTTTGAATTTTTTGATTAATGTAATGGTGCCCAAAAATTAATGTAATAAATTTATATTTTGATCATAAGTGTTCATGGTTAATTGCTCAGCAATTAAATATAATAAATCTCATAAATATAAATTCGAATTATCCTCCCCAATTCCCATGAAAGATTTTGGCATTGCCGGTGAGTCCATCGGCGGTTCCAATCGTTGTGCCTTCCGATTTCGGGATGCCAGTGGCTCGTTCAATAGTCCCCGTTATCCGGCAAATTACCCATTGGACACGGAATGCACCTATCAAATTGTGGGCCAACCTGGCAAACAAATATTGCTCCATTTCAAGGCAAAATAATGCCAAAATTCCCCTATTATACATTTTCCCATTTTCCAGCAATTTGCCCTTTTCGAGGATAATTCCAAAGAAGAGTGAGTGGTTTATTTAAATGGAATTGGGGAGGGGGGATAGGTTCATCAATAAAGTATTCTTTATACATCCACTTTGCTTCATTAATTAATTTCTAAACTTAATGGAAAATGCATTATATTAAAATTTAAAGATGTTCTGAATGAATTGGTTAGAGAAATAAATTTAACCATTTTTCTGGATTATTTCATGGATAATAAGAATGGAATACAGTTTTCTTAATCACTTTTATTTCAGATGCAATGATTGGCTTCAAATTTTTGATGTTTTTCACGAATCGGATGGCAGCGAAACTCAACGGCTTCAAGGTGAACATTGACCCTTCCTTCTCATGTTTCTTCTTCCCTAAAATCAACTAACCTTTTTGGATTTTACCTCCAGGAAAATCAAAATATCTCATAAGTCAAATAACTAGAATATTCAAGCCCTTTCTAATGCTTATTTCCAATTAATATTTGTATTAATTTTTGCTGTTTTTTGTCGATATTTTCCCTCACAAATCACAAAATTAATTCCTCCATTTTCCCCCAAAAAGCCAAACATTGTTGGCATGTTTTCCCTGGGCCGACCATTTCCGCCTACGGTGCCCATGAAATGCGTGTTATTTTCCATTCCGATGGTTTTGGCACGGCCAACGGTTTCGATGCCCACTATGAAATCCGGGACGCCTTCGATGAGGAAGTGCCAACGGCGGCACGAAAAGAACGCCGACATTGTGGGGAATTAATTGAGGCCAATGACCAACATAGCACCGGCCATTTTGGTTGGTTAGCCAGTCAAAACATTTGAACCTTTAATTAATGTTCATTTAGAATCACCCGGCTACCCAATTAAATACGAGAAAAACAAACAATGCGATTGGGAGATTCGGGTATTAAACCATTTGAACCATTTTTGGTAAACCATTTAATTTAAAATTGGTTAGGTTCGAGCTGGCCATCAAGTGCTGTTGAAGCCGAATGCATTCAATGTTGAAGGCCAAATGACGGAAGAGAAGGTGGACTGTATGAGGCAAGGACATTAATTCTTAATTCATTCCCTCAATTATATCAAAATTAGTGCCGTCCTTCGTGTCCATTTGGACTTGCACAATCGAAGCGGGTAATCCCCTCATCTTAAAGTGCCAAAAGTGCATATTCCCCCTTGCAGTGATCTTCAATTGTGCGGTGAAAATATGCAAATGATTCCACCCGTAAGATTCCATTATCCAATTTTACATATTTCCCCCTTTTCCTTCGAAGATTGTATCGCCTTCCAATTCAATTCGGCTCAGGTTGATTCACATGTCACATCTCAAATTCCTCCAAATTTACTGCTTTCAGTTTCCTGACTTCGCCAGATAAAGTCAACGGACTTCAGGGGTCATTCATTATATGTATAATATTTGTTTTCAATATTCCTTTATTTTGGATTGAAAACTCTTTTTTGGGAATAACCACTATTATTTCTAATCCAGACTCTCGCCCGAAAGGATAGGGAAAAGGGAAAACTTTAGATTTTTATATTATTATTTATCTTATCAATTGTAAGGGAAAATAGGAATAATAAAGTGAAGGACAAAAAAGATATAGAAGGGGAAAGGGCTGGTTTAAAAGGGCAGAGATTGGGGCAATATTCGATTGATATTAATAGGGTGAAGACTGATGGGTGATTAGGCAAAAAGTGGTGGTACAGTAGGACGAATAGGGGAGGCTCTTAGGCATTGCTGGGGCATTGATAAGCACAATAAAAAATGGTACTTAATAAAAAGTTCCCAACAATTTGACCGATTTACCTATTTTCCTTTTCAGTTTCAATTTCTCTTGGACCGAAGTTCGACGAGTACAAAGTTGGTTTAGGATGGAAATTGTTGCCCACAAAATGATCCGAATTTTAGGCGACAGTGAATGTTCTGGCGAACAATTCTACCTTTGCTCATATACCCGCCTTTGCATTGATTCAAAGGTGGAAAATTATTTTGGATTGGACCCAATTAATACCCCAATTTTGCATATTTTTGAGAATATCCCAAAATAATTTAGTTGCGCTGCAATGGAGAGGAAAATTGTGGCGAAAATGATGACAGCGATGAGGCACATTGTACGTTTAGTTTGGTCCCCATTCTCGGTTATCCAATTAGCCAAATCAAATAGCCGTGGATTTTTTACTAAAATTCTTGGTTTCCATTTGCCGTAATTCCTCCTTTAATCCGATTTATCCCAATTAACATTATTCCCTCATATTCCTCTTTCCCTCCATTTTCCGGCAATGCCGATGGCCGACATCGACGCAATTCAGCAATTTGGCACAAGAATCCAAAAGAAGTTTACAACATCATTTTTGGACATCTCACTTTGTTTTGCCTACTGCACTCTTTGGTCGGGAGAAGGCACAATTTTTGCATTATTTTTAAACATTTCGAATGCAATTTTTATTTTTGATTTGCAATAATAAATTTGATGTGATTCTCATAATATTTCAATATAACACATTCATTTGGCCATTAAAATACTCTGAAGAATCTTAATCCATCCATTTTGCATAACAATAAAACATTTGGACCACTTATTGGGCATATTTTTGTGTGATATTGGGCAGAGTTTGCCATGCATTTTTCTTTTTAACAATTTATTTTTACAATTAAAAATGGATGATATTTGACAAAATAATCCAATAGCAGTTTATATATTATTTAAAATGGTGCAAATTGAAAACATTTATGCCTCCTGAGGGGATTCTTTATGGCCTAAAGATGTCTATATTCTCATTTATTGTTAGGTTCCCGGATTGAATCGCAAACGGACAAGCGGACCATTATCATCGCCTACATTGGTTTCCCTTTTTATTTCTTCAATTCCATCCATTCCCCATCCAAGTCCAGTTTCGGGCCTAATTTTCTTCTTCATCCTTTCATTCTTCTGCTTTTTGTTCAAATCAAAATTGTTTTCGGAAAGCCACAAAAAGAAAGAGGAGAAAAGGCGCAAAAGGCAATTGCAGAATCGCCGAGGGCACAAAGGTATACTGTAGGCCGAATAAGGAATGCCAAAATTGTTATTAAGGAAGTGGCCGCCACCGATCAAAAGCTGATGGAATGATTGGAATTGGACGAACACGGAGTAGTCAAAGGCGGCGAGTTGGAGGAGAAGGAGGGGAATGGAGGGGCACAATGGATGGGAACGAAGATGGTGGGACAATGTCTCGGCCAAGGCATAATCCATTTCGGGCACAAAAATCGAAGCAAACCGCCCTACTCGATCGGCATCGACCCTCGGGAATGTTGTTCTCGATGGGTGGTGGTGGTGCTGGCAGAATGGGAATGTTGGGGGAGGAGGAGGACGAAGGCAGGTGGGAATTTTGATGGAGGGAAAACGTGGAAGAAATGAGGATATATACTGTACCAAAAATAATTCAGCTTCCTCAATTTGCCCATTTTCGACCATCAATTCGAACAACAACAGCAAAATGAGATGGTAACAAATTGAATATTAATAATGGAAAATATCCAATATCCTTTGCCAGCAGCAACATCATCCGAATTCGCATCAATTCATGAGATTGCCTACGGTGGAGGAAAAATCTTCTCCGGTGGCCAGCACTGGGACTGGGGCCGCAAGTTTGCCTTTGGGCGATATTCCCAGCACGATTGAAGCAGATGAAGAAGGGGGAGAAGGAGGGCAGAGGCCGACGGGATTGGATGATAGCAGAATTCTTTATGCTTAAATTGATCTATTTCCATAAACTTAAATAAAATTAAATAAACAAAATATTTAAGTTTCCAGAGAGCTGGGGAATGCGAATGAGACTCCCTTTAATCTTGTTTAATTATTAAAGAAGATGAGAATTTTAACAGTCGCGTGTAGTGTAATGGTTTCGCTCCTAGTTTATTGCTGGAAATTGTCGGGTTCGAATCCTTCGGAGATAGTGCCTTTTTTAATGTCACCTCAAAAGAAAATAAAATCATTCCGACACTTTTTAAACATTTTTCAGAATTTTTTTAAATTAAATTTGATTTACAGAGCAGCATAATTTTAAGAAAACAAATTTAAATTTATTCAAAAATTGGAATTGTTTAAAAATTATAAATAAAATTGGAGCATAAATAATAAAAGGAATTTAATGCTGAATTAAGGCATCGTAGAAAAATTTCCCATCAAAATTCAAAACATATCCATTCATTCAATTAATTTGCTTGAAATAACGATAAGCCGTGATTGCATTGTTTGTCAGGGTCTGCAAATTTATTTTTGTTTTAGTAGAAAACAACTAATTTACTTACCAAAACCAATTTGCCTTCATCATTTATTGTGTAGCGATAGGTTTCCCCATTTTGTTGTTCGCCCGGTTGTGGTTCGCCCTTCTCATCCAATCGAATATGTTGTTCGGTGAGTGCATCCCCATCCATTTCGAATTTGATCTGCATTTGGGAATGGAATTATAAATTAATTTGGATTTTTTATTGCAAACCTTATGCTGCTTTCCATCCAATCCTTTGGCCTCGAATTGTTCACCGAGTGTCCAGCCCAAATATGGGGTATCGCCTTTGGAGTTGAAATTGTGGGCATCGTATTTGCCTGGCTCGGTGGTGGATTTCTCGAATGTTTTTGTGATGGATGTGAAGCAAATCAGTTTGCGGAAAAACCACGAAACACCTTAATTAATAAAAATTAATTCTAGCAAATATTATTTTTAAATATTAATTCAATTTTAATCAGATTATAACATTTAAAGGGATTGTGAACAAATTCAATTTTATTTTTAGAGGAGACAGACTCGATTCTATAATCATTCTTTCTCTTATTTTTGCCCAATTCATTTATTTATTTTGCCTAGCAATTTACATATTTAATTAAATTTGTAATTTGTATTAAAAAACAAACCTCGACTGGCCAAATATTCGTCGAAATTTTCACTCCGTTCTAATTTGAATTTGCCAATAAATTTCTCAGGAATTTCGGTTGCCATTATTTTCGACTAATTGCAAATAACAAAAATTTATTTGATTAAAATTAAATATAATTAAATGCATTTTAAACATTTTTTATTATTCGAATATTTAATTAAACATTTATTGATAAATAATAATAACAAAAAAAAACAATATGAAAGGACTTTTGGCGGTGTTTTCAAATGAGAAGTTGAACAGAGCCTGGGATAAATGCCTTTGCCGATCGTTGGCCACAAAAATAATGCAAAATTGTTCGGCGAGGCACCGTGTCCGACAATGGATTGCGTTGAATAACTTCTAACTGAAAATGAAAGAAGAATTATTAACCGGAATTGTGAGTATATTATCTTATCATTAAAAAATAATAAATCAATACGAGAAAAGGAATAAGGGAAAATGATAAGTTTTTGACTATTTTGTGCTCTCAACTCAAAAATTAAATAACCAATTTGAATTTATACAGGATTTTTGGAATTTGGATAATCCAAAGCGGAAAATATTATTTTAATAAATTATAATTTTTTTACCTCTCCTGTAATATTCTTCCCAAATCCGGAGCCAATTGGTCTCATTTTGATGTGAAAATTGAATAAAAAATTTGTAAAGCCTTCAAGTTGGCCGGCATCCCCGGTGCTAATTAAAATTAATGAATTTTGTGGTAAATTTGTGCGCAATTTGACAATAGATTGGAGCAATTTTGAGCAATTGAATCCGGGGATTGATAGGAAAAATAAATCATCAAAAATGATGAGATGCGGTCGACCCGGTTCGATTTGACAGTGGATTTCCTTAGAAAATTTAATTTTGTTGAATTTCAACCTTATTAGTTACCTGGAATATTCGCGAAAGA
Organism: Pratylenchus scribneri; assembly: GCA_030063045.1. Lineage (NCBI taxonomy): Eukaryota > Metazoa > Nematoda > Chromadorea > Rhabditida > Pratylenchidae > Pratylenchus > Pratylenchus scribneri. Next base: position 945,032 of record JAQSEB010000104.1, on the reverse strand, counting down.
AGTTCCAGTGGATTTTGAATATCCAATGAATTGGTGAAAAATTCTTTCAATGTAATAAAGTGCATCGCATCCGAATCGAGGCGCTGGGCCATTTTACTCATCGAAACCCTAAGCAATAATTAAATCGAGAAATGAATTGGATTTATTTAAACCTGAATAATTCAGCGGAAGTATGCAAAGAAATGAAAATCACTCGGACATTGCTTTGTTTGGTTAATTTGTTGATAAAATGGATAAAAATGAAGGTTGGCGACAATAATGGCGAATATTCTAGGAAGCAAATTCCGGAAGGCGAATTGCCTAATAATTTATCCAATTCAAGTAACATTTTTTTTACTTTCTCTAGAAAATAAGAATTAATAATTATCATTTTTCTACTAATGAAGAAATAATTATAATTTCGATCGGAATTTCATGAATGGAACGGATAAAAAAGAAGGCAAATTTTATGCAAATTTTTTATACAAAACAAATAACAATAACAATTTTATACAAAATAACATACAAACAATAACAAAATACAATAGAAATAATAGCTAATATGGCAAAAACAACAATATGATGGTATAATATGCAACAATAGAGGGTAATGAAAACAATAGGAAAAATGAGAAGAAAATAATATATACAATAATTTGTAGGGGAAATTGTACACTAACAAAATCAGATGGGGAAATATGTGTATTTTTTATCTTCTCTTCAGGCCCAAAATTTGCGCATCGGGAATTCCGGCTTCAGTTCTTTGGAGATTTGTGCAAAGTAGGCGGCCTTCTCTTGATCCAATTGCTGTTCTGCCGCCTCATTGCCTGCGCCTTCTTGTGGTGGAAGCTCGAAATGTTGCACCTGCTCACCGTCGTTTCTGAAAAATGAAATATAAATTTTTTTTGAACAATAATGGTATTAAATGAACTCACGTTGATGTCTTCCAGTTGTTCCGTCCGCGTTTGGTCAATTCGCCGGCTTCGAAGAGTGGTCCAGGCAAGGCGGTTGACATGCAGCAAATCCCATGCGAATAGTTCAAGGCATAGACGATGTTCTCCAGCTCCTCGAGGGGTACACGTGGAATGTTGGCAGCCGGTCCCGAATTTGGTCGATGTTCCAAGACGACAGTGCAGCGGACTGGTTGGGCCGTTCCCTGTGGGAAAAAATGAATTAGAATGGAAATGTAAGAGGATTTTTACCTGAAGTGCTTTGTGTCCAACCAGCAGGAATTCAGTCAATGCCGCATTCATCACGCCTTTGTCCACAACTGTGCCTGGTTGAACATTTTGCTGCGGCGCCTTTGCTCGGTTGTCAATTCGTTCGGGCACAATCTGGAAAATTAAAAATAAATAATGAATTGTCCCCCAATGGACTTACTCGATAATTGGATTGGCGTTGGCAAACAATGACGGTGACGGCCGGCTCAGCAAATTTCTGTCGACGATCCTTGCAAATTTCAATGAACGCATCAGTGAAGGCCTTTCCCTCCCAATAGGCAACCTAAAAATTATTCAAAATTAATTGTTGTTCAATAAACTAGTGTAAAACTCACTCGCTTGAATTCTCCCTCCGAAGCACCGCCACGCAGAATGAACAGATGATCCGGGAATGAGCCATTTTCCGCCTCATATGCCAGCAAAGCCTCCTTGATGTTCTTCAGAAACGGCGCCATGTATTCCTCAGTGATTGTGGTCAAACGAGCCTGTTGGTACCTTAAATTATTGATTTTATTATTTGATAAAAAAATCTAATTGAATTGACCCACCAATAAGTTCCGCGCATTGCCAAACACTGCTTCCCAATTGTGTAGGCCATCTTAAAAATGAAATGGTTTTTAATTAATTAATTATTTTATTGTAATTTCTTACCCCAATAACGGTTGGATTTGCCGGCTCCTCTCCTCGTTGACGAGCATAAAGTGACAGCGGCGGTGCATGAGACCAATCCAACCCGAAGAACATTCGCTTTCCGCCCAGCCAAACATTTGCCCTTAAAAATTGGAAAATTAAAAGAGTAAAAAATATTTCTCCCCAAAAACTTACAAAACATCCGTGTCCGAGCGACTGCGATTCACACATTGGAATGCATTTGAAGTTTTCAGTACATAATTGATGCCGCCCAACTTCAGATTGGTTTTGAGCAGAATATTTTCAATGACCATTTGCGCACCGCCCGGAGCCCCTGGTGTGTTGCCCGACGCTTTGTTTGTCATATCCGGTCCGACGTGTTGAGTGAGCACTTCTGAAATATAATAAATTGTGATTGTGAATATATTCCCCCATTTTCACCACTTACTGTATCGCTGTTCCATCAGTTTGATCACGTGGTGAATGTCGCCCGCATGCGCCTGTCGTTTTCCTTGAGCGAAGAACATCACAAAGCCACACTTTTTGTCCGCAAAGTATTTGAATTTTGCTTCAACGAATTCCCTAAAAATGGCAAAAATTATTGATTTTAAAGATTGAGAAAAATTAACTCACAGGCTTGATTCCTCCCATTGCTCCCAAAGGACTTGATTCGGTGCCTGGGTCGAACAATCAGCCAATCCTCTTTGACGTGCCGTTTCCGTGAATCGACGAATGAATTCTCTGAAAAAAGGGGGGAATTTATGAGTTCGAAAAATTAAAAAAATAAAACATACTGGCAAGCATTTGTTGAGACTGCATTTTGCACGATGATTATTGCCCAACGTTGCGGCCATTCAGCGGGTTTGAAATATTGACGATTTGGATTCACATCACGGCCGACCATTCTCCAATCCATAACTGAAAAGTGGGGAATTGTTAAAATATATTCAAAATTAAAAGGCCTACCTCCTTGCTGGTTTGGCTCAACGCATTCTTGACGAGGATTGTATTGAATTGCCGGCGGGAACAGCATTTTGGCACGAGCTCGCATCAATTCCTCTCTGACCTCAACTCGATGTGCTTGAAGGAATGGATTGGTGTTGATCACTGCGGCTGCATCCCGTCCCTCCTTGATTTTGTCGGGCAAGTTGATTGGCAGCACTTGGCATTCTCGGATCATTTGCTCGGTCAGTTTTGGTGTCTGTTTGTCGATCGGAAGACGTTGACCATCACTGAAATGAAAAAAGGGGTTTTTGAACTAAAGCTAATTTTAATTGGACTTACCAAATGACCAGCAGCTCCATTGGAAAGAATGAATCCGATTGTGGTGTTCGCTTGATGAGACAAGGCAGTTTAGGGTAACGAATTCGCATCTTGTACGTCTGCTCGTAGTATTGAATCACTCCAACTTGCTGGCCTTGACGCGGGAAGTTGATGTCTTGTGCCGCCTGAGTGGTGAGCCCGACATTTGCAAAAGTCAACTGTTCATTCGGCAAATGAGTTGTTTGGACGACGACACCTTAAAATATGGATTGAATAATTATTTGTATATGATGAATGCTTATGGTTACCTCGGATTTGTTTGTTCGCTTGTTGCATCATATTTCCTCGGCCCCAAATTGCATTTCGATCGGAATTTCATGAATGGAACGGATAAAAAAGAAGGCAAATTTTATGCAAATTTTTTATACAAAACAAATAACAATAACAATTTTATACAAAATAACATACAAACAATAACAAAATACAATAGAAATAATAGCTAATATGGCAAAAACAACAATATGATGGTATAATATGCAACAATAGAGGGTAATGAAAACAATAGGAAAAATGAGAAGAAAATAATATATACAATAATTTGTAGGGGAAATTGTACACTAACAAAATCAGATGGGGAAATATGTGTATTTTTTATCTTCTCTTCAGGCCCAAAATTTGCGCATCGGGAATTCCGGCTTCAGTTCTTTGGAGATTTGTGCAAAGTAGGCGGCCTTCTCTTGATCCAATTGCTGTTCTGCCGCCTCATTGCCTGCGCCTTCTTGTGGTGGAAGCTCGAAATGTTGCACCTGCTCACCGTCGTTTCTGAAAAATGAAATATAAATTTTTTTTGAACAATAATGGTATTAAATGAACTCACGTTGATGTCTTCCAGTTGTTCCGTCCGCGTTTGGTCAATTCGCCGGCTTCGAAGAGTGGTCCAGGCAAGGCGGTTGACATGCAGCAAATCCCATGCGAATAGTTCAAGGCATAGACGATGTTCTCCAGCTCCTCGAGGGGTACACGTGGAATGTTGGCAGCCGGTCCCGAATTTGGTCGATGTTCCAAGACGACAGTGCAGCGGACTGGTTGGGCCGTTCCCTGTGGGAAAAAATGAATTAGAATGGAAATGTAAGAGGATTTTTACCTGAAGTGCTTTGTGTCCAACCAGCAGGAATTCAGTCAATGCCGCATTCATCACGCCTTTGTCCACAACTGTGCCTGGTTGAACATTTTGCTGCGGCGCCTTTGCTCGGTTGTCAATTCGTTCGGGCACAATCTGGAAAATTAAAAATAAATAATGAATTGTCCCCCAATGGACTTACTCGATAATTGGATTGGCGTTGGCAAACAATGACGGTGACGGCCGGCTCAGCAAATTTCTGTCGACGATCCTTGCAAATTTCAATGAACGCATCAGTGAAGGCCTTTCCCTCCCAATAGGCAACCTAAAAATTATTCAAAATTAATTGTTGTTCAATAAACTAGTGTAAAACTCACTCGCTTGAATTCTCCCTCCGAAGCACCGCCACGCAGAATGAACAGATGATCCGGGAATGAGCCATTTTCCGCCTCATATGCCAGCAAAGCCTCCTTGATGTTCTTCAGAAACGGCGCCATGTATTCCTCAGTGATTGTGGTCAAACGAGCCTGTTGGTACCTTAAATTATTGATTTTATTATTTGATAAAAAAATCTAATTGAATTGACCCACCAATAAGTTCCGCGCATTGCCAAACACTGCTTCCCAATTGTGTAGGCCATCTTAAAAATGAAATGGTTTTTAATTAATTAATTATTTTATTGTAATTTCTTACCCCAATAACGGTTGGATTTGCCGGCTCCTCTCCTCGTTGACGAGCATAAAGTGACAGCGGCGGTGCATGAGACCAATCCAACCCGAAGAACATTCGCTTTCCGCCCAGCCAAACATTTGCCCTTAAAAATTGGAAAATTAAAAGAGTAAAAAATATTTCTCCCCAAAAACTTACAAAACATCCGTGTCCGAGCGACTGCGATTCACACATTGGAATGCATTTGAAGTTTTCAGTACATAATTGATGCCGCCCAACTTCAGATTGGTTTTGAGCAGAATATTTTCAATGACCATTTGCGCACCGCCCGGAGCCCCTGGTGTGTTGCCCGACGCTTTGTTTGTCATATCCGGTCCGACGTGTTGAGTGAGCACTTCTGAAATATAATAAATTGTGATTGTGAATATATTCCCCCATTTTCACCACTTACTGTATCGCTGTTCCATCAGTTTGATCACGTGGTGAATGTCGCCCGCATGCGCCTGTCGTTTTCCTTGAGCGAAGAACATCACAAAGCCACACTTTTTGTCCGCAAAGTATTTGAATTTTGCTTCAACGAATTCCCTAAAAATGGCAAAAATTATTGATTTTAAAGATTGAGAAAAATTAACTCACAGGCTTGATTCCTCCCATTGCTCCCAAAGGACTTGATTCGGTGCCTGGGTCGAACAATCAGCCAATCCTCTTTGACGTGCCGTTTCCGTGAATCGACGAATGAATTCTCTGAAAAAAGGGGGGAATTTATGAGTAGGGCTGGCAAAAATAGTTGCCAAAAATCGCAAAATAGTTAACTAGAATAGTTGCCAAAAATCGCAAAATAGTTACATAAATAGTTGCAAAAACCCAAAATAGTGACAAAAATTTCAAAAAAAGTTACAATTTTTTATCGAAATAAAAGGTTAAAAATAGAAAGAGATTTAAAAAATTCATTGATCAGATCGTTCTTGGTTATAATTGCAAATCAGATACATTTCGAGATTATTAATGTTGAAACTCATTCGATTATCAGCCAAAATAGACTTATACATAGAGAAAGAACGCTCAACATCACAAGATGTGAGTGGTGAATATTTGTAAAATGGAATTAGATTTGGCGAAACATCACAATTATTGTTTTGGCCAGAAAGAATATTGCAGATTTGGGACATGATTTCGATTCCGGGATTATTGGAAACAATAAACTTGAATTTCTCTTGAATTTGTTCTGCACTTTCTCCGATTGCCATTTCCATTTCATCTTGTACTTCGCCAAAGATTTGCAATTGTTCATAAATGGATAGGCCTTGTTTTTCCAATTTTGTGATCGATTCGGCCAATTTGGCAAAATTAGATTGGATATAGGCGAGGTCCTGCCAAACAGCATTTGTATAACAGGCCAAACTTTCCTCAATTGCGACGGCATCGTTCGGGTCTAAAGTATTCAAAACCTAAATTGATATTTTACAAAAAATCATTTTTAAATTCTAAAAAAATACGTTTTGAACTGATCGAAAATTATTCCAATAATATTCAGCCGCAATTAACCAAGTTCCCCAGCGCGTGAGAATTGGTTTTGGAGGCAATGGAATTGTTGGATTCATCTCCCGAAAAGTTTTTACTCGGCTGGGGGCCTTGACGAAAACCGCTTTTGTTTTTGCAATCATTTTATCGACCATTGGAAAAATTTGCCTTATTTTTTCTGCCACTCTGTGTAGAGAATGCGCCAAACATGTAATGTGGAAGGCATTTGGGTAGAAAACCTATATATGAACATTTATTAAAATTATACATTCTTTTATACTTTCAAATCGCGGCAAGCTTTTTTCATGTAAGCTGCCGCGTCGGTGCAAAACAAAAGGCATTTGCTTTTTTCCAATGAATATTTTGCTTAAAACACAATTAAAATATTAAACAATTTTAATTCAAATTCACCCAATCCTTCATCCACAAATCTGGCAACGTGGTCCGAATCGACTTTATCTAATTCTTTCACTGCTATTAACTTTGGTTCATTCCATTGTTTTCCATCCAAAATTCCCACTAGAAGGTTGGCCATGCAACGTCCTGCTCGATCACAAGTTTCATCAACACTAACCCAATAATATTTGCCGGCAAATTCCTCAATAATTCCATCCATTTTCTTAAATTTCATCAAAAAATTTTTGTATCAATTATCAAAAACCTGTTTAAAACAATGTTCCAAATAATTTCCCAATATCCTCCGAGATGGAATATTTTTGCCAGTTTCTCGTTCCAAAAATCCTCGAAAAACGCCATTCTCAATTTTGAAAAAAAGGAATGTTAGCCGAAATTAAAGATGAGGCCAAATCGAATGTGAATTGGTCGGGAATATTTGAGGTTGTTGCGTCCAAAAATTGTTGTTTTTGTCGTTTTTCCTTTTCTGAAACTCGAAGAAGGGCACGTCTATGCTTCAATGTTTCATTGTGTTGTTTTAAATGACCAAATAGTATTGTAGAACATTTTTGTTGAATAACCTTTTGTTGAACAAATTCCCGTTGTCTATTGGTCGTTGTAAATTTTATATAAACCTGTTGTTGACACGCTTCACAATAAATCCCTTTACCCTCTTTGGTAGTATTGATTGTATAAACTGAATTTCCATTTAATCGATCAATCCACTGGCGAAACAATGCATATTTTGTATTATTTGGTGGCATTTTTAAGAAATTTCCAAAAAAAAGTTATATAAAATAGTTGTTTTGGGCTGAAATAGTGATCAAATAGTTAAATAGTTGCAAAGGTAGCAAAATAGTTAAAAATAGTGAAAAAAGTTGAAAAAAAGTTCAATATTTTGGGCTCAAACCAAGTTAGATATGTTTTTTATTGCGTTTTTATGCATAAATAATGCTCCGCATAAAATAGTTAAATAACTATATTTGCCAGCCCTATTTATGAGTTCGAAAAATTAAAAAAATAAAACATACTGGCAAGCATTTGTTGAGACTGCATTTTGCACGATGATTATTGCCCAACGTTGCGGCCATTCAGCGGGTTTGAAATATTGACGATTTGGATTCACATCACGGCCGACCATTCTCCAATCCATAACTGAAAAGTGGGGAATTGTTAAAATATATTCAAAATTAAAAGGCCTACCTCCTTGCTGGTTTGGCTCAACGCATTCTTGACGAGGATTGTATTGAATTGCCGGCGGGAACAGCATTTTGGCACGAGCTCGCATCAATTCCTCTCTGACCTCAACTCGATGTGCTTGAAGGAATGGATTGGTGTTGATCACTGCGGCTGCATCCCGTCCCTCCTTGATTTTGTCGGGCAAGTTGATTGGCAGCACTTGGCATTCTCGGATCATTTGCTCGGTCAGTTTTGGTGTCTGTTTGTCGATCGGAAGACGTTGACCATCACTGAAATGAAAAAAGGGGTTTTTGAACTAAAGCTAATTTTAATTGGACTTACCAAATGACCAGCAGCTCCATTGGAAAGAATGAATCCGATTGTGGTGTTCGCTTGATGAGACAAGGCAGTTTAGGGTAACGAATTCGCATCTTGTACGTCTGCTCGTAGTATTGAATCACTCCAACTTGCTGGCCTTGACGCGGGAAGTTGATGTCTTGTGCCGCCTGAGTGGTGAGCCCGACATTTGCAAAAGTCAACTGTTCATTCGGCAAATGAGTTGTTTGGACGACGACACCTTAAAATATGGATTGAATAATTATTTGTATATGATGAATGCTTATGGTTACCTCGGATTTGTTTGTTCGCTTGTTGCATCATATTTCCTCGGCCCCAAATTGCATTCTCAAATTGCCTGGCATCCATTGGTGGTCGGCCGCCATTTGACGAGCAAAATACACGCAAATAATCCATCACGCTTATTGCCGGGAAAAACGCCGATTTTTTAGCTGAAAATGAATGGAAAGATTATTGGATTGTGTAGATTAATAGACTTACGGTCAATTTGGACGATTGGCTGTGCATCTTGCATGCTGTCTCCGACATATCGAACATTCTTCTGTAGGCCTTTCTTCAGGATTGGAGCAACATCGCGCATTTGGATATTTCCCCGCTGGTCGTAGAATTTATTGCCGAAACAAATGTGCTCTCCTTGTTGGAACATCCTGAATGAAAAATGTTTAATTTTTTGAATAAAATGATAAAAAAAAAAAACTAACTGTTGAGAAGTGAGCAATTCCAAAAATTGTACGACCGAACGATCACCGCGAATATAGTTGGCAGCTGCATCCTTCAGATTGATGACCACTTCGGTGCGCAGCAAATTGACATGGAAAAAGTGCATATTTCGGATGTAGGCACGGCAACGCTCCTCCAGTTCATTCTGAAAAAAGATGAAGTTAATTTTCCCAACTCTTCCCTTTCTTACCCGGTTGACATCGAGCTCAAACACACGCGGTTCATTCGGTTTCAGGCCCAAATCCTTTGTGCTGTAGAGAAGAATGGCGCAATCGTAGACGAAGATGTGCTTGTCGGTGCCGAAGAATGCCTGTTCCTGTTGCAGCAGTTGGCCAAAAAGTTCCCAGCATAGACGGCGTCGTGTTTCCTTGCTTTCACTAAAAGTAATGGGATTAAATTAATTAAATTTTGACCGGAATACCCCCATTGACTTACTCATTTCGCGGTCCTCTTTCCAATGGCACCTGCTCTCCCTTGTCGCCTGCCTTTGCTCCCTTCTTTGGTGCCTTTTCTGCGATGAAGTTCAGCTCGAATTGGTAGACTTGCGGGACGGCCTTGCTCAAATTCATCTGGAAGCCATTCAGCAAAACGGTTGCATCCTGCGCCAAATTGAAAAATGTATTCTGGTCGTTGATTTTATCTAAATTTGAGAAATTAAAGCAAAAATTAGGATTAATGTTTGAACTTACGTGGCAATTCGATTACGTCCTCTTCGCGTTGATGTTGCTGTGCCGCCCATGACATGTTGCTAACATTTAACATAGCTGCTGTAGATGTAGAATAGGAGATTTGTGTAGAATAGGATTTTAGTTTTGTTTAGAAGAGGATTTTAGGATTGTGGGAATGGAATGAATCTAGAATTGAAAATGGAGGTTTTTTTATAGCTAAAAATATCCAATGCGTTATATTGGATATCGTAATAAAACAATAAGAATATGGTAGGTACAACGACAGTACAATGAATGTCAATCGATTTACAGTTTACACTCGACAGTCGACACATATAACGTACGCATCGCTATCGCTCAGCCCTCAGCTGCAGCCAGCAGCAGCAGCTTCTTGCAAAATCATAATTCATAACAGAAAAATCAATAAAATACGATAAAGATAAAAAATGGATAATTTGTCTTTTTTTTTATTGATTGATTGAGTTGATGATTGCTAATGCTAATATTGCTTTGCTTGTTTGATCCCGAAAGCCGGAATCATCAAATATTCAAAGTCAAAGCATGCGAAAAAGCATATTTTTAGGATTTTTAAATTATTTTTTTGTCTTATGTTTTCAAATATTAAAATTTATGTGAAGAAATATCCTTTTTTCAATTTTTAAAACATCTTTATTCACCACCAACAATTGCTAGCTACTAAAATGCACCGCCCGGCCCAACAATTACCGCCTAAAACTGGTCTATCCATCCTTTAGATAGATTAGAGCACTTATTGCCTATTCATTTCACTTATAATTTTAACCAATTTTCTCTCATTCTTGCCTTCATCATAACTTTATCAATCAATCTAAGAAATCAACCTATCACACTTTTTAGTGTAATATTATAGTCTTTTTTGTTTTTTAAGCAAAAAGCTCTTATCTGGTGCTTATAAAAAATTAAATAAATTTACAAATTTCAGATTAATGATGGAAATTACTTGTTGAAATATAGCAAATGGAATACGGAGTACAAACACATAACAAATTTGCTTTTTTGGATGGTAATCTTATTTTATTTTAAACATAATTTTTGTGAATATTTCAGAGGATGTTGGCGCTCCGGAGGAGACTTTGACAAAAGCCGAAGAAGAGAAGAAAAAAGCGGCAGCTCATCCACCGGAGAAGAAGGTCACAAAGCCTGCGGTTGTCACAAAAACGGCACCAGCTACAATTCCAACAAAGGAGGCTGAGAAGCACGAAAAGAAAGACAATGAAGGTGGTCAACAACAAAAGCCAGCCGCCAAATCAAGGAATGATCGCGGAGTCGGTGGTGGAAATCGTGGCCGTGATAATCGTGACGGAGGTCAAAACCGTGGAGGAGGGCCACAAAAGCAACGTAATCCACAGCAGAACGATCGAAGTAAAATATTATAATTTTTATTTAAAATTTTTAATTAAAGGAGAAGGATTTGATTCGCAAAATGATCGAGAGAAGCGAATGCCAAATGGTCGTCCTCCCCAAAACAATGAATACAACAAGGAAGCTGGAATGGATGGACGTCCTCCAAGGCGAGTCGGACCACCAAGAGGTGGTGGAGACCGACAGCGTGGTGGATATGGTGGTGGACCGCGTGGTGGGCAACGTCGCACTCGGAATGAACAAAAGGAAGAAAATAGTTAACCATTTTTATTAAAATTTATGATTTTAAATGTAAATTAAAGAAGTCGAAGACTCCAAACCAAATGAGGGCGAAAACACCGTCGAGAAACCGGCAGAGGAAAATGAGGCGGGCGAAGTGACTGATGGGCAGCAGAAAGTGAATGATGAGAATGTGGACAACAATGGCGGCGATGAAAAGGTTTGGGGGAAGTTCATAAAGATAGATGGATTATGGTTCACTTAATGAAGTAACTTATGAATAAGCAAAAAACCTTTAAAACAAATTTACTCTACATCTTTTAACTGTGACTTTGAACATAAACTTTGTTTTTGTCATAATTAAAATTTATTATTTAGAAAGGAGACCAAGAGGAAGAAGTGGTGCCCCGCGGCAAGACCTACGAAGAGTACAAGGCCGAACTGACTCAAAAGCAAATTGAGGCAGTTCAATTCAACACACGAAAACCTGGAGAGGGCGGCGACCAGAAGATCTATCAGAAGTTGGTACCATTGAAAAAACCGGAGAACACGAAGGGCGGCAAATCGGAAGATGTTCATGAAGAGACCACCCAACATGTATTAAAATTAAATAAAATTATTAATTTCTAATTGCTTTTTTTAGAAGGAAAAACGGGAGAAGCCTCTGAGCATTGATGTGGCCTTCGTGGACAAACGTTTCGGTGGTTCGAAAACTGGATTTGCTGGTGTCGATCGCAATGAGAGACCACCGCCGCGAGGAGGTGAATTTCGTCAAGGAGGCGGAGATCGTCAAAATCAACGCGGTGGCGGCGGTCCAGGCCAAGGCGGAGGAGGACGTGGTCGCGGCCCACCGCGCGATAATTATGGTAAATAAATTTAAATATGGCAAAATTACTTCTAAAATACCTTTAAAGGATCCGGCCCTGCTGGCCCTTCAAACCGTCGCCCAACCAACAAACAAGGAGGCGGTGATTTTACCCTCGAAAATGACCAATTTCCGGCATTGGGAGCCAAATGAATGAGATGATTGATGATTTGTTGGTGGATGAAACCGAATGTTGCTCTTTATTCTTGATATTCTCCTCCTCCCACTCCCATCCCGATCCTCATCATTTTATAAAATCATATTTTGTTTTTTGACATGGCCACCCACCACCTATACATCCAATACATCCACCCGCCCATTCTATAAAACAAATGGAAAAATTTGTTGTTGACTTATTTTCTGCAAACGCAATTTTATATTTCTCGCTGAATAAATGTTTTTGAATATTATTGAATATATTTTTTGATATTTTGGTAAATTAAAACCATAAATACATTTATTTACTACACTTTATAATCATTTTATACACACATTTTATTATAGAAAATGCCGGACAACAACAAAATTTTTAAGAATAGGAAGCGAAGGCCCGAAATACGGAAGGAGAAGTGCCAAGCAAAGAGGACCAGAAGAAAACAGCGGGATGAGGACAGAGAGAAATTGGGCGAGCACAGCGTTCCAAAGCAGATGCCGAAAACCATTGAAAACACCCAAGAACCGGATGATACTTTTGTGCACTCCGATGATGAAGAAGTGTTGGAGGATATGGACAATGATGAGATGGCCAATTTTTTTGTTGCCAGCGAAGATGTGCCGCCGAAAATTTTGATCACAACATCGCCCGGTGCCAAAGTGGTTAGTAAAAAGGAGTGGGTTTTGTAAAAATTGATTGATTTTTTTTCTACAGAAAACATTCAAATTGTGCTTTGAATTGCGTCGATGCATACCCAATTCGCAGATTTACACACGAAAGAATGTTCCAATGAAGAAGGTCGTCAAACAAGCAATACAGCATCAATTCACGGATATTATTGTGGTGCACGAGGACAATAAAAAACCAAGTAAGTCGGATTGGGTTAGGAAATAATTATTTGGCAAATTTATTTTAAAATTAAGGTCAAATTTTTAGAACAAAAAGCTAGAGATAATTTTTTTCATAGCTCCCAAAAGTGTTATGATCCAATATATTTATAAATTTACCAAATATTTTTTTTTAATTAAATCAAAAAATTTAGATGGAATTGTTTTTTGCCACCTTCCAAATGGACCGACCGCCTATTTCAAAATCAATTCATTGCAATATACCAAACAAATCAAGGTTTCTCATTTCCATCAATTAAAATTAATTTTATCTTTTTAAAGGGTGCCGGCGAATCAACGGACCACCATCCGGAGCTGATCCTGAACAATTTCAAGACGCGTGTTGGAAAGACAATTTCCCGGATGTTCACCTGTCTTTTCCCTCAACGAGCCGAATTTGTGGGCCGGCGTGTCGTCACATTCCACAATCAACGGGATTATGTGTTTTTTCGTCATCATCGGTTAGTCCTACTGAATTTTCAACGAAAAAGATGACCAAATATAAAAATAAATTAGACAATATTAAAAAATAATATTTATGGATTCTAAACTCATAACTCATTTAGTAAATTTTAAAGGTATGAATTCAAAAAGGAGGGACAAAAGGCGGCATTGCACGAACTTGGCCCGAGGATTACGCTCAGACTTAAATGGGTCCAAAAAGGCACATTCGATACGAGGAATGGTGAATATGAATGGGTTTTGAAGGTTTGTTGATTTTTGATTAATGACAAATTGACTCTGAATATTTATTTAAGAGACACGAAATGGAACGGAGCCGTAAGAAATTCTTGCTATGTTCTGGAGATCCGAGGAAACGACAACAAAGCAAAAATGAAAAGGCTGAAGAAGACGAAGAGGAACAAGATGATGAAGATGAGGATTAAACATATTTATTCAACGTTGTTTTCATTTTTGTTATTTTTATTGTCTGATAAATTTACATTTACTCAATCAGATTTATTATGCAATTCATATAGGAAGATATTCCCTATATCAAATATTTTAAATTTAAATTACAAAATTCATTTATAATTATAAGTCTTTTTATGTGATGTCAAATTTGAAAAAATTCTATGAATTTGGTCGCAAAATTGTTTGCGTCGGCAGAAATTATCGTGATCATGCTTTGGAATTGTAAGTTTATTTTTCAATAAATGTTTTGAATAATTCTCCTCAAATTAAGAAATAATCCAATCCCGGTTGAGCCTTTGATATTTGCAAAGACCACAAATGCCTATGTCCAAGATGGTGGGAATATTGAAATACCGGCCGACTGTTCAAATCTTCACAATGAAGTTAATTCATTTATTTAATCAATTTTTAATATAAAAAGGTGGAATTGGGCGTCGTGATTGGAACAAAGGCGCGGAAAATTAAAGCCCCACAGGCATACGGTTTCAAATAATTTTTAATCTATTTTGATGAATATATTTAAGATTATATTGGCGGCTATGTAATTGCATTGGACATGACCGCCCGTGATATACAGGATAAATTCAAAGCGGCAGGAAATCCTTGGTACCTGGCCAAATCATTCGACACTTCCTGTCCAATTGGGGAATTCGTCGACAAAAGTTTAATCCCCGACCCGCATAATATTGAAATCTACTGTTCAGGTTGGAATACCATTAATTTAATATATGTATTAGTAATTGATTTTTAGTGAATGGAAAAATTCGACAAAAATCAAAGACTGACTGTTTGATTTTCAACATCCCAACACTTTTGGAATTCATCACAAGGACCATTACGCTGGAGCCGGGGGATGTGGTGCTGACGGGCACACCGGCGGGCGTTGGCCGATGCGACAAAGGGGACAAATTGGAAATTGGAATTAGTGGAATATGCAAAGCCGAATTCAAAATTGATTAATTTTACTTTTATTTGTTCATATTTTCATATAAAATTTAAATTGTGATAAAATATTTTAATAAACAATATGTGAAAATAATTAATATTTGGGTAAATAAGAGGGGAGGTCATTTTGAAGGCATAATGCATTGATGGCAATTTTCTGTCTCCGGTAAATATCCCTCAATTTGAATGGTCGATTCATGGACATTGAAATCACGCCGTAACATTTGTGTGGTGGCCTTCAAAATTTGTTGCGAATCTGCGCTCGGGTCAATTTCTAAGTGTACGGAGATTGCCACTGAAAATTATATTTGTGTGGAATTTAATAATTTCAAAAATACCTTTATCCATTGTCAATGCCCAAATTCTGAGGTCATGAACCTTTTTGACGCCTTCAATTGTTTCCAATGCAGTGAAAACCAGTCGAAAATCAATGTTTGAGGGTCGACCTTTAAATTGACCATAAATTAAATTTTTTAAATTGTTAATTTTACCTTCTAATAAAACCACGAGTGCATCCCTAATAATGTACATTGTTGTACTCAAAACGATTAGGGAGAAGAGAAGTGTGCAAATTGGATCAATAATTTGCCAATTCGGTTTCCAAAGAATTAGAAGGCCAGCAATTAGCACGCCAATGCTTTGGATTAAATCACCTTAACATTTTTGGTTAATTTAATGGACAAAGAATTCTTACCCAAAACGTGAATAAATGCCGCCCGGACATTGATGTTCGTTTCATTGACTTCTGCTGCTGCCGGGAATTCTTTTCCCTCCTCTTCGACCAATGGTTGCCGTTCGTTGGGTGTAATGCCATTTGCGCGTCTTGATGATGAATGCTGCTTTTGGCCATGCGAATGTCCATGTCCACCACCGCCTCCATGCGAATGTGAATGTCCGCCAATGTAAAGAAGAAGACCCATTCTAAAATTTATTAATAATTAAACCAATTACTAAAAATGCTTACATAATGTTGACTGCGACGCCCACACCGGCAGTTGCGGACATTATTGTTGCGTGAATGTCGTACTTGGCCGTAATCATCCGGTCAATTGCCAAATAGACCAAAATTGCGGTGACCACCCAAATTAGGAAGACAGAAATGAATGCTCCAACCACCTCTTTAAAATTGAAATATAATAATAAATATTTGAAAATTTACCCGCCCTATGCCATCCAAAACTCATTCGCTGTGAGGCAGGTCGATTGGCCAAGTAAATTGAGAAGAGGGAAATTAGCATACTGGCCAAATCAGTCAACAAATGTGCGGCATCGGTTATGATCTGGAATGGTGGATGGCATTATTGATTGATATTTATTTAAATCTTACAGCCAGTGATTGAGCCCAAATACCGCCGACAACTTCGCAGATCTAAATATGTTTTTTGGACATTTGAATGAATGAATTGTTACTTTTTTACCGACCATAAAGAAAAGGCACACACCAACGGAGAGCCATAGGACACGAGTCGCTCGTTTATTGCCAACATTTGCTATTTTTGGTGCCTCATTTCCCCGGTCGTGACAGTGGAATGCATCATCGGCAACACTTGTTGAACTCTGCGAATTTGGATTGTTCAAATTTGATGAGGATATTGTTGCATCGTTTTGGCCGGATTCCATCGGTATTGTCGCGGTCTGTGGATGGTATTGTCCGTTATTCCTTATTAAGGTCACAGCTGCCGTCCCTTCATTTGCGGTCCCATAACCATTTTGCTGAAAAATTAACCAATTAATTGATAAGATAATTTTTTGAGGAACACCAACCGATTCGGGCATAATTATTATTAAAAACTTACATTAGTTTTGACCTGTCGTTTCAAATCCATATTCAATTGTTGTTAAAAGCTGGACACATGGATGGAATTAATGAATGAATAATAAAATAGACCACATTTTTAATTCATTATCAATTAAGAGAATCTAGAAAATGATAACAAATTAGTTGGTGAATAAATAATAATAAATGGCAAAGTATAAGAATATAAAATGGGTCAGAAAAAAAATTGAGGTTGATGAATGGCAATTCAATAATTGATCAATGATCAAATCACACCACAATCCTAGCCAAAATCCTCAATCAATAAATTTTACAGTCAATTTTTACATTTATGAGATGAGAATGAGACCAATTTAATAATGTTTCATCTCTTTGAATATCATTCAAGAGTAGTATCCAACCTCCATTGCTGTTTTGTTTACTCAAACAAAATTGTTTATTTTTATTATTCTATTCTATCGATTCGCATTTTTAGCAAACCAAACATAAATAAAAATCCATGAGACTGACATCTTAAAATCTTCTTCTTTTTATTGCTATTAACCGAAATATTTTTTAGATTGTTATAATAGCCAGAGATCAATGATGGCCGGAGTTTTTGATTTGGAATTGACCGATCGAAATAATCACGTCAGAGCTTCAGCCGATGATTTTTCCGACATGGAGGATGATGACGAATATGTGGACGTGGCAGATGTGAGGATATAATTTTATAAAGCAATCATTTTAATGCCATACTTTATTTAGGGCGAAATTTCGACTCCACCTCCATCCTCGTCTTTTGTCTCAATGTAAATTCTTCTCAAATTTTGTAAAATTTGTTTATTTTTTAGAAATGATCCTCAACTTGAAACACTCGAGATTGGAGAGCACGCGGAACTCATCAATCCTCCAAACATTAAAGTTGGCCCAGAGGATTTTCAATTGTTGAAGGTGTTGGGCAAAGGAGGATATGGCAAGGTTTTAAAATAATCAATTATATCAAATGCAAATATTTTAAAACAATTTTAAGGTGTTTCAAGTCCGAAAAATCTCCGGCAAGGACAACAACAAAATTTTTGCCATGAAAGTGTTGAAGAAAGCCACAATCATTCGAAACCAAAAGGACACGGCCCACACAAAAGCAGAGCGTAATATACTGGAAGCTGTCAAGGTTATTTTTCACTTGCTTTTAAATTCATTTTTTATATTTTAAGAGTCCCTTCATTTGTGATTTGCAGTACGCATTCCAGACTGGCGGCAAACTTTACCTTATTTTGGAATATCTCTCCGGTGGCGAATTATTCATGCATCTTGAACGGGAAGGGATTTTCATGGAGGACACTGCTGCCTTTTAGTTGGTCAAATGTGCTTTCGGAAATAATAGAAATTTCAGTTTGGCCGAAATTGTTGTGGCTCTTGAACATCTTCATCGTCAGGTTAAAAATTTTTATAAAATTTTAAATTTAAAAACGCATTTTTAGGGAATCATCTATCGGGACCTGAAGCCTGAGAATATTCTGCTCGATGCAAAAGGCCATGTGAAGTTGACTGATTTTGGATTGTGCAAAGGTTGAATTAATTAATTTTAATTAATATTAATCAATAATTAAAGAGTCAATCGAAGGCGATCTCAAAACGCACACTTTCTGTGGCACAATCGAATATATGGCACCCGAAATTTTGATGCGAACCGGACATGCAAAAGCAGTCGACTGGTGGAGCCTTGGCGCACTCACTTTTGATATGCTGACCGGTGGTCCACCTTTTACGGCAGAAAATAGGAAGAAAGTGAGAATTTAATTAAATTTTTATTAAATTAATTAATTATTTGCACAATTTTCAGACGATTGACAAAATTCTCAAAGGTCGACTTTCCCTGCCGCCCTATTTGAGCCCAGAGGCCAAGGATTTGATCAAACGTTTGTTGAAAAGGCACGTTGAAACCCGATTGGGCGCAGGACTGGAGGATGCTGAGGAAATCAAACAGCACATCTTTTTCCGTACCCACATCCACAGTTGGACCAAAGTTTATAATCGAGAGGTTTTTTTAAATTTTATTTTGATGTGTGAATTTAAATTATAGTTGGATCCTCCATTCAAACCGAACATCACCACCGAAGAGGACACATCCCTTTTTGATACAAAATTCACAAAAATGACGCCCGTCGATTCTCCGTGTAATGATGTGATCGCAATGAGCATTAATCCATTCGAAGGATTCACATATGTAAGTATAATTTTATAATAATTTTAAAAAATAATTAAAATTATTGGCAAAATAATTTATTGTTAATTTTTGCAGGTGGCCCCATCCGTCCTCGAGCAAATCAATCAGCCCACCCTTGTTCGGCCAAGGCAACAACGAAGGAACAATGGACCATTCTCTTACGGCACCTCCTCCCAAGACGACGGCATGACCAACAACAACAATAATGATGATATGATGGAATAATGGTTGGAAGAAAATGAAGAAAACAAATCACAAAGATTCGGGATATTCATTCTTGTTATTCCTCCTCCGTCCCCCCTTAATCGACTCACATTTTTTTCCATCCATTTCTGACTTCATTTTTCACATGATGTGCCCTATTTTCTTTGTTCACCAACCACCATGTTCCGTGCTAATTCAAAGAATTCTATTTCTTCTTTTTTAGAAATATTTGCTCATCCCGACCAATCAAAAACACACAGAAAGTGGCCTCCTCTTTCATAAAAATGGAATGGATTTTCTTTTTTTTTAAAACATGCGATAAAATTTGAAATGAATTCTTTATTCACAAATTTATTTACAACCCATAAAAAATATAATGGAGAAATGGTTGGGCATTGAAAGAATAAAAATATAAATCAATATGGTCGGATTTTGTCATCAAGCCAAGGGACTTGGGCCTCATCGCTGTCATATTTTTCAATCAATTGTTCCGAACAAGAGCCACCCTGAAAAATAATAAATATTGAGTATAGTAATTACGAATTTTGCAAGTTTGTAAAATAAAAGCCAAAAACCGGTCAGTTTGTGATTTTTTCTATACCCAATGTATTCTTAGAATTTTAGGTTAGAGTTTTAGCTACAAAATGATAATTGGTTTGTTGGGTAAATTTTCAAAACCCAGGGCTGTGGAAGCCGGAAAAATTCTTAACTCGGCACCTTTGAATTTTTTGGTCTAGTTGGTAAGAGAGTGGGGGAAGCTGGCCAGGGGGTCGTGAGTTCGAATCCCACCATGGTCAAATAATATTTTTAGATGAAGAAAAATGAGGAAAGGGTTTTTGGGTCTGAAAACCATATAGATTTTTATAAAAATAGATTGATTTTTAATTTTGCATTTAAAATAAATAAATTTACCTCTAATCGATTCCTGGCCAATTCCAAAATTCCATGATAATGGACTGCTGCGGCAAAAACAACAAAAAGATGGAAGAGTTGATGGGATTGACACTGAAAATGTGCATTTAATTAAAAATAGAAATATTAATACCAAAAGATCGCATTTCCCTGGGAAACATCGCTCCGGGAAGCGGGCCATATAAATTGTTGCGCCCAAAATGTACAAAGCGCCCATCAAAAGAAGCCAATGGAAGGAGGCTTGCTCAAACATCCAAGTCAGGCCATCCGTGCAAATCAAATGAATACCGGGCACAACACCTTAATTTGAATTTAAAATTATATTAGAAAATTAAAAAATTACTGCTTAAGCCCATTGCCAAGAAAACGGCACCACGGAGAGGTCGAAATTTTGGGGCAGCAAATTTTTCCCATAGCGAAATGACCACGGCGGCAATGCCCAACACAACGATCATTCCAATGTAAATGGACATTGCCAGGACACGGCAATAGAAGGCATAGTAGAGCCAAGGGACGAATGAGCCAATGATGAGCAGGGAAATGCCGGAATAATCCAATCTAAATATAATATATTTCTTTTTTGCTTGAAAAATCGATATTTTCGATTTAATTTTTAAATTATATAATTATGCACAAAATTTGTGTCAACCTGCTGAATAGGATGCCCACATTTTCGGAATGGCATTGCACTGTGTGGAATGCAAAGGAGAGGCCCATGCAGAGAATGGCGCCGATGAAGAATGCGGAGAAGATTGCCTTGTCGGGCCAGGAAATAACATCGGATGGTTGGCAGAGAAACCAAATGAAAATGCCCAGGAATGCAATGCTCCCTAAATATATTTTGCTTAAAATGTGAATCAATCGATGTTAATTTTTACTAGCAATTTATCTAATTTTTGCTTTAAAAATTTATTATTATCCAAAATTGCTTTCTCTCAACCATTTTTTTCCAGTCAAACTATTTAAGTTAATAATATAAAATGAACCATAATAATGTGTCCAAATATTGCCGGTCTCCGTGTGCAGTGAGAAAATGCTTTTGAAGCAATTGCCAAATGAGCCAAGTTGTGGCCGGTGCCCCGAATGAAGATATTCGTTGTCTTGAAGCCAAGCCGGTAATCCTGTGAAGTGGACCCGCTTCCAGTTGATTTGCCAAAAACGCTTATGAACTCGTTGGCGCCGTGAAAGTTGGTCCTCATCCTCGCCTTCATGCTCAATCCCACTGAATTGCATCATTTCCTCCTCATTTATTGGAATCTATGAAAAATATTGATGAAGTTTTACCCGAAAATTTATTGCGAATTTTACAAACCTCAAAATCGTTTTCATCCTCCATCACTTCGATCGCATCAAAGTCAGGGTGTTTTTGTTTCGCTTCCAATTTTGTGCCATTTTTTCCCTTTGTCGCGAGAATATGTCGATGAATATGCCGCTTTTTGTTTGTGTTCTCTTCTGACTATAATTTATTTTTGTTTTTAAATTTATCATTATAAATGTTAAACCTGATTCGGTATGGATTGTTCATGTCCAAAATTCTTTGGTCCATTTTTTGCAACTTGATGCGAAGGCATAGAACGTGCCCGTCTATGGCCTTTTTTGAATGTTGATTGTTTTTGGGTGGTGGTGGGCATATCTTCGATTGCGGCAGCATTTTTGCTTTCACCATTCAAATCTTTTTGATTTGATATTAAATTGTTTGATGAAGGCGTAATAGCTTCTCCCGAATTGTTTTCTTGCTGCATTTCTCTAAAAGTAAAACCTATGATCATCTAATTATCTTAGCAATTTATCATTGGAGAATTTTTCTAATTTTTTATAATAGATTTTCTGTGGATTTTCAGCAGGGCAGAGCATGAATCTGACTTTGTATTTTTACAAATTTTATCTTGCCATTTTGAAGATACACTTTTTAAAAAATTGTATAAATTTGTTTGAAATCTATCCTATCCTTTTATGGATGGGAGTTGGGACTTGGGAGATGGAACATTTTGGTTTAAATAAATATTTCGGTTGGAGAAAATTTGTCAAATATATTGGAAGCAAAATATAACAGATATATGAAATTTCATTTAAAAAATTTATCATCATTTTTAACATTTTATTAATTTTACAATAGAATTTTACAAAATAAGAAAGCGAAAAATAAAAAAAAAATAACGAACCAAATGAAATGTGGGAAAAATCACAGTGAAAAAAGGTCAAAATCACAAAAATTAATATTAATTAACATCCATTTTATTTATTCTTTATTACTCTCCATTCTTGTCTTGGGATTTTTTGGAAGTACTGGATGCGGCGATAAAATATTCTGTACCAAAGTAGGCCAACAACGGTGCAAATGCCCACTGAAATGTAATAGCCATCCACGACGAATTCGCATACATCGCCGCCCGATTTGCACAATTCTTCTTCCTGTTTTGAATTGCAGACGCCAAGAACACTTAAAAGGGAAATATATAAATGGATTAAATGAAAACCACTTACATTTGAGTGCCTTTTGCCACACAATTTTTGCGATTGAAAAAGTCTGTGATGCTGAGGAACAATGTAACTGGCCAATTTCCGCCCAAATTGTTCAAAGTGTTCAGCAATGTCATATAGGTGCCTCCAATCTATAAAAAAAGCTTAAATTTTTTTTAAATTCCAATTTTTATGGCTGACCTTTGGATCCGAAATTTGCGCATTAAATGCCATCATCGAAAGGAAAATGCAATAGGATGAGACCTGAATTAATTAAATTGTTTTTATGCTTTTTTGAATTAAATTTACCTGTTGTAAATAGTAGGCAGCAATCCAAATTGCATAATAAAAATATGGATATTCGCCGTTTGGTTCACGGAAGGAGGGCGTCCAAAAGACCAAAATTGCAAAGGCCAAACTCATCGCTATCCGATATGGATAGGCCCAAAGGAACACATTTAATGGCTGCAAATTCGCCAAAATATTTTAAAATTGAAAAAAATGGCTTACTTTTGGACCAGCCGTCTGTTTTCCCAACAACCATGGAAGAATAATTTGAAGTGGAGTGAGGAAAATTGACCTGAACAATTCGCAGGGAAAAGTAAATTGTGATTTTGGATGTTTTTTACCTGCTGGCAATTTTATCCGTGGTTATGCCGGCAGCAATCAGCTTCAAATCGGTCATCCCATCGGTGGCAGCAAATGCAATCTAAACAATAAAATTAATATATTTACTGAATTATTTTGTATTTTTTTACCTTTCCCGTCAACAAAACAATCACCAAAATGAGCATTGGTTTCAGGCAAAGAATTTTGACCAGTACGGCGTATGTTTCCAAAACGTTCAGCGACAATTCCCCGTCATTTTCGGCACCACCATTGCCATTTTCCTTGTCCTTTTCTTGGATTTGTCCATTTTCGACTTTGCTAAAATTATTTTTGGGATTTATTTTCAATTTCCAAAATAAAAACCAACGATGATTGTTGCACAACTGAATGATCAATTTCATGTTTGAAGATGAGCACCAGGGTTGTGGTCACCAAAAAGACGATGCCCCAGAAGAAGACAAAACCTTAAAAAAATACAATTAATTTTAAATGATTTAAAAATGAAATAAAAATTTAAAAAAATGATGGAGGAATGTGGGAGTAAATAAAAAATGCTCCGTATTTTTAATGCGAGCGGGGCTTTTTGTTCGCCTTTATGATGCGCTTCTTCCCTCCCATTCCCGTTGCTGTGTAAGTTTCATTTTTCACACCGGCGGAAGCGGAGGCGAGAAAATTACAATAATATAATATTGTTGTGTTATTTTTTTTGTTCTTTCGATTGATTTATTTATTCATGGATGCGCGCTTCCTTCCTTCCGCTTTTCCATTCTCACCTAATATGTGTGCGAATTTTGGGTTTAAAGAAAAAATGTTCACATTTTTAATAATTAAAAGAAATAATTTATTTAATTTATTTTTCTGCATTTTTTGCGGTGACGACATTCCCAAATTTTCATGATACTTAGCCCAATTTTCCAATTTTGATTTGAAATAGCCAATAAAATCTCAATTCTGTCAATTTATGGGCTTCCATTCATTTCCCCAAAACACTCATACCCTTATCCGTAGGCCAAATGTGTCCTTCCCCCCCCCCCCCCTCTTTTTAATGTGCGAATTAACTTCCATTTCAGGGCCGAGAATAGGAATAATTGTGGAGGGAGAGGGGATTAGTTCCGGATGGATAAATTGGGTGGGGGTAGGGAGGGGGGGGGGGGTCCATCTGGTTCATCTCATCACTTTGAATTAATTCCCAATTACCCAAAACCCAATTCCAATTCCCACATGGGAATTATATTTGCCGCGGGGAATCCCTACTCGTCATTCATCATTTATTGAGAGGCGCGCCAAAACAAATATAAAAAGAAATGCAAATTTCAGTGCCCTCCTATTTGGGTAAAATGGTCGCCGCCGCCGCATTCTTTGTGCTAATTTCCGCCACAATTCTCCTCACTTTCCCATTGGAAACGCTGGAACGCGGATTCCGTAAGTTAATTTGGGCCTAAAATTAATTATGTGGCTCTTCCATAGATCATCGAATTTCAGAAGACAATTGCAAATCGGAAAAATTGCGTGAAATAATTTTGGAGACCATTGGACTCTATCCCCACCAATACAGTCATCAGGCCAGGTTTAAATAATTAATTTGGCAAATTTGGCATTTGTTAATTAATTAATTAATTAAATTAAGACATATGAAACAAGTGGCCGAAAGTCGATTTGGGAATTGGTGGAGTGCGGTGATAATCAGCGAGCGTGGTGGATATGGGATGAGTGCCGTCTATGACCAACACCAAAATACCAGGTTTTCGCGATTAAAGTTTTGAATAAATTTTTCCAATTTAGTTGCGAAATTATGCTTTTTGATACATTCTATTGGCTTGGAAGGACTTGTTAATTTGGCCCATTTTTATTATTTTTGCCATTTTTTTGTATAAATTTGCATAAAAAATTGAGAATAAAATTGAAAACCAACCATCAAATTCGACCAATCCTTTGTCACTTGGCACCGAACGAATCCATTTATTGGCAAAATCCTTGGATTGAAGGGTCAAAAAGACGACATTGCCCATGAAGAAGCCAACGGTTTGGCCCACAACATTGCACCTGCGAATTTAAGGGAATATTTGCCTATCCAAAAAAGTGTAATATATTCACTTACGTTGATGCATAGCCAACATTTTTACGCGAAAGCATTGTCAGGGCCCATCCATCGACGGCAATGTCCTGGGTGGCGGCCAAAAAGTTTAGTGGAAGAAAAATGCACATCAAAAGAAAAACATTGGGCGGTGTTTCTGTAAAATGTTGGAATTTATTTCTAATTCGAGCTATTAAATTATTTAATAGTAAAAAATATAAAGAAAATATGAAACTTAAGGTCCGAAAAACCATATTATAAATTATTGACTTAGAAATAAATAAGAATTAATTTGAACTGACTATCATATTTGTTCTTGTCCTCTGTGCCCATAATCTCTTTGACATTGTAGGAAATGACCAATAAAAACAATCCAATCAAATATTGGCAGGGAACCTAAAAAAGATTGAAAATATTTTCGATAAATCAGCTAACAAACCATCCAGGATTTTCGGCGACCCAGCCTTCGAAAATAGATCGAATCGACGATTGGGGCCCACAGAAGTTTCATACTTTAAATTTAGTTAAATTTGAAAATGAAATTGGAATATACCTGAATGGCCAATAAGCAAATGAAAAGACAGCTTGTTGAGCATAAGTGATCTCTTTGGATTGCAGAATGAGAGGAATGGCGGCAATCAAACCAAGCGGGACACCCTATTAAATTGTGAATGTTTTTAATGGATTATATCAATAGATTTTTAATTTTAACAAATTTCAATCGTCCGAAAATATTCTATTTAGCTTTTTAAAATATTAAAATAAATTTTAATAATTAATCAATTAAACCTGAAGAAGATAAAGGAAGAGGAGCAGCAAAATTGAACCAAAATCGTCCTTCAATTCCCTTTTCATTCGTCGAATCCATGTTATTGGCCGAAGTAAAATGGGCTGAAAAAATAGACAAAATTAATTTAAATTTATTTTAATAATATTTATTTTTGGATTTTTTTTAAAATTTTGAGCGAGAAAAACACTTTAAACAACATAAAAAATACCTCCGGTTTCCCCACTATTCCTTTGGCTTTTCCATCCACATCTTCTCCTTCCTCGTCCGAATGTTCTTCAGGATAATAAAAGGCAAGATGGGCACCGGATGCATCGAAATTGGCCTCTTGTGCCAATAAATCTTCAGCCGTCTTCGGTTGATGATGATGATGGCGATTGCTTTTTGTTTTGCGCACAAATCCATCGGCCAATTCAAGGTCGGTTTTGAGCAATGCTTCTTTTCCATTAGCCGTTGAAGAAGAGGAGAGAATATTTCCGCTGTCGTCCTGAGTGTCCATGTTTTCCGTAGAACGCCGCAAAAGGGACTCTTGCGAACCGCCGCCATTATTTCTGCGTCTGGGCCTCATTGACATCAAATTTGTGTCGAGATGATAGTGGGTGATGATTATGCGGTGATTAAGATGGGCCACAAGCAATAATTCAACCGAATAGTTATTTTATGGTGAATTGATAAGGAATGGACGCGTTGATCTTTTTTTTCTTTTTGCTTAAACCGTATTTGTGGCTAAAAATAAGGAAAAAAATAATGACACAAAGCATAAAAAATAAAAATACAATGAAAATCATAAAAGGTCTTATAGTTGACAGGAATTGGGGGATTTGTGTAAAGATTTAAAAAAGAACATTGACACTTGTGATTATTATAATTTGAGGAGATTAGAAAATTGACAAAAAAATGGAGGAAAAAGGTGGGAATTTAGACTTTAAAAAAGGCAAAATATGGAAAGAAATATTCCCTAAAATTTTTATTTTAATAGGCTGAAATAAAAGTGGGTTCAATATGTATTTTTTCGGGCAAATTTTAACTTTTAAGTGACGTGAAAAAGTGAAACGTGAAACTAAAATTTATTTATTTTTCTCGCCAAAATTTTTAATTTTTTTTTATTAAATTATTGTTTTTCGTTTCGATAAAAATTTCAATTTTAACTACCGTACCACCTTTTTTGGCTCGTTTCCTCCTTCCAAATCGTCGGCCAACTTTTTCTCGGCCAAAAAGTTTGGAGTTTGTCCCATATTTTTGTTGCCCGGCAGTGCCAGAGTCAAATCAGGCAAATACAATTTTTGCACTGGTTGATGGCCGCCCTTTTTTGTTGCTGCCGTTATAACAAGCCCTTGACTGGAATCATTGAAAGGACTGCCATTGTTGGAGGAATTGGAGCTAGCCAAACTGGCTCTTCGATCCATTGAATTGTTCTGTTGTTGTGGTGATTGTTGAGGATGTACAGTTGCCATTAAAATTTTAAAAAATTTTCCAAAATTCTTCTAAAAATTCCATAAAATTTGTTTTGAATCTTGAAAATTTCCCATCTATTCGCCCAAATTATTATTATGATGGTGGAACGGTTACAGACATGTAAATGGAGGAGGAAAAGCCACCAACATAATCCAAAGGCAGTTAGCTGATCGATGTATGGAAGTTTTGATTGATTGAGCGACTTGGTGTTGGGGGTGGGGGATGATCGCGTCAAAAACACACTCAGACCCTTACAATGTTGTTGAATGAATGCACGAGAAACAGCTTTAACGCCGAAAAATATGCGCATGGAAAAGGGGGCAAAAAGGCGCTGGCTTAAAAGTGCATCACATCCCCGGGAGGCGTTGATTTTAGCAATTTGGGTCATCAAGCAACGAATTAATTGTCTTTTATTTGTTTTTGTTTGAGTGAGGATTTTCGGGGGAATTGAATTCTTGAGATCATTGGGGATTTTCACACCAATTTCATCAAATTTTATGTGGATCAAAGAAATGGCTCAATTTATCAGTTGTTTTAGTGTTTTTATTGGCCAAAGTTGCTGCTTCCTTCCAATTGCTCTATCGTCGAATATTGCTCCAGGAAACATCAAATACTCCTCCATCCATCTCCTTCCATTGCGATTCTGTTTGTGTTTATTCTCCCCACCCCTTTCAATCAGCCAATCATGAATTTGGCCACCCACCGAAATGGCGGAATAACAGAGCACATCGGGCAATATGTAGCGCACCTCGGGACTTCCATCCGGTTGTTGGGCCAATTTTCCTGCAATTTGTATTCTGCCTTCCCCATTCTTTCTCTCCTCTACAAAATACAAATCCCTTTTTTCGGCTTGGATCAAGAAAAATACATAACCACCGCCCTCAATTCCCGGAGGGAAATTTGGCTTCCTTTGATTGTTCCTTTTCAAATAAAGCCACAAGGACTGGTCCCAGAAGAAAAAAACATAGAGCCGCGCCCTCAAATTACATCCGGCGGAAGGCGATAGGAAATTCTTGAAAGGGAAAGTGGGCCATAAAATTGGGCGGGCAGGGGATTTGGGCGCGCAAAATAGAGCCAAGAATAGGACCATGAAAAAGAATGGAAATGGAATAAAAGGAAAAAAATGAGGATTGGGAACGTGGATTTTCTGCCATTGTTGAATAAATTTTAGGGGAATTGATGAAGAAATTTCTGAAACTTTTGTGCTTTTGATTGATGAAAAGCCCCGTGGCCAAATTCATTTCGTCCTTTTCGGCTATTAGCGCACTTTTTTGTTCCCTTTAACAAAAAAAGAGCCGAATGAATGGCCAGCACCTTTGTGGAGTGGCCAAAGCAGATTTTGAATGGAAACTTGAAAGAAACAACAAATGGGCAAAGAACATTGCTACGGGCGTTTAGCGATAACGGTGTTGATGGTGGTGGCCGATCATGGCGACGGGGAGACAAAGCGCATTTTGCGGAGGAAGGCGCACAATTTGTGAGGGGCAATTGTGTGGAAAGGGAACAATGGGATGGGCCAATGGATTACCCAATGGAAGCCAAATGGACAACCACCCCAAATTGTGGTCGGCCAACACGAATTTGGGGTGCGGAAAATGGAAGAAAAAAATGGATGTGGACAAGAAAGGCCAATGGGGAAGTTGAAATAATAACTTCTTCCTTCCTTTCCACCTTGTGAATGGACCAACTGCTTTGGGGAGAGGAGTAAATCTGTCAAAAAATCACAGGGTTGGATCATTGCGGGGGCCACAAAAATATGTGCGCAATGCATTCTTTGTGCACACGTCAACCTTTAAAACCAGATGATGGCCCACAAAAAATGGGAATGGACAGTAAATGTGGTCCAATTCTCCTTCCTTCTTATTAAAAGGGATCATAATTGGAATTTACAAAAACATCCGTCAAATATTGCGCGACCTTCAGAAGAATGCGGAGTTTATGATGGCAATGACAAAATACACACATCTTTTTAAAAAGTTGAAAACAGAAGGAGACTAGCGACTGGCGATTGTCAAAAGGTCAAAACGACCATATTCGGTGGACGTCATTGGCCCAATTTTAGATCAGTAAGAAGGCGAAGGAGAATACGGGACTTGGAAAGTGGGTGGAAAATATTATATTCGACAATAATGTTAACCCATTTATGGAACATTGATCATTAGAAAGATCATAATTGTAATTGGGTGAGGAGACTTTGACCCCTAATAAGGGCACAAAAACCGCATGTATCGGAGGCAAAGGGCCAATATTTAAGACGCATGGCCGAATCACATGCCGTTTGGCTGAATATCAAAAAAATGGGAACGGATGATGGGACTCGTGGGTCGCGGCGAACTCTGATGAATGATGGATGGATTGGCCAAAAATGGGAACAGAAAAAGAATATTTAGTAATGAGATTTGTAACAAAATTATGAGTGCGTTGAAATTGGTTTAAAGTGTGAGAATTGTGGACCATGTGTTTGAATGATTGAATGATGAATTTTGGTTGGCAACCATTTTAAGAAATGATGAACTCGCAATTTTGGTTGTGGACATTTTGGAGCCAAAAAAGAATCACATGAATGAATGATGGAAGACAAAAAATGGATGCCTATTTTTGGAATAGGATACAAAGTTCGTTCGAATATATTTATGAATGAATTGCAAGGAAAGAATCTGCCCAGAAGCATATATGTTTAATTTACAGAATTTTGAACTGGAAATAATTCTTTCTTACTTAAATTAATCCCTTCATTTTGTATCAAGCAAATCGCCCATTTCCTCTTTTCTATTTCAGCAACATTTTGACGTGAAGATTTGGATCAGCAAAAGTTGAAATTATTTTCGAATAAATTGCGCATTAAGTCAATTTGTCTTTTTAACCCTGCCCAAATTTTGCTCCTCACGTTTTTATCTGCTTCGAGAATCAATCTCTCCAAATGATGAAGGGCTAGCGCCAAATCTTTCCCTCCCATTTTCTGCTTTCAATCTCTCCAAATCCAATTTTCCAATTTTCTCGACGCATTTTTTGGTCATCTAAAAATGCTTGTTCCCTCAGAAGAACTATTAGAATCGGCACCATCCCCTCCGCCTCCCCCTCCATCCTTTTCCTCCATCGAATCTAAATGGCTTGCTGAATTTCGGGCCCATCCACAATTTCGGCAAATTGACGGTCAAAGTTCCGATTTTGATTTGCTCCGTTGGGCCAATGCCTACAAAGGGGACATCGACACTACGGTCCGAAAATACAGAAGGCACATTCACATTAGAGAGGTCATTTTAGGGATAGAGGGGTATTGGAAAAACAATTTATATGTAGATTCTGAGATTGGACCAAATTGAAAATTTTGGGAAGGCTGAAGGATTGGATGAAGAGGCCGAACATTATGCGCCAATGGACATTCTTGGCCAGGTTTAAATGGCCTAATTGTGCTTTTTTATTTACAATTTTTCCGGTGGACCAAACCGATGGTCGCATTCTGCTTTTGGAGCGTTCAGGCAATTTCGATCTGGAAAAAATGATGAAAAGTTTGTGCGGGAAATAGAAGTTTGGAATTTTACCCTTGAGCACACTCAGAATATTAGTAACACTTATTCATTTAATTTTAATAATAAACTGGTCAATTGATAGCAAGGTTGCTGCCCAATTAATGAATCCATCAATTCACAAATGTTTCACTTTTTATGATCGTTTACTATTCTGAATCTGAATTCAACAATAATTAATTATAATTACCTATTTATTTGCAGTTATATACTTCTATTCTAGGGAATGTTAGTAGATAATATTTTTGTGTGGCAATTAAATAAATTGCGGAATATTTGAAAAGACAAATTCTAAATTTGGTTCCAAAAAGGTATCCAAACATCTTCATTCATGTTGAATCGCTTTCGTCTAATGGAACGCATTTTGGGCCAAATTCGACAGTCGGAGGAGAAGACTGGACAGAGGCAAAGTGCCATTTTGGTCATGGATTTGGCCGGAATACGTTTTCATGCCGGCCTCGTTGGATTCATTTCGGGTAATTTGCTTTCAATTAATTTAATGTTTATCATGTTTTTCTCCACAGGCCCCTATCGAATAATGTGGGGCACTTTGGTGGAACAATATCCATCCATTTTGTCCTCAATTCTCGTCATAAATTGTCCGCCCTCAATTTCGGTCCTCTGGTCTGCTTGTGCCTCCTTTCTCGGAGATGAATATCGGCAACGGGTTCATTTATTGGGCAAAGATTGGCGACAAAAAATTGTCCAATTGGGATTGCTGCAGCCTGAGGCAATGCCAATTCAACATTACGGTGGATTGAGGCCATTTCCTTCGCTAAGAGTGAGTGGGAGTGGGTCAAATTCTTTGGTACCGTATTTCATTTTATCCAAGGATCCGAAACCTTGCAAACTTTTGCCTTTGGAATTGACCGCAGAAGATGCCGCCGAATTGGAAATGCTCAGCATTCCAGCAGGTAAAATATATGAGGGCGGATTATTAGTGCATTTTATTCTGTTCAGGTGAATTTCTCGTCCGAACCTATTTCCTCCAAAATGGGGAACAACTTCAATTTGTGATTGGTCATGAACAGGAATTGACGTTCAACATTCTGTTCAGCCGACAAAAAAGAGTTTTCTATTATGAATTAAAAAACTATAAAGATCCATATTCATTCATTATTTTCAGCTCATTCGGGCGGAGGAAATTATTGCGGCCGGCGAGGGACAATATGACTATGGACAAGAAAAAGAAGAAAATCGGGAAAAACTGATAGAAGTGTTTGCCGGCTGTGAAAGGCCGGGAATGCCAGGATTGGACAGTTGGCGATGGGTAAGTTTGAATAGGGAATGGACACTTTAATTGATGGGGAATTTTAATATTTATTCTTCGGGGTAAATCAATTTTGGTAAGAGTTTCCAAGAAGAAATTGATAAAATAAAAGGAGAATTGGATTGAAATAATGAGAGAATATTTGTGAAAATCAGAATGTTTGTGAAAATCGTAATTTTTTGATTTGCGATTGTAATTGTAAATTCTGATTTGCGATTGTAATTGTAATTCTGATTTGCGATTGTAATTGTAAATTCTGATTTGCGATTGTAATTGTAATTCTGATTTGCGATTGTAATTGTAAATTCTGATTTGCGATTGTAATTGTAATTCTGATTTGCGATTGTAATTGTAATTCTGATTTGCGATTGTAATTGTAATTCTGATTTGCGATTGTAATTGTAAATTCTGATTTGCGATTGTAATTGTAAATTCTGATTTGCGATTGTAATTGTAATTCTGATTTGCGATTGTAATTGTAATTCTGATTTGCGATTGTAATTGTAAATTCTGATTTGCGATTGTAATTGTAATTCTGATTTGCGATTGTAATTGTAATTCTGATTTGCGATTGTAATTGTAATTCTGATTTGCGATTGTAATTGTAATTCTGATTTGCGATTGTAATTGTAATTCTGAATGTTTGTGAAAAAATCAGAATGAATGAAATAAAAAATAATCAGAACTTTTCGGAATACCGTATACCTTCTCTAGATTAATTCCCCCTTTCTTTAGTTCGGTTTATTTTTTACGATTAATTCGAGGAAACATAACAAATTTGCATTTTTGAGGACTAACAAAGATGAATATATTTCCCTGCCCCAGTAGATTGTGCCACGAACCGGTTTCTTCCATCTGGCACTGGGCAATGAAAAGGCTTGGCTTCTGCCCGTTTCTCTCAAATTTCAACTCTTTCAAGTCCATTCAAATGGCCAGAAAGTTCGAATGGCCACAATTCCATCTGAACATCTTCGAGGCCAGGCATAAATTGAAGGAAGTACTTCCCCCGAACAATTTGAGAGGAATATACAATTTTGTCTATTTGTGGAATGATTGATTTGTGAATTCATTATGGCCAAATAAAATGTAAAAATATGTTTTTCTTTTTTTGGAATGTTTAAATCACTTTTTCTCCAATTCATCATAATTTTTTTTTCCTTCATCAATTCATCCAATCTTCGCTTTTCGACCTCCTATACCGCCTCAAATTGATCAAAGCCCTCATCATATTATTCTTGAGGGCATCCATTTTGGCAAATCCGGACATGGAGGAAGAGGAATCTGTAATAAAGATTGAATGATGAATTATTTCTACCAAAATAAGGCCTCAATATTTTCCCCCAATAAAATTGTCAAAGGCAATATTCCCCCCATTCCATCATTCACCTTTCATTTGACGTTTTGCACTAATTTGTTGGCCATAAAATTGACGGCCTATCGACGATGGCTGTACGAAATCAGCCAACCGAAAAAGTCGTCGATGCCGGTTGGCTCCAAAATTGGATTGGCCAATGAATTGTTGTTGTTGGTCATTCCCACCGTCGCCATTCATTAGCCAATATGATGGACTGGATTGGACTGGGGCAGCCATCAAAATGGCCAAAAGGGCAATCAGCAAAGTGGGAAAATGACTTGTCAAATGGAAAAATGATCGGAGGCGAATTGAACGATTCTGGTGGCATCCACTGTTTTTCATTTGTTGATGATAATTTGAAGGAAAAGTTGGCAAAAAATTATGCATTTTTTTAGAATTGATGGAATGAACCATTTAGCTGTTTTTTAGTCTGAAATAGAAGAGAAAATTTGCAAATTGAAAAGGGAGAAATGCCCGAGGAAAAATTGGAATGTAATTAAAAAGTTGAACATGACTTGAGCATTTTTGGCCAAAGAGGCACAAAGAAAACCCAAATTAATATAAGGAGGAGGAGCAGGTGCAATTAAGTGAATATTTGAATAAGTAAAATATTTGTAATTTGTGTACCAAAGTTGCAATCCAATCATTCACCCACCTTGCCTAATTAATGTTTGCTTTTTGGTGTTTTTTTTTGTTATCCCAAAAATTTGATTATTATTCATTAATTGGTGTGAGCAGATGCAAATAAAAAAATTATTTTGCCACTGCGCGAAGATAGCAAAAAAAATGCGGAAATGAACACCCAAAATATTCCTTCTTTAATGATACAATATAAAGAGCAACTGAAAATGACGTCTTTGATTGGAATGAATAAATTTGCTGTTGGGCAAATTCATTTTATAAAAATCACATTTTAGGAATTTGTTTGATAATTCGGATGGCTAATTTTAATAATTTGTTGCAAAACAATAAAAATTAATGCCCATTGAGAGTCGAAACAATTTTGTTAAAAATAAAATAAAATGAGTGGGCGGCCAAAGGACAATATGGGAAAAGCAAAATGCCTTTTTTTTACTAATTTTGTGAATTTTAATTCAATGGCAATTCCCCTTTGATTTTGCTTTTGAAATTTGATAGGACCTCAAGGCAATTGTGGGAATCTGGGAAGAATGGCGGCTTCTTCAAAAACCCCTTCCGGTAAAATTTGTTGGGATGTGCAGAAAATCCAAAACTAAAATAAAAGAGGGAGGAAATGAAATGGAAATGGGCAACAATTTCTTTGGATTGAATTGCTGGGGAAATTTATTAATATTGGTGCCCATTTGTGGCCCAAATAATATAAATCTGCGCCTCCCTCACATTAATAAATGCCGGAGGACAAACAGAAATACAATTAGTTTCTCACACCCTCATTCAACCAGTCATTCTCCTACTCATTCTTCAATTATTTTTGTTAGAATTAGGCGCAAATAATTCGCAGAATGAATTGCTAATATAGCAACCACCTCCTTCCTAATAATTTGTTGCCCAAATGGGGCACTAAATGATGGAGGAAAGAATTATTATGGAAAAGTGGCATAAAAAGGGAGGAGGGGAAAAGAGATTTTGTTGTCCTCCGATTGTTTACCAGGGAGTGGAGCTTAAATATTTAAATGGCCAATTAATTTATGGCCTTAAAATGCTCTCATCATTTTCCAGTTGGATTGTTGCAACAAAAATAAATTTGCCCAATGTTAATGAGACTGTTGGAATAACTTTTAAGATGAGGCGATTAGCTTAATCCATCGCATCCGCCTCCAATCATATATTTTCTGAGCTGACTAATCTCCCGCACTCATTTGTTCTGCAAAAAGTGGCAAATTTGTTGTCGAGGGAAAATATTTTTGTGTCATTTGCAGATGCAAAAAAAATACATATTTTCGCGCGCGGGTGCATTTGATGTTTGTTTCCCAACCAATGCTTTTTATTTTGGTCGCAGGCCAATTTGGGGCCGGATGTTTTTTGGCACTTTTTCCTGCCCACAATGATGATAAAGGGGCATCCGTTGGTGAAGGGCAAAAGGGGATGTCATCGGCAGAAAAGAAAGTTATTGTCTGTCGACGTTAAAGGAATACTCGGAATTGTGGAAAATCCTATGATAAATTTGTGCACTTTTTGTTGGGTTAGGGGACAATGTGGTAGGCCAATTTTCTTATAAAAATTTTGATTAAAAATTTTCACTTAAATTCAACCTTTAATCCCCTAATATTAAATCGGCACATGCGCCAAAAAAATTTGGACATTACTCATTTTATATTCTATATATGCCGGCGGCGTTTTTTCTGCATTTTTTGGCTATGGTTGCTGAATGGCCTTCAGCAAAAAATATAATAATATTAATTCTGGCGTGAATTCCGCACTTGGCTTTGTCCTTTCCCCGTTGCTGGAATCAATTGGTTGATTGAATTTAGTAGGAAGGGAAGGGCAACCCCACCGCCCAAAAATGTTTGGAATTAGCATTGGTTGGGTACACAAAAGAATGCCGACGGCAAAATGGTACATCAAAATAAAAAACCAACACCAAACATCAAATTAGCCAATTTATCCTCCCCCAACAGCGTTGAAAATGAAATGCCAACCAAAATTGGGTGTGGGCGAAAATGAGGTGTGGGTGGAACTAATGAGCCGGCACCGGCAGGCCTTTCTTTCCCAATGGCCTTGGAATGCCGTCGAATTTTATGGGACGAAATGGAAATGCCAAGGGAAAAAGAAAAGGGCAAATTAGATTTTTTGGCTAGTAAAGAAAAGAGTTTGCAGCTTAAAAAACCCATCGAAATGTCATGCCCTGGGAGGTTTTAATTTAATTGATATTATTAAAAACTAAAGAGCATATCACATTTTTCATTTTGTGTTTCTTTTCATCTCTTGGAATTTTGTCTCCAAACAATATTTAATAAAAACTAGGTAGTAGGTACACATTTTGATACCGTATACCGATTAACCATGATTGATATTTTGTTGATTTGTTGGAGAATTCATTTAAATTGAAATGGAAAATTGAATGATTTTTTTAATTTCATTTTATTCTTCACATAAATGGAAAATTTGGTGATGAAAAATACATAAAGAATTATTAAAATAAGTGGTTTTTTGGAAAACAAAACAAAAAGAAGACACGTATAAATAAATTACATATGAAAAAAGGGTAAAGGAAATGGAACACAGGATGATCAAATTGAAACACAGAAAGAAAGAATTACGTGATTGACTTTTTTTCAAACTGAATTGGACAATAACAACAAAGGGGATTTAGGAACAAGCAAGGACCCAAATATTGGGGATTTAGGAACAATCAAGGACTAAATATTGGGGATTTAGGAACAAGCCATGACCAAATATTGGGGATTTAGGAACAAGGACCAAATATTGGGGATTTAGGAACAAGTAACTACCAGGGAGGACCCTGTCATCGCTCTTCCACCTATTCCAAATCTCTAATTCACAAATTTTTCCTCATTCCTCCTAGTCACTTATGGCTCAATATGACCACCCACTAACTGTGATAGCAATGGGTGATTGTTGGCAAAGCCAATGAATATGGTTTCACAATAGAAGAGTTCATCTCTGGAAGAGGATGGAATAAGAGGTCATATTATCATGTTCTTCGCTCATTATTTCTTCCTTCATTCCTATACCAATTTGTTTTTGTTCCTTTTCGTTCATCAATGAAACATCTTCCGGCGAATCCTTCGAGAAAAGATTTTTCAAGCATTCCTCTTGAAGGCTGCTGACCATCTCATTTTCTGTTACTGAATTCTTTTGTTATTTTGTTGGTGGTTCGTCTTCCGCAATAATTTCCTTCTTAGCTTCAACCAAATTTTGTTGTATTTTTGGCTCTTCTTCAACAATGATCGAAAATTCGACATCATCGGATAATGTGA
This sequence comes from Pratylenchus scribneri, assembly GCA_030063045.1. Lineage (NCBI taxonomy): Eukaryota > Metazoa > Nematoda > Chromadorea > Rhabditida > Pratylenchidae > Pratylenchus > Pratylenchus scribneri. The sequence goes on along the minus strand of JAQSEB010000104.1, from coordinate 907,369 downwards.
AATTCGACCACCTTCCTTGCGAATGACAGCGGCAGATACGGATACTGAAGTTGCTTGCCATATTGTCTTCCAAAGAATGGTTCCAGTTTGAACCTAGCGGTGTGCTCGTAGCGAATCTGTTCCGGTTGCCCAAATTGGATTCCCATTTGGGCCTACCTTGCAGTGTAAATTTTGATGAATTAGTAAAAAATCATTCGGAAAAATGAGGAACTGGTCATTGGAAATTGTTATGGCCATCCATTTCTCGCAACGAGTTGGTACCAAGTATTGTCCGGGCATTGGTCCTTTTCACGTGGCATCCGAATTCTCTCCTTCTGTCCTCGGCCAAATTCCAATTCCGGCGGTGGCAGCAGACTTGTGTCCAAACCTTTTTCTGTGCATCCGGATTATCGCCCACATTTGCTAGCATTCGTACTTTTTGTGCCTTGCTCGTCTTCTCCGCCATGTTCATTGTCATTTTGCGGTGAGTGAGTGTGTCGGTTGAATGTGGACGAAAGACGAGCTTCTCGGCGAAAACGGATTGAGCTTGAAGGGCGGCACCCTGCCGAATGTACATGATTCATCTCTGTCACAGTGAGTTTGAAGGGCGGCACCCTGCCGAATGTACATGATTCATCTCTGTCACGGCGAGTTGGCGGCACCCTGCCGAATGTACATGATTCATCTCTGTCACATTGAGTTTGAAGGGCGGCACCCTGCCGAATGTACATGATTCATCTCTGTCAGATTGCTAATTCCCAAGAATGAATAATTGCCGGGAAGCATGGACAATCGGCCTCGACAAATCCAAAAGCTTTCGAGTCTTTGAAAGAACAGAGAAAACGAATAGTGAGTCATATTCAAATCATGGAAGACAAAAAATTACATGGATTGAATCAGCATGATCCGGATGGGTGAGTAAAACATATTCGTATCCATTTTGAGCCAACCCAATGAAGAAATGTAGCTTAATAATAATGTGAGAAAAATCATTAAATGCGAGAGAGCCAGTGTGTAACTCTAATAGATTTGATATTTGAACGAGAGTTCACCTCTGGAGGTTGATTGAAACGAGTTCAGCTTGGAAGAAAATTGACTGTTTGAACATAGGATTTAATCTCTGGAAGTGGATTGAACATGAGTTCATTATCTGTGATTCGTTGACTTTCATAGTCGATCATTTCGGTTTCACTGCTAGTCCCAGAAATTCCGGCAATTATGAACTTTTGGTTACGTTCACCTCGGTACGTGGTTTCGACCATAATGCCTTCAATCACCGGCTCCACTGTATTCTTGATTTTCAGGAGCGTTGCATGCTGGAATTCGTTTTCCATGATTGCATCCGCATCCGCATCATCATGGAAAGGACTCTTAACTTGCACGATCATGTCATAAGATGTGTAATTTGGCAAAATCAAAATCGGGCGAATTTCCTTGTGAAAACCAATTCCCAAGAATGAACAGTTGTTCGGGAAATAAGGGCAGTCTGCTTCGACAAAGCCAAATGCCGCAGGATCCTGGAAGTAGAACAGTGAAGCGGAGTAGTGCGTCATGTTCCTTGAAGTGAGAGCAAATTAATCAAAACTTAATAGCAAAAAACTTACAAATCGTCGAAAACCATTTGCGAAGTGGCGATGTTAAGGAATTGCTCGACGCTGCGGTCGTTTTGTTCCAAATCTCTGTCGAGATATGCGAAATCCCCCAAAGCTAGTTGGAAGCTTTCGCGTGGAAACGGAATAATGACCAATTTCGATTCATTGTAATTCCCGTTGAACATTTGGTCAAAATAGGGAGAAAACCAACTAAGCAACAAAATCTTCCTTGAGTCCGTTGAGCGGCAACACGGCAGCAACAATGTGTGAGTGTGTGTACTCAGTGTTGAGCATCGCGACAATTCCAATGTCCTTCAATGTGTAAAACATTTGGGCATCATTATATCCGACAATGCTCGTGTTCTTGGGCTGTTCAGGGAAGGCTCAAAGCGTTGATAGTCTGAAGAGACTGTCTGAAAGAACTTAGCGTCCAGTGCGCTGGACATCAAACACTCTGAATTCGTAAAACCACAATTGGACTTTGTTGAGCTTTTTTACGTCGAGTCGGTGAATATTTATTTGTAATATTCACAATGGGCACGAAATTCCGTTCGGATTTCAGTGCACGTCTTGCACATCAAATGACCGCAAACCAAATTGACTGGCAACTTTTCTTATTTGAACTCATAACGGTATACTATGATCTTCTTCACCTTGTCCACATCAAGGCGATGAATGTTGGTTTGTAATGTATTGATTGACTGTCCCTATATAGAGGAGTCGTGCACTTACTAGACAATTATCTTATTTAGCATGATTGCTGCTCGAAACCCGAAACTCGAGATTTTTTGAAATTCGACTCGAACTTTTCGCCGACTCGCGGCAAACCTGTTATCCAGCCCTTCGGGCATACCATTCCATTATCTTCCATTCACATCTTAATCCCACCTCTTCCCATCCTAATATGGTCATACTCCTTTATAAAGGAGAGATGTTCTTCCCTGCGGGAACATCCATCATTCATTCCATCTTTCCATTCTTGTACACTGATTCTTCTTTTTTCAGTGTTGATTCAAATTTCAGCTGTTGTTTCTTCTCTCCGGTAGATTTCTCATCCAAATCCAAAGCTTTAGTATGAACGGCTAATACCAAGTAGATATATCCAGAAATTTACCAATCGGGATCGGGCTTCGGAATTGGGGGAAATGCCCCTGGATATGGTCTTGCCTTGTTCCCAAAATATTTAATATCCAGAGATTTACCAATCGGGATTAGGGGAAATTGACCTCCCTATCCCTGGATATGGTCTTGCCTTGTTCCCAAAGTATTTTACCATGTAACAAAAGACAAAACAACAATAGAACAAAATGAGGAATAAAGCAAATTAACGAATGGATTTTGAATAACCGATTTGTTTGGATTAGCGGGTGGGGGAAATAAAAGTATTGGGCTGTCTGTGATGGCATTAGGTGACTAAAATCCAAGTTAAAACGGGAAGAAAAAAAGCGTAGGCGAATTGCCAAAGGATATTGGATATGGGGGCGGATATGTGTGTTGGATGTAGGGGACTTGGCTTTGGTTTGGAATTTGCTCTCCTCACCCAATATTGTTTGTATTGGCATTGGCCAAAAGGGGGATTTTTGTTACGGAAATTAGGAAATACGTATGAATTTTTATTTTTTATTTATACAATGAACTAAAACAAAACATTTGCAAACAAAATAGTCAAATTGTAAATGATGAATGGGAATTGTTGGAATAAAACACAGAAAAGGAGCATATTTGGAATTTGGATTGGATTTGCCATGTTTTTGGATGCCCGTGGAAGGAAAGGAGGAGGGGGGGGGGGCGGAGGAATAGATTGAAACGAACAAATAAAACAAAACAATAAACAAGGGACAAAAATGGAAAATGAACACAAAAAACAATATATGAAAATTGTATATGAATCATAGTTGATATTGAGTACCAAGTCTTTGCTTCAATGCCTGTGGAAATTGATTCACAAATGTTGTCCAATTTTCGTCGCCAACTTGCATTTTGAATGCGTAGAGAATCTGATGGAAAAATGGAATTGGGAAATTATTTTATATTTGAATTTATTTTTAATTTTGATAAATTAAAATGTGTCCCCCATAAAATTGTTTAAATCCAAATTTATTTAATTTTTACTCACTCGGCCAAACATGAATCGCAATTCCTCGCTGGGCTCCTGCCAAGAGGCAATTGCATCACAAAGGAAAATGAAATAGGCGGCCACTCCTTGTGGATTGCAATTGATCATGAGGCAAAGTCCACGGAATGCAGATTCTTTTTCCTCATTGTCGCGCACATTCCGTAGTGAAAGGCACCAAGGTCGGATGAAATCGGCCAGAAATGGGGACACCTCCGCACTGCAATGTAGGCCAAACCGACCAAGGGTGATTGCTTAAATTTGAGGGGAAAATTAAATTAGAATATTTGTAAAAATCAGAATATTTAAAAATTTTTTTCTAAATAATAATAATAATAATAATAGAATAATTTTTACCTGTATTCTCGAGCAACGTTTTTGGGCCTTTGTCTCTGCTCATCACGTGGATTAATTGTGGCAAAATGATGGGAACATATTGTCGCATTTGTTCACCAATTTTCATGGAAATTTCGCCCAATGCCCAAATTGCGTTGTTGCAAACGGAAACATGGTCCGGATTGAGGTTTTGGGCCAATATTGGGATGAATTGATGGACATTTGGTTGCAAATGGGAATAAACAGCTTTGGCCAAATCGCCCAATAATGCAAATGAACTTTGGCGAACTTCGTTGGTCATGTCCTAAAAATACATAATTAAATAAAATAATAAAAATTGTTAAATAAATATTATTTAATTAATTTTATTTAATAATTTTATTGATCCAATAAATTTACCTGTGCACAAATGTAGACCAAATGGATTAAATTGCTTTGTTCCACCAAAGGGTCAATATAATCTCGCAATGCTTCGGTCAATTCGGAAAGCAAATCCAATGCAACAATTAGGAAATCTTTGTCCGGTTGTTCTGGCACATGTTGGCCACCTTAAAAAATAATTAAAATTAGACTAAAATCTATTTAACTTAATTATTTCAGTTAATTTCAACCTAAATTTTTGTTTTTAATGCGTTTTAAAATATTATTAAATTGGATAAGATGATAAGTCCCGAAAATTTGCATAAAATAAAAATCTAAATTTTATTGGCCTAATTTAATTAATAAATTATAAAAATTGCACTAATTCATCCCCAAAATTAACCTGATGAGGCCGCTTGACTCTGACTGAGCGTTGTCGAAATCAAATGGACGCATCTTTGGAAGACGGGCTCAGTGTAGGGCAAAAATGAGCAATGAAGGGCGGTGGCCACAGATGAGATGCATTCAAGCAAAGGAAATAGTTCCTTGTCATCATCCTTCAGTACTGACCATTTTTGCATCAATGGCTGCATAATCATGTCCACATAGGGTGGTTCGGCCAAATTACCGCCAACACTATCGGCCAAAGTGCCAACTGCATCATAAAGGATTAACAGATTTTTTGCCTGAAGAAATGGACATTTTTTAAAATAATTTTAAGATATTTTTCCAATTCCAACCTGATATCGTTTGAATGCTTCAACCAATGTGTTCAACACTTCCGGCAAAAATGGAACCAATTCTTGACCTAAAAATAATCAATTTTTATTTGGTTAATTATTTAATAAATTTTATTTAAAATCAAACCCACATGCTTCCTCTTCGAATGTGGCAAAAGCAGAACATGCGGCCTCCTAAAAATAAATAATTTTAAAATAATAATTTATTTAAAATCATTTATATGAATAACCTGGACTCGTTTATTTCTATCCAAAATTCTGGCTAACAACTGAAAAATTAATTAATAATTTTTATTAATGTTTTTTTTTTTCTATTTTACCTCTTTGAGCAATTGATTGAACATTTGGCCCTGGGGTTCTTGAACAACAAAATGGCAATAACGAGACAGAGTCCAGCAGGCGATTGAGCGAACCAGGGCCCGACTATGTTGCAGTGAATTGATCAAATATGGGATTAGGTCGGGCAAATGTGGGGTCATTCCGTTCATGCAGCCTTCGGCAATTGCGCCAAGTGCCAAAATGCCACTTTCTTTCACCTTTTTTGGGGAAGGAGGATTTATTTTTTAAAATAAAATTTTATTTTTAGATTGTCCTAAACTAATATTCATTCGGTAGAGTAATGAGACCTTTTAAATTAAATATTTTAAATAAAATATAAAATTACAAACCTCCCATTTGTCGGAGAAGAGTGTCTCTTTGAGGATTGGCAAAAGATGGGTCAAAAAATCATCGGCAAAAATGCCCGAAAGAACATCCAGTGAGGCAGCCGCACATTTTCCTTCAATTTTAAGGATAAAATAAAATATTCAAAAATTTATTTTCTCACTCAAATTCCATTCCGTGCTCGATTCATCGTCGGATGCGCCCTCCTCGTCTTCGTCGTCGCTGTCCTCGGCAATTTGCGGTTGTTGTTGATTTTGTGCATTTTGCTGCCCAATTCCGGCCAATTCATTATTTTCATTGTTCGATCCACCGCCGCCGGCCAATCCTTGCGTCCGGGCTCGATGGAATCTTGGCTTGATGTCCTCTTGCCGGTCGGGAACATTTGCATCATCCTCCACATCGCCCTTCAGCAAAATTATGTCCGATTCCGAATATCTCATGCATTTGATCAGGACCGGAATTAATTTTGGCAGAATTGGAGCCAACACTTCCTTGCAAAGTTGTGGATTTTCGGCAAATGCCAACCAAAATTCGCAGGCCTCCAATGCTGTTTCCTCGTTGTTGTCTTGGGTACGGAGTAGCATGAATTCGGCAATATTCCCCAATTGAGGTGCAATTTTGTTGATGTAACTTTCAAGCAGAAGAGTGAGCGAACGGCAAAGTTGTTTTTGAACTTCCTGAAAAGGAAATAATTATTTTCCATTGCAATTATTGCTTTTTTTAATTTAATTTTCCTTATTATTTTTGATAATTTTTTCTCTAACGGCTAACCTGATCTTCATCATCGGCCAATTGAAAGAGACATTGCAAAAATGGATCAATCAAAGTTGAAATGCTCTCATTTTGGACCAATAATATGCAATTGACTGTATTCACTGACAATGAGCGAAGTTTTGGTGGCGGCGAATTGAAAAATGGCAACACTTTTGTGACAATCAAATTTATGTCCTCTTGGCCAAGTCGATCCGCCGAATCTTCACAAATTTTTTGCAATGCTCCAAGTGTTCCCTACGAAATATTTTTTTAATTAATTTAATAAAAAAATAAATTGTGAACCTCAACAGTGTTTGCGTCCTGGCTTTGCAAATATTGGCAAAGGGTCGGCAATAATTGAGGCCAATTTTGGCAACCTTCATGCAAGAATATTGTCGTGATGATAATTCCAACGGTTGCTCGGACCAATGAAGAATTGTCGCCGATGGCACCAAAACAATTCCGTTTCAAATAAAATTTAATTTGCTCTGGGATATTTGCCCAATTTTGCTTTATTGTATTTTTCAACAATAAACCGCTCAATGCTCGATGAGCCACCTGAATATATTGCATTAATTTAATTATTGAATTGATTTAATGAACCTGCTCTTCTGTAAGCTTGCTGAGAATGTAGAGAAGATAACAACAAAATTCTGGGTGAGCATTCAATTGATCCAATTGCTGAAAATGAATGGGAAACAATTTAAATTTATTGGGCTAATAACCTGTTGGACTTGTTGCTGAGTTTGATTATCCGGTGATTGAGAATGTTGTAACAGAGTGACAATCTGAATATAAATGATTGGTTGAATAAATTATTTTTGATGTTTTTTGTGCTTACTTGTTGTAATTCTTGGACGGATGGTTGCCAAGATTCGTTGATTTGTTGCATCCTCAAAATATAATCATAGACTTGCCTTATTAATAAGGATTATTGTTTATCAATTCAATAAAATCTGCTGAAGATTTAATTGATAAATGATGATTTAAAAGTAAATTATTATAAATAAAATATTAGAATTTTCTAAATTTTAGGCATAATTTTTGACTCAATTTATTTAATCTTCATTCACAAATTTTGTGGGTGAATTATGAATGTGGGAAAAGCAAAGCAGAGAGGTCGGACGATGCCCAAATGCAATCCCAATCCCAATCAATCCAATTCCAAAAATAAAATTCCAATCCGAAAAACAAAAAAAAAATAAAAAATTTGCAAATTTATTTTTTGTGGATAATATGTCTATTTTTCACTTCGCCATAAAAGATTTTTTAAATTGATTCTATTACAAAATTTTGAATTACCGTTCTCACAAGAGCAAAAGTGTGTCGGGATTCTCGATTTCTGAGTTCTGCTCGATTCGAACCCGAATACAATGTAATAGAATTGGAACCTTTATTCAATGCCAATCAAAAATATAAATTTATAAAAGTAAATTTGCATATTTCCTTTCAAATAATGATTGGCCAATGTTTTTTCACTTCCACATTCCGTCTCCAATCTACTTTTTCCCATTTTGCAAAGAAAAGAAAAGAATTTCGACCGCAAGAATTGCAGTGAATGGAGGCCATTTTCTGTGCGTTTGTTCGCAAATTCGGCCATCGCCTATTAAGTCACACCCATTCTCGGAATTCACAAGACCATTCTTGAAGGAAAAAAAGGGCCAAAGTCTATTCGAGGACACAAAAAATAGGGAAAGAAGGGAACATGAAGGGAAACGAACCAAAGGATGCGAGAAAGGGGCGGCTGGCAGTGCCGCCGGAGAGTATTGGCCGTTGGATGGCCCAGGCAACGGCCATCAACTTCATTTTTGTTGGCGGCACTCCAAACACACACAACGGGCGTGGGATTTGCGCTTTTATTATTCCATTTAACGTGATTTTTTGAACAAAATATTGGTCATAGTTGCCTTCCAATTATTCTCACATGTCTGCTTCATGCATGCCCAATTTATCAGCCCAAAATGATTTCAATCCCTCTCTTCTCCATGGTCGCCTCAAAATATTATACCTCAACATCACTTTCCAGGCAAACCCCCATCTATTTATAGGGTACACCCTTTTTTCGTGGAGGAAATTTCCCTCTTTTTGGACTTTTATGGGAAAAATTCTTCAATCCTTTTTTTTCCATTTTTGAATCCCATTTTCCCGGGGCCAGCTGAGCATCATTGTGCGTTGCAGCAACATTAAAATGTGCACACGAAGAAGGCCAAAATGGCGTAAACAAGGCCATTGGAGGGTGGCAAGGGATCAAAAAACTCAACCACTGGCCTTTTTTCCCTTCATTTTTACCGCTCACAATCTTCACATCGCCTCCTGCTGCCAGCGTTCTTTAATGCCTTAAAAATTTTGCGGGAAAAGGGGAAAAATGAGGGGCCCCGGGGGAAAGCAGCTGACTCCAACGGCAAAGGAAGCCCCGTTGGAATTGGCCCTTTCGCCCCACGGCGTAGGACGAAAGGGACAGCAGCAGCAGAAGGTCATCTTTTTGATGAATCCTCCAACCCCCCTTTTTGGTGATCACTTAAAATAACTGCTAAAAGGGTGAAAATATTCAAAAGGTATTTGCTTTTTTAGAGAGCTTACAAAAAGTGAATTTTTAAGGCATCAAAAAATATGCCAAATGCTTCGAATTCCCCTCCATTTTACAATTGCCAAATGCGGCTTTTCCCCTTTCAATTAATTAATGATAATTTTTGCCATCAAGCACTTTTTTGTGCCTTCTTCCAATGAGCCATTTAAATATTTATTTTCATTTATCCATTTTCACCTTTATTGCCCCCGAAAGCCGCCATTTTGCCGTTGATTTGGCCAAAATGTGAAAATTTTTAATTGGACAGCCGGTCCCATCTCCCCCCTCCATCTAATTGTGAGGCCTCACGGTGCTGGGGGCCAATTTTGTATTTGCACAGGAGGCCTCATCCATCGAGAGCACCGCATCCCTGGTGACTATTTTTTGGTGGCCCTTTCAATTCAATTTTTCATCATTTTGCCGTTCCCCCGTTAATAACTTTCCCGCCAACTTGCGCCCATTTCCTTCCCTATTAATGCCCCTATTCCCTCTTTTTCAAGCGCTTTTTGTCCCATCATTTCGTCTTTTTTTGCGCCCAAAGGCCAACGATTGGTGCGCGAGCGGCGGCCTTTCGCCTTTTCCCGATTTTTTCTTCCATTTCCTCCTGCGTCGTTTCCTTTCCCTCCTTTCGTGCCAATTCCCTCGTGCCGTATTTAAATATAAGCTTCTCCCTTCCAAAATGGGTTGGCTGGCCTTCTCGCCTCCTGGATTTGGGTGTGGGGCCAATGGGCCAAAGACTGGCACCCGAATGGCATCGGCCAGAGGCCATGCCGGCTTTTTTTGCCACATCCATTCGCATTCACGTTCGTCAGTAGGAGGGGCTGTCGCGCCGTTGGCAGTAATTGTCCCAAGGCGGTCTTTTCCGCTTTCAATTCCCTTCGTTCCAACCAGCCATTCGCCTACCACATTTCCATTTCCCTTCCACCTCCACTCAATATTCCAATTTGTCCCAGTCTCCTCCCTTTCCCGAGGCAACCTCCCCCTTCATAGTCGACTGCCGTGAAAAAGCCGAGTTGGCATTTGAATGAGGGCAGCGGAAACTTTGAAAAAAAAGTGGGGTGGTGGATGGTCGTGTCTGGTGGCTCCATCCATGGCGCAAATTTTTATTATAAATTTTAATCCATTGTTGCCCAAAAATGACATTTTTTTTCCTAATTTTTCGATTTCACAATGCCACATAAATTCTTTGTGGTGAGAATTGATTTTTTCGCTCGCCCATCCAATTTTTATGAATTCACGTGAAAATTTGGGCATCATTTATGCACTTTGCCCTGAATTTTGTTTGCCTTTTTGATAAATTCAATTTTGCTCATTTGCTCATTTTAAGTCAATTTATTCTATAATATTCGGACTTATTAATATTAATAATAGTTTTGGCTATCTATTATGCGCTTATCCCCACGGCATTTTGTCAAATTTAGATTGATGTCTAAATAATGATGTGAAGATTGCCTACTTTTAATAAGATTCTCCTACAATAATAAAAGAAAGGAGATTAGAAAGAAAGAAGGGAAATTGACACCACCCCACTTTTGCAAATTCGCCCTTAGGCATCATCAATTCATATTCATTCATTTTATTTCTTTGTGGAAATGGTAGGAAAATGGAAGAACATCTTTAATGGCCAATCTATCTTCTTTACACAAAAAGCTGATAGAAAGAATTGTTACCTTCGGTGATGAATTGCCATTTAACCACAAAAAATAAGAAAATGGCATTTTTTTGTGTGCGCAAAGAATGAATCCTCCCATTCAAAGTTCGCCCATTCATTCCATTCATTCATCTGTCAATTCCATTTTGGCCACCACAAATCGCCATTCCATTTTTCTTTATTCTTTCGCTTTTCCAAGTCCACGTCCATGCCTTTTGCCTACAAATCGATCCCTCCCTCCAACCATTTTGCCCCATTGCATTTTCCGCCCGAGCACCTTTTTTTTCCTCCCATACCACTATCGCCTGACTTTTGCCCCTTTCAACCCCGGTTCACCGATTCTTGTCCCCCAAACCCCAGCAGCCTTATCTCCTCCGTGAGCCCTTTGGTTGGACGTCCTTTTCCTTCCAATTCCCCTTCGTTCGCCAGTTTTTTCCCTTCCATTCTTTTATTCTCCCCCAGGGGCTCCTTTCCAAATGGTCGCCGAATTGAGCGCATAAAACGCAAAAAATGGATGGTGGGCGCTGCGTTTGGCCTCCGGTCTTTTCCCTCCAGCCAATTCCCCTCTTTCTTCCGTTCCAAAATCCCTCACCAAAAATGGAAAAGAAGGACTAAAGATGGCACAAATAATGAGCCACCACTCCATTGGATGGTTGATGAAAGGCAAATTGGCCATTTTGACTTTTGCCCCTCCAATAGGATTTGATTTGAATTAATTGGCTATTTTTTAAAATGTTTTTTTTCTGCGTCATCATAATAAATATGTGCTGCGCACCAAATGATTGGTGTTGGTTATTGACGCGCGGCATTTCACAGTCATTCAGCCCCCTCCTTCCCCTCTGGGGAAAAGGGCATTCATTCATTATTGGGCCACGGGGTGTCAGTATGAATTGAGCAGCAGTGAACATTGGCAAACACACAATTTGGTGTGTGTGCCAAAAAGTGGTCAACATCGCCGGCTAACAATTCCTCCACTTCTCCTCTGCCATTGCCATTGTGCCATTCTCCTTAATTTGGTCCCCCTCCCAATTCATTTTCAATGCCTTTGCCCGTGGTCGTCATGGCGCGCCAACTCAATCTATTTAAAAGACGGCAGCCTTTTGGAGCGCGAATGTACGGAAGAAGGCTGGCGCCATTTTTGCTCCATTTTTGCTCGACTCTCCTTCGAGAGCGGTGTGCTGGGTTGGCTGGTGGCAAATTCGCTCACGGCAATCTTTCCTTCTTTCCATTTTTTTTCTCGTACAAAGGCCACCAACCAACCCAACGTCCCAATCAATTTACTGCCCTCTCGCCCTCACGTCCTCTATGATGGCTGGCCAATCCCCACTTTCCCTTCTCCATTTGGCCTTCACGTTCACTTTTTTCTCGACATTTCCCTTCCCTCTGCTGCAATTCTCCGATTCCCGGCCATTAGGCCTCCGTTTTCTCTTCCCCTCTCCAGCAGCGTTCCTTTTGGACTAGGCCAGCGGCCAACGTTCCTTCCATTTTACCCTTTCCCTTGAGGCGTTGCCTTCCAGCCGCCCTTTTCGCTTTTTTCATTGCTGCCAGCCGTCTTTCGACCTATCAGCCACCTTTCCTTTCGCCTCCTCTTTCCGCCATTTTCCCGTCCGTCGTTCGCCTTATTCTCAAAGCCAGTCGAGCCAGTCCACCTCCTCATTTTCCCCTTCATTCACCTTTTTCTCATTGGCAAAGTGGAAAAGGAAGGCATCAGATTGGTCTTGAAATATTGAGAAGGCCTGCGCCTTTGGGGGTGAAAAGGGCGCTGGGAAATAAGTTGGTTGGAAAGAAAAATCGTTGGCCAAATCGTCGAGTCAGCCACCCATTCCCTCGAATTCCCTCTCACATTTTGGCCGTTTGCTTCAATAATTATGCCAAAAGGTAATCAGACCTAATAAGTGCGCGAATAATATGGATGGCCATGTCTCTGATGAAATTACCAATGGCCCTCCGTTTAATAAGCCAACGCCCCCATTTTTTCTGCCACTGTTTTTTATGTCCTTTTTCTGGTTTAGCGCATATAAACTAGAAAGTCCAAGGATAGGGAAAGGATTTATTTTTTATACCGAAAAATTGCCGCTCGCCATTTTCAAGCATAATAATTTGAATTCCCACTATCATTGCGTGTGACCGAATTGGTTTAATTTGGCCAAAATCCCATTCTTTTCCTTCCAAAATAACCAAAATATTAAAATGGCATATTGAAATTAGCGTGTGAATATTTTGTGCAGCGATGGACAAAAATAGGCAATTCATTTAATCTTTGATCACTTTTTTTGGGCTGACATTCAAGAATTTTGCGCCCAATCGAGACTTCATTTTTATGCTTCCTTTCATTCTTCTTTCCAATTCGCGCACCCCACCCTCAAAAAATCCCATCCTTCATTCTTCATTTCTCTCCCAAAAAATGGCCACCAAACTTTTCATCAAAATTCTTTTTCCCCATTTTCCACTTCAAAAAAGGGCCCACCACATCACATGGTCTGATGCCTCGGCCAAAAAGTGATGATTCTCCGCTTTTTTTCCACCGATTTTCCTCCCTTTTTCCTCCACATATTTTGAGGAAGGCGAAAGGCCAAAAGTTGCCCCAAAAAAATCATTTGTTCTTGTCAATCAAAAGATGGGCTAAAAATGGTAGCTAACAGCCGAAAAGAGAGGGAATTTGGAAATTTTATTGGGACGAGAAATTCATTCGAAAATATAAAAAATGTAATTTAAAAAAGTATTAAAATTTTTCTTTTGAAATATTTTTCTTTGCCCTATAAAAATCAAAGCAAAGGCTTATGGTAGGAATGATGGCTGCCTTAAGGCAAATTCCTTTGAAGAGAACCAAAGCCGCAAAAAACATTTAAATTTGCCGCCAAATGCGGCTTTTCATTGCTCATAAAAGGCGGCCGTTTTTTTGCTAATTTTAAAGAATTTTTCCCGCAACAACAGGGGCACCCTTTTTCGCTTTTAAAATCCCTGCCTTTTCAAATTTCCGTTAGCATAAGAGCACTTTTTTATCGTCCAATCCATAGGGGGGTGGGGTGGGTAGGGTTGTTTTCGTCGTTCATTTTGGCCAAAATCCATTTCAACATTTTCCCTCCAAAAAAAAGAGTTCATCGACCACAATCCTCCCAAACCACCTTCCATTTGGTTTTGGCCAATTTGCCGCCAATTCCCAACAATTCGAATTTTGAAGGTCATTTTCCTATTTTTTTTTCCAATTTCGTCTGGGATTTGATTTTTATTGAGGTCATTTCTCATTGTAGACCAAAAAATGAAAGGTATAAAAATGCAAATTCATTTTTCTATTTCTGGTCTTTCTTGGATTTTAATCCTCCCATTTTTCTTTTAATTTTCCCATCATTTTGCTTACTTTTTCTTTATTTTTCTAATTCGCCACTTTTTAATATGCTTAATCCTTTCCTCGTCAATGCCAATTCTCATTTTCATTTTGCTTCCGTCTGGCATTTGCAAAATTGAGAAAAAATTGGTTTTTTTGTTGCAAATTTGACTACGTTAAATGTTCTTCCAGCAGCCCATTTTTAATTGGTATATTGTATCCCAGTCAATGTTGGATTCCCCGGGCATCAGAAATGTTCCACTGCACCAAATATCATCCACCTAGCCTAATCCCCCCTTTCAATGTGCCAATGGAATCAAATTGCGCCACATTCCCACTTTTTCCGCTAATTTTTTCGCCTTCCCTCGTACTTTTCCACTTTTCATTCATTCACGTCCAATTCCAACCAAATTCCCTTGCCAAATTGCGTGAATCCCTTTCCTCATTTCATTCCTTCCATTCAATTCACTTCCTTTTCCCACCTTTTTCCCAGGAAAAGCCCTCCCCACTTAATCTTCTATTTTTTACAATTTAATTCCATACAATTTGATGAGGAAAAATATGAAGAGGATTTAAGGATCGAAAATGATTCCTTTCATAATAAAGCAGACATCTTTCCTCTTTTACAAAATGACCACTTTAATCGAATAATGTCTCGTCTTTTTCAATTTGACTTGTAATTGTAATTCTGATTTGCGATTGTAATTGTAATTCTGATTTGCGATTGTAATTGTAATTCTGATTTGCGATTGTAATTGTAATTCTGATTTGCGATTGTAATTGTAATTCTGATTTGCGATTGTAATTGTGATTTGCGATTGTAATTGTAATTCTGATTTGCGATTGTAATTGTAATTCTGATTTGCGATTGTAATTGTAAATTCTGATTTGCGATTGTAATTGTAATTCTGATTTGCGATTGTAATTGTAATTCTGATTTGCGATTGTAATTGTAATTCTGATTTGCGATTGTAATTGTAATTCTGATTTGCGATTGTAATTGTGATTTGCGATTGTAATTGTAATTCTGATTTGCGATTGTAATTGTAATTCTGATTTGCGATTGTAATTGTAAATTCTGATTTGCGATTGTAATTGTAATTCTGATTTGCGATTGTAATTGTAATTCTGATTTGCGATTGTAATTGTAATTCTGATTTGCGATTGTAATTGTAATTCTGATTTGCGATTGTAATTGTAATTGTAATTCTGATTTGCGATTGTAATTGTAATTCTGATTTGCGATTGTAATTGTAATTCTGATTTGCGATTGTAATTGTAATTCTGATTTGCGATTGTAATTGTAATTCTGATTTGCGATTGTAATTGTAATTCTGATTTGCGATTGTAATTGTAATTGTAATTCTGATTTGCGATTGTATTTGACCATTCTTCCATTCATTCATTTTGAAAATTGCCATAGGCCAAATTCATTCCTTCCCATGTTCAAACTTTCTTTTATTCCAAAAATATTTTTCTAAATCAAAATTTTACCTTCAATTACGTTTGTTCAGCATCAAATAAAGTGCACAAAAACATCCCCTAAAGGCTAATAAATTAATCTAAAAAACAATTCCAACAAAATTATAATTCTTCATTCGATCATTTGTTGATCGCCTCAACAGTCACACATCCACATCCAATCAAGTGCTCGCCTTCTGCGTTGCACGCAAATCAATTCTTCAACATTTCGGCCACAACCGAACATTCGCCTTCGCCCCTTTGCCGTTGGCTTTTGCCTCCGTCCGTCTCCTCATCCTCCGGAGCCCCCGTTCCAATCAGCTGCTCTTCTGCCAGCGGATCGCCTCAATCCGGCAATCTTTTTGGGCACGTCGCCTATTTGGGCATCGACACAACTGCGGATCCGTTTATCATCGCTGCGAATCAATCGACGGCATCATTGAATTGTTGGGCGGCGGCATCCCCTTCCATATCGTAATAATAATATTTTGATAAGAGGGAGAACATTCTATCTTCCATGCAATAAGGGAGGATATATTGTAGAATATACTTTTGTAATCTTGATAATAATTTTATGTTTCATGCATATAATTTTTTAATGAATATAAAATCAGAACAGAATAGTAAATTCACTGAAAATCATAATTAGTTTCCGGTTAGAATGTTCCGGAATAAACTTATAAATCAGAATCCCTTTCTGAAATAAAAATAAGAATTGTTTCTGGAATGTAAAATTATTTTTATAGTACTTCATCCTCGGCCTCCTCATCGTTGACCCCATTGAGTATTGCCATTGGCGCAATTGAGGGAGGAGCCGGCGGCGCCCAAATGCAAGGAGGAAACCCAAATTTTGGTCATCAATTCCAACAACAAATTGGCCAATCCTCCGCGAGGATGCCCCTCCAATTGCCAGATACAATTACCGATTTTGGCGCATTCCTTGGCAACAATTCCTCCTCAATCTCATCCAACAATAATAATCGACAATTTATTGGTTGTGGTCCACCTCAAAATGGTGGGTTTTTGATGTGTAAAATGGCCAATAATTATTCTATGAAAATAGGTCTGGGTTGAGGGTTTAAATTCTAATAAGAAAGGTTTAAATCATGTTGGCATTGAGGTTGGAGTTAAGTCTTTTTTTTAACTAATAAGTCTATTCCTACTGAAATGACAATGAATAGTTAATTCTTAATTGTTAAATTTTCCTAATCCATTCCCCTCTACTCCTTCTGAATTCGCCTCCATTCACGCAGATTCCCTTCCTTCAATGGGCTTTTCCCCTCAACCTCCATCTGCCAACTCCGGCCTCACACTTGACCCGATGTCCTCCAATGGGCCATATCTTTTCCACCAAACTCCATCCGGCTCAACACTTTGCCAATTGGGTGGCCCAATTTTGGATTCTGGCTGTGGGGGTGGCGGCCTTTCAATGTGCTCACCAGCAAGCAGTCAATCCGGCAGTCAACCAAGATTGGTGCATTTGTCCGGCGGAACTGGTTAGATTCCCAATTTAATTTACATATTCAACTGATTGAGAAATTTGTATTTTTTGTACTAATAATATGGAAAATAAAAAGTCCAAAATGATGGCTAATTAAACAAAAAGGTTAAACTTTATTTCCAATTTTTGAGTGAATTCTTCATTTATTCTTAATTTTTTGGAACGCCTCCAAAAAATGATTTAATAATCAAACAAATTCATCGCACAGGTGCCACCGCCAATGATTCCGGCCTTTCCTCGTTGAGTGGCGGATTCGGCTGTCCCGGTGGAGGCGGTGGCCACCCAAATGGTCTTCACAATTTTTCACCAGCTGAAATGCGCGGCGAATTGGAGGAATTGGAGCCGGTAAAAAATATGAAATGGATTTTTGAATTAATTTGGGGAAATTTTGCAGGTTCCCCGTGATCGATGCAACACTTGGCCATTGCGCCGGGCAATGGGCTTTGAAGGGACACAGGCACAGACATCGCCCCTAATCCATGATCGAATTCCGGAGGAGGAAAGGTGAATTATTGGGAAAGTGAACATAATTTTTGATGTCCACTGCCCATAGGGGTTAATTTTGATAGGCAAAAAAGGTAGCAGAAATGTTGAATCCCATAAAAATTGACAAAAATTTATAGTTTTTTGAATAAATTTCCCATTCCCAATATAGTATGTACGAAGAAGAAGGCGAGGATGATGATGGGGACAGCGGTGACCCAATTGGCAAACAACGAATCAGCGGCACGGATTCATCGTCGGGAACATTGGCCGGTGTGGGAATTGGAGGTGGACAAAGTCCGGGTGGTGGCCATGGAGGTGGCGAGGAGTTGGAAATGGAGTAAGTTCTTATGGATTTTGACTCAATTTATTCCCTTTCTTTTCCTCGAATTCCTCTGAATATTTGTAATTCATTTACATTTGTGTCAATTTTATGTAGATTAATTAGGCTTTTTGGGCCAAATTCTTTCTTCCCTCCATCAAATGATCCAATTCAGCCTGAATTCAATTAGGCGATCACATTCGCTGGCATTTTGGGTGCGATGGCGGCGGATATGATCGAAGTAGATGATCAGCAGAAAAGGGCCCATCATCCACTTATTGGGCCATTCCCCCACCCAAAAGCCACCCATGAATTTCCCGCTGAATTTCTCCATCCTCCAACTCGACTATTTCCCTCCTGGGCCTGGATTGCATGGCCCTATTCAAAAGGGCCAAGCCACTAGGCCAAAAATACCAGTCAGAAAGCATTGATTCCAGCATTCCAAATTAATTCTAATTTCTTCTTATTATTTCGCCCAAATTTTATTCAACTAAATACCTAAAAAAGAAGTAAAATGGCTCGATGTAAATGGAAACCAATACGTTCTGCCAATCGGCCATTGCGCGAATCTGGCAACAACAATTCAAATTCATCCAATTCTCGCTCTAATTATAATTCATCTTCTCCTTCATCTTCTTCCCAATCTTCATTTTCCTCCTCCTCCTCTTCTCCATCTTCGCCTCCATTATATCCTTCAAATGCAAATTCATTCAGGGATCGTTCCGATTCGGCCATCGGCGGTGATTGTTGCTCTTCGCGCACCGGCTCCCCACTTTGTGGGGCCGCAAAAAAGTCGTCGACCCGTCGAAATGCTTGGGGCAATTTGTCATATGCAGATTTGATCACTCAAGCAATTTTGGCCTCGCCCGAGAAAAGATTGACGCTGAGCCAAGTTTACGAATGGATGGTCCAAAATGTGCCCTATTTTCGGGACAAGGGCGATTCGAACAGCAGCGCCGGATGGAAGGTGGGTTAAAATATTTTATATAATTTTTGGGGGTTAGAAATATTAAAAATTGGGTCTAGAAGACGAGTTCTCTGCCCTTCACTTTTTGAAATTTTTCTCCAAATCATTTGATGTGCCTAAAGGCTAATTGTGAGCAAGAAAAAATGGCAACCCCGAGGATTTATAGAGGGAAGGGAGAGGCCAATTATCCCACACCATTCAATGGCCAACGAAGGATTAAGAAAGGCCCATGGTGACTGATTAGAGCAGAATGGCCTCGTTAATTTCCCTCAAAGAAAGAGGATGAAATCTGCGGATTATCGCGCGCCTCTCTCCAATTGAATGAGGCCATTCCAAATGCCAATTCCCCTCTTTCCCCTATATTGGTGGGTTTTTTCCGCCACTTTTCCCTGGGTCAGCAGGCGAATTCCCTCCTTTCCTTTCCCTTCCTTTCATTCCCACTTTTCTTTTGGCCATCGCCGTTATGGCCTAGGCCCTGGCCCATCTGTCCCTTTCATTCAATCGATTGGCCCAACCATCCATTCATTCATTCTTTCCCTTCAACCATTCCATTGGGCCATAGAGTAAAAAGAGAGGGCTGCTGACTGCTCTTTGGGCCACATTTACTGCTCGCTAAAGGCTCTCCTCTCTGCTGGTCCTATGGGCTCGATTTTTCCGCCTCGCTTTTCTCCCGTTCCTTCCCTTCCCTTCCATCGCCACTACTTTTGCCTCACGGGGAAGAAAACTGCGCTCAACCCTTCATTTTTGCCCTACACTTTTTCCCTTCCATTTCCATCTATATTCTCCATTTTTTCTTCGGCCTTCCCTTCCCATTTTCCCTTGCCAAACCCAACACCCCAATTCCACCTTTTCGCCTTCATCCATTCCGACCATTCCATTCCGCATTCGTCGTTGGTGGCGATGATGTTGCCCTCTGCCCCCACGGCGATATTCCAGGGGGCACTCTCCTCTCCTCTTCTGTAATTGCCGGCCTTTGTGCCTTCCATTTTGCCTCCATTCCAGCCTTCACCCCTCTCTTCATAGTTCATCGATGGGAGCACAGAATGTGACCTTCCCCTCCGGGGCAGTAGTCCATTCTGCCCCCCAAGGGGGGCCATTTCTCTCCCCTTTTCATCATTTTTCGATCAATCTTTTGGAGGATTTCCCCAATCCGTTCATTCCCTTCGAGGTTTTTGGCACCCTCCATTTCCTTCCTTTTCCTTCCCTTAATCATTTACAACAATTTGGCCTCAAATCAATTTGCCCCTCCTCTCCCCCTCCTATTATTGCTCTTAATCATAATAAATTCACCGCTGATTGCGTTTTTTCTCCCCTTCCCTCCTTCTTTTGGCCTGTTTACGCCATCCATTTTGCGTTTTGCCCTTCAATTTCCTTTTAAGATTTGTTTTTTTGCCCTTTTTTCATTCCATTTCAATTCCAAATTCCAAACCCACCCACCCAAAAATGGAGCCAAGCATTACGGCGCCCCACACCGCTGTATTCGACGCAGATGAGTCCGGCTCATTGGACTCGTTTTGTTGCGGTGAACCCCGTGACCGATGCTATACTTGGCCAGTCCAACAGCAACCACCGCAATTCGTTCAAATTGACCAACAACATCATCAAATTGGCAGCACTTTGATTGGGCCAAGTTGTTCATCGCGACTTCCCTCATTGAACAGTTTGTCCCCGTCCAGCGGTGGCCTCATTTTGCCACCACCTCAACAATGCCATCAAAATGATGTCCAGTATGCCACAACGGAGGAAACATCACCGCCAAAACCATCAAAGCCGAAGAGAATTCGACGTCGAACCGATGGAAATGGGGCCACAATTTTTGGCGGCACTGGCAAAAAACCCAACCCCTGGGGCGATGAGTCCTATTCCGATTTAATTGCGCGCGCACTTAGCACCGCACAAGAGGGCCGCCTGAAATTGAATGAAATTTACCAATGGTTTTCGGATAATGTGCCCTATTTTGGGGGCAGATCCAGTCAAGAGGAGGCTCAAGGATGGAAGGTAAAAAAATGGCGGCATTTTGGGAGAATAAAAAAGCAAAAATTCCTTCCAAAAATCAAAAAAGGGAACTCGTCTGACCAAATTAAAATGAAAAGAAAATTCGTCAAAAAATTCTTCTCATTTTTTTGCAGAATTCAATTCGGCACAATTTATCATTGCATAGCCGTTTTATGCGCATCCAAAATGAGGGAGCGGGCAAAAGCAGTTGGTGGGTGATCAATCCGGACGCAAAACCTGGACGAAATCCACGCCGGAGGGCAAATACAATGGAAAGTGCGAGCAAAGTGGCAATGGACAAAAAGAGGCGAGGAGCACGAAAAAGGGTGGAACAAATGGTCCAACAAAAGGGACAACCCGGGGTGGCCAATTCATTGATGGGATCAATGCAGGCATTGTTCCCGGATGAGGCACAGGAGGATGCTGGCGAAATGATGCCAGGACCTTCTGGGGCTGGAGGCAATTTTGACACATTCAGGTACGGTACGGGCGGCATAATTCAGAGAGAAGGGGGGTTGATTAACCTTAGGGGCTTTCACTTCAAAAAGTATACGCTACAACTAGGCGACGTCCCAACAGGGTGACGGCGCATGTAGCTCATTAAAGACTAAACCAATATATATGATTTTGGTGTCAAATTAAAGAGCGCACTTTTGGCTATCGATAGATATAAAATTTATTTGGTTTGGTTCAGAATTAGCAGAATTATACTTAAAAAAAACAATTAAATGAGACTATTATTAAAAATTTGTGAATTTTTCACAGTTTTTTGAATACAATTCCACCAAACCTTAACCAATCCAAATAAATTTTATATCTATCGATAACCAAAAGTGCGCTCTTTAATTTGATACCAAAATCATCAATATCGGTTTTGCCCTTAATTAGCTATAAGCAATCGCCCAGTTGGGACTTCACCCAGTTGAACATGTCCCGATACATTTTTGCCTTCTCTAAAACAACAATTTATTTAGACCCCGAGCCCAATCGACCCTTTCCGTAACGGGACCATCGCGACTTTCGTCAAAATTGGAATCAACCTGCCTTGATGACATCGATTTTCCTCCATGGATGGACCAATCCAATGGATCGACGGCAACCAATCAACAACAACCACCGCAACAATCGCAGCAACAAGTCAATGAATTGTTGGACAGGACGGATCAAATGCGTTTGGATGGCCAACAACAAATTGGGCCTCCTCCACCATTAATGAATGGTCAAAATGGGAATTGGATAAATCCAAAACAATTTGATTTGCAGGAATCAAAATTGAACCAATTGGTGGCCCATTGTTGATGCCGAAAAGTGAAATTTTGGATCAAGGCCAAATCAAGCTTGAGCCATCACAGCCGACTTCATCCAGCACCACGTCGTCAATCCCACCGCCTCCTTCCTATCAAGAGTTGAGCGCTGTCCGTCGTTCCGTTCAAATTCAATCGAATCCACTTTTGCGCCAATTGGGTGGCAGCCCCCAACAACAAATGATGTCCCCGTTGAATTTGAATGCCACTAGCAGGTGAGGGGCATCTTCTCTATTTTTTTTATATTTTTGGGCGGATTTTAATGTGATTTTAGCATTTTTTCTGTCATTAAAAAAATTTAGGGAGTCAGACTCTATATTCTTCGGTTACGGTCCAAAAGGATTGCTAAATTCCTGTGCAATTTGGCCAAATTTAAGTCCTATGTTTTATATGCATTAAAGGGGGCAATCAAGATCTTTTTTGCAAAATTTTCAACTATTCTTCCCCATAAAATAATAACTTTTCATATTTTCAGTTTGAGCGGTGTCCAGCAACAATCCTCATCAATTTTCACCTCTCAATCAATGGTGCCACCGCCTCCATTTGGCCAAAACAACTTCCAATGGAATGGCCCAATGCCACCAGCACCAGTCACATCCGGCGGACCTCTTTTGATGGCCCATTCCCAATTCATTGTTGGCCAATCTGGGACCATCCATCCGGGTGGCCAATTGAATGGAATGGTCGGCGGCGACGGATTACCGCTGGATTTGGCCAACGTGAACGATGACCAATCGATGTTCACCGATTTGGATGTGGACGCAGTGTTGCGCCATGAACTGGCACAAGGCGGCCAATTTGATTTGCCCTAAATTTACATATTCCCACAAATACTCATATTTTTTTTTGACTCATTTTGGCTCATATCCTCTCATCAAAAATTGTTTAAATTAAATTATCCGTCAATTTTATTTTTGTTTTACGCGATAAAAAAACCACCCAAAAGCCATCCTTCCATCCCTTGAAGGGAATTTTGTATCGCGTTTGCCGGTTAAATTAACATTATTTTCTGGGAAAAATGCCAATCCCCCCCCCCCCCCCTTATATATGTGAATGAAGAACGGATCGATCCAATGTGCCAATGCTCCATTATCCATGAAAATTAAATCTAGTTGTCCAAAATTGTACATATTCAATTCATTTTCAACACAAAAAATACATTCCTCGCAATTATTCACCTCTCTCCGAATAAATTATATTATTCAGTCATCAAAATCCTCATCATATTTTAAGCCCAATTTGGGTCATATTTTCTCCCCCCATTTTGCCCCATCCATTTATTCATATTGCAAATTTATCCAATTGTTGGCACTTGAGTCGATTCTACATCACCTCCTCCTTCCCTTTTCCTCCCACAAATGTTGCTGTGAAAATTGTCCCCAACAAATTTGATTGATCATTTTATTTTGATTTTATTTTTAGCATTCAGGCAGTTACATATTTTTTTTTGAATGTCGATAAATATAAAATATTAATTTATTAAAATTTATATTTATGAATTGATGGAAGGCAATAGGATGCCAAGATGTATGATATTCACGTTTTTATTTAATTTAATATCATGGAATTCACAAATATCATTATGCTGAATCAAACGCTACTATATATCACTTTACATATTCACACATACAATATGCAGCCAATCATAAGCGAAGCGAATCAATGGAACAACAACCAAAAAGGAAAAAGGATTTGGCCTCGGGCATCAATCAAGTCAACTCCCTCTCTCCTTTATTTTTTTTACCGTAATTCTTTTCCTTATTGGAAAAATCATTTTTACATAGCACAATACATTTTGGTGCAGCTTCTCCTCTTTTGTCTTGGTATTTTTTATTTTTATTGTCTTTTGGTAAGGGGAGGAAATTGGATGGATGGTGGAAAAGGAATATTATTTAAGATTAAATATTTTTTGGCATTTCTTATTTTTATCTCCAACCAAAGGACATAATATTCATGCGTGCGCTCCACTCACGCACGCTTCTTCCGAGGCGAGCGCATTGCTTACTCATGTTATAAGTCAAATTATTAATTCCGGTTCGAGAATTGTTTGAAGGATTCATATATTAATATAAATTTTTTCATTTTATAGATTATCATTTATTTTTCCAAATGTGGCCATGAGGCATCTCGAAAATTTCCGAACAAAATTTTCAGAATGGTTTCTTTTTTACAATGAATCATGGTTTATAAAATACAATTTTAGGAGTTCCAGCATTCGCAACACACTCGCTGGTTCATTCCGTAATTTGGAAAATGCCGATTCGGCTTCAACCCAATCTTTGGCAGAAAGTAGTAGTCACAGGAATGCATCAACCGCATCCGATTATACGGAATTGCATCGCGGATCTGTCAGTTTTTAATTTTAAATTTGCAATTTTATCAGTTTTTTCAATATATTATAGGTTCCTTGTCCATCCTGCAAAGGTTCTGGCCTAATTCCCAAAGAATTGGAGAGCACCCTGGTCGCCCTGATCCCAGTAAATGATGAAAGGCTAAAACCGAAACGGACTTGGCTGATTGTCACATTCTGGGTGCTCATTTGTTTCATTATCGGTGGCATTATCCTTTATTTACTCATGCCCAGAACAGTCACTCTGAGCAGCGATGAAATGCCAATTGAGATTGGTAGGAATTATTTAATTTGTTTTAAAAATTAATTTGACAATTTTTAGTCCATGTGACCGATCGGAGGGATGTCAACACAAGTTCATTTATTGACTTTACATTTTTTGTGAGTTTTTGACAAGGAAAATAAATATTTTAATATTAATTTTAGAATAAAATAAACGTGACAAGCGGGAATTATCTTCCAGTGGATTTGGACAATATCACCGCCACAATAACATCAAAATTTCAGGTAGAATTTTGATAGAACAAAAGGAAATTTCTAATATTTCACGTCAAAAAACATTTAAACTCACAAATATATTAATGCCATTGCAATTCTGATTAGCGATTGTAATTGTGATTCTGATTTGTAATTGTAATTCTGATTTGCGATTGTAATTGTAAATTCTGATTTGCGATTGTAATTGTAATTCTGATTTGCGATTGTAATTGTAATTCTGATTTGCGATTGTAATTGTAATTCTGATTTGCGATTGTAATTGTAATTCTGATTTTCGATTGTAATTCTGATTTGCGATTGTAATTGTAATTCTGATTTGCAATTGTAAATTCTGATTTGTAATTGTAATTCTGATTTGCGATTGTAATTGTAATTCTGATTTGCGATTGTAATTGTAATTCTGATTTGCAATTGTAAATTCTGATTTGTAATTGTAATTCTGATTTGCGATTGTAATTGTAATTCTGATTTGCGATTGTAATTGTAATTCTGATTTGCGATTGTAATTGTAATTCTGATTTGTAATTGTAATTCTGATTTGCGATTGTAATTGTAATTCTGATTTGCGATTGTAATTGTAAATTCTGATTTGCGATTGTAATTGTAATTCTGATTTGCGATTGTAATTGTAAATTCTGATTTGCGATTGTAATTGTAATTCTGATTTGCGATTGTAATTGTAAATTCTGATTTGCGATTGTAATTGTAATTCTGATTTGCGATTGTAATTGTAATTCTGATTTGCGATTGTAATTGTAATTCTGATTTGCGATTGTAATTGTAAATTCTGATTTGCGATTGTAATTGTAATTCTGATTTGTAATAATATTATCCGAAAAATCCAATCCCAGAAAATTGGCATCAAAATATTTATTAATTAAATTTCAGCCATGGTCCTCGGATTTGGTTGGCTCAGGGAAGAATTCGACTATCACTGGAATGTCACCATTTGTTCTTTATCGCAACACCCGCGAGCTGATGTTCAACAATTCCGTCCATTTGACAGGATATGTCTCGTAAGTTAAAGCAATGATTAATTAATTTCTCCAAAAAAGATGGATTTGGGGGATAGGAAAAGAATTTGGCGCAGCGCAAAAAAGGGAAATTTGGGTCAAACTACAACTCTCGACCTTCACCTCTCTTTCTCCTAATTAATTAAACCAGTTTAAAAACCAATGAATTTATCAATCACAAAATTTATTTGTGGGATAGAAATTTGATTGAATGGAGGTAAAAGTGCAAAATTAGAATGAATTAAGTGCGAAATTTATCCCATCCAATAAAATATTCAAGGTTGTTGTTGAAAAACAAAGCAGGTTATATTGGAGCCTGTCCTCGTGTGCTCACAGTAGAAATCAGTCTAAAAATAATTAGAAACCCATTATTAGGCCAATTTTCCCTCTCCCCAAAACGCACCGCAATTCGATAGCTAAATGGCCCTGGGGCACAAATCACATCAATTCCCCGGTCACTTCCTTGAGTCACGAATTGTTTGTTGGCCGTTTTATGAATGCGTCTTTTCGACTCATTTGCGTCATTGTCCACAATCAATGAGTCAATAAGTTGGCGCAATTCCGCTGAATTGCAAATGCTGCTGGTTGCCGTTTTTGATGCATGTAATTTTTGCTTTGTCTGCTTGAATCCTTCGCTTCCGGCCGCGGCCTCAGCAGCGGTTGGCGTACCGGGTGGGGCAACCTCTTCCACCACTTCACTGCCAGGTGCGGCAGCCGCAACTGCCAAAACAATTTAATTAATTTTGCGATTGATTCCACCGCTAACCTTGTTCACCTGTGGCTTGCGGTGCCGCAACTTGGGTTGCACCAGAACCAGCGGAATAGGAATTGGATGGAGCTTGGTAACTATTACCACTCGGCGCCTGGTACCCACTCGCAGGTGCCTGGTAACCGCTAGATGGTGCTTGATAACTGCTTGGCTGTTGTTGATATCCACCACCGCCTCCTCCTCCTCCCGCATATCCACCACCGCCTCCTCCTCCTCCCGCATATCCACCACCGCCTCCTCCTCCTCCCGCGTATCCACCACCGCTGGATTGGGCATAGGATCCACCGGATGGGGCCTGCACATAGGATGGACCGGGCAACGGTTGTTGAGCATAGCTTCCACCGCTGCTGGACGCATATCCAGATCCACCGGATGAGGCATATCCCGACGAGGGTTGTGCATAGCCACCTGTTGATTCAACAGGACGTACAATGACGTATTTGGGTTCACAAGGACCAGATGACGGTTGGGCATAGCCGCCACCGCCTCCTGAACTGCCACCGCATCCGCCGCCGCCGCCGCCTCCACAACCTGTGAAATAATTCTCATTTGAATTCACCAAAATATTAGAATTTTCGACCTCCTCCGCAACCGCCGCCTCCTCCACCACCGCAACCACATCCACCGCCACAACCGCCACCGCATCCTTAAATGGATAATTTATATATTTGGCCAAACTTTCAATAAATTTAAAAACCTCCTCCACCGCCACATCCACAACCTCCTCCGCAACCTTAACCAATATTTAGGTCCCAAATTTGTGCCATTTAGCCATGAATAAACTAACCACCCCCACATCCTCCTCCGCCTCTTCCTCCGCAACTGATCACTACTGCCCCACCTCCGCCCCCTCCACAACCTCCGCCACAACCTCAAAAAGGATAATTTAATATTTATGATCTTGTTTTTGTAAAAATCGGGCCAACCTCCTCCGCATCCGCCCCCGCAACCTCCCCCTCCTCCTCCGCAACATCCTCCCCCACCACCTCCGCAACATCCTCCTCCACCTCCACCACCACAACAGCAACATCCGCCACCTCCTCCTCCCATACCGCCAAATAGGAAGGCATTTATGCCGGCAACATGCAAAAGGGCGAGAATCACTAACGGTTTTTTGATCATTTTTGAGGCTAAAATCTGGAAAAATAAGTAAAAATAAGAAAGTAAATGAATGATTGGGGGAATAGGGGGAATGCTTCTTCGTCCATCGCCAATGCCATGATCATCCAATTCTGCTTTTATATCCTAGGTCATTTTTCCGGCAGGGCGGCACCCTTCACAAGGGGACAGACGCCGCCGTTTAGTTTAGCTGCTAATATCAGTGAAAAGCCCAATCTCGACAGGTTATATCCCAATCCTCTCTCCTTTTCGATTCTGACTGATATCAAATTGAATTCACGGACACCCATGAAAAGCGCCGTTTGAGCTGCTGGAAAAAATCAAGTTAATGAGTGATGCCTTAGGGCATTTTCCCTTTCCTTCATTCCAATGATACCCCCAATCAAAAAAAGAAACAAAATTATTTAAGATAAATAAAAATTGTCAAAAAATTAATTAACATACTAATTTTCCCAATAAATTTTTCAGGAATTATTGTCAGGCTCCATTCTCAAGGCTCACCTCTCTTTACGTCACTTTACAATTTGATGTGACCGCCACATTGACCTACTACTATGGCCACTCTGAGCAGGTGTCATTGTCAACGCAGCAGCAAGTTTGTTGCATTCCAAGTGGAAATTGTACAACAAATTGATGAATGCCAAACGAATTCCTAACAATTTCAATATTTTTCCATTTTTTCATTGTCATATAAATATGAATATCAGTCAAACAATCAAATCCTCTTATAGTTCTGCTTAGATTATTTGAGTGGCCGAAATTCCAAAAAATGAGCAAAATTTTCAATTTCAGAATAAATTTTGGCCACATCAAAAGCATTTCCATATTCTATGATGCAATTAACTTCATACCAGTGTTGTCCAAATTTTAAATTTCTCGTCATTCGTCTCGTCTCTCGTCTCGGCCTTTTTTACCCCTCGTCATTCGTCTCGTCTCTCGTCTCGGCCTTTTTTTACCCCTCGTCATTCGTCTCGTCTCTCGTCTCGGCCTTTTTTACCCCTCGTCATTCGTCTCGTCTCTCGTCTCGGCCTTTTTTACCCCTCGTCATTCGTCTCGTCTCTCATCTCGGCCTTTTTTGCCCCTCGTCATTCGTCTCGTCATTTCGTCTCATTTTTCGTCATTTTCTCGTCATTTTGTTCATTTTTTTCGTTATTTTCTCGTCACTTTGTTCATTTTTTCGTCATTCGTCTCGTCTTCGTCTTTGCCTTTTTCAAACCCTCGTCATTCGTCTCGTCTTTCGTCTTGGCCTTTTTTACCCCTCGTCATTCGTCTCGTCTTTCGTCTTGGCCTTTTTTACCCCTCGTCATTCGTCTCGTCTTTTCGTCTTTTTTTTAAGACGAGACGAGGACGAAGACGAGGACGAGACGAATGACGAGGACGTTTGGACAACACTGCTTCATACCCAATTTAACCTTTAATCTTTTGCCATTTTATATATTCTTTCTCACAATTCCTCCTTCAATGATCAATTTGTGAATTCCCGTGAATTCTTCCCTTTTTCATTTCACACATTTGATTTTTTTCACTTTTGCACGTCATAAACAATTAAATGAACACCAAAATGTTTTCAAATGAAAACCCTTCCCTCCTTTCGTTCTAAGTCGAACGGGTTTTTTTTGGCAGAGACTAAACTTTTGTGTAAAAGAAGAAATTGAGTGAATTCATCCGTCTCTTCTAAATAATTTTGTTTATTTGATATTTACGCTTAATAAAAAATGTTTTGATAAAATCGTAGGTAGAATGAAAAACAACAGAATGAATCTATTTATGAGGATTTATTGATGAGTGTTTTCCAATTAATCACATCAATTGCAATTCCTTCACGAGATGACAATTTTGCTGCAAACATTGCCAAGACCCCTTTAAATAATATTAAGAAAATAATTGGGATTCAATTAGGCTCACTTAACGCCGGCTTGAGCCGCACAATTGCAAAGCTAAAAAAAGAATATTCAAATAATTTGGATGATCAGAATGGAATTACCTGTTGAGCATTTGCTGTATTGAATCCGCTGTTGATTGCGCATTGTTTGGCGGATTGGACGAGCACATTGTCCGGAGGGAGTGCCAAACCACAGCTTTATTAAAATATTAAATGAAATTCCAAACTCCTTCCTTCCCTAAATTCACCTCAATTTCTTCTCACAATTGCCCGATTTCTTGGCCATACAAGTTTTCATGCAACCGAACATTTTTTGGCCCGCTCCCATGAATTTTTTCATCTCTCCGCCCAATCCCATTTTATTGACCATTTTGTTGATTTCGGCCATCGCCGCAACTTGCAGCGTTTCTGGATACCGTTTTGGGACCATTCCGCCTGGAGCATTTGCACAACTGTATCCAAATCCCATATTTATTTTTCATTGTAACACGTACGCATTTGAATGCTGTCCTTGGGTACATGTAACGGCAGCCTGAACCATGCCCTGTTTTTGGGTGAAACATTGGCGCAATTGTTGATAATTTCCGCCCAATGAGGCCAAATGATGCTGGCAAGAGTCAACACATGGCATCAAGGAATTCATATATTTGTCTTTGCATGGATTTATCTACAAGTAAAAGTGACCAAAAATTGAATGTTTTTAATGTGGATTTATTTACATCTTTACACAAACATTGTTTGACCATTTGTGCCCGAATTTGACAAAGACAAAGGAAGGCAAAAAGAGCGAAGGCTACGGTTTTCATCATTGCCATTCAGAAAATATAGAAAAAAGGTGAATTGTGTTTGTGAAAGGAAAAGTGAAAATTTGCAGGGGATGTGCTTGGCCGGTTCGGAAGGCGAATTGGCCCTTTATAAAGTCGCCATCCATCCATCTGCACATTCCCCCCCCCCCCCCCAACCAGCCTCATTTTCCCTGTTGCGCATCATTGGGGAGAGGGGCCAATGCCTTTTGGCCTCTTAACTTGTTCCACACAACGCCCCTCCCCCGCCCTTCTATGTTCATCACAGCCCAATTTTTGGCCACCAATAAAATTCTCACTGATTGTCAGTATGGAATGGGCCTAGCTAGGAGAAAATTGCGCCCAATTTTAGTGGTAAAATCAACAAAAAATATAGTCAATAATCACATCATCAAGGGTATCACCCAATAAAAAATGGAATTGTTCAAACTCCTTGAGCACGTTTTGATGGAGAGTATGGGAAAATAAAAATAATTATAAAGTCTGATTGAAGTTGATGACCGCACCGCCCACATATTTTAATTTAAATTCTATATATGAGAAAAAAAGAAAGGTGGGAAAAAATAAATTTTATAAAAATAAAACATGTAAAAATTTTTTAAAATGTAAAAATTTTATTTTGAAAATATGAATTAATCTTTAATCATCAATTCGTTGGTTGTTCTTCTTGACACAGAGATTCCGTTACAGGGTTCATCGATGATTGAATTATTTGTTGTTGTGGTTGTTCTCCTTCTTCTTCCCCATATTTTGGTGTTTTTCCATCGGCGGTTAACATGAATTTCCCTTTGTAGAAGACCTGAAGACGGCCGGAAATGCCTGAAAAAATAAATTCTTAAAAGTGAGCTATAAGTAAAGTTATACAAATCAGAATTTTACAATTACAATCGCAAATCAGAATTACAATTACAATCGCAAATCAGAATTACAATTACAATCGCAAATCAGAATCACAATTACAAATCAGAATTACAATTACAATCGCAAATCAGAATTACAATTACAATTACAATCGCAAATCAGAATTACAATTACAATCGCAAATCAGAATTACAATTACAATCGCAAATCAGAATTACAATTACAATCGCAAATCAGAATTACAATTACAATCGTAAATCAGAATCACAATTACAATCGCAAATCAGAATCACAATTACAATCGCAAATCAGAATTACAATTACAATCGCAAATCAGAATCACAATTACAATCGCAAATCAGAATTACAATTACAATCGCAAATCAGAATCACAATTACAAATCAGAATTACAATTACAATCGCAAATCAGAATCACAATTACAAATCAGAATTACAATTACAATCGCAAATCAGAATCACAATTACAAATCAGAATTACAATTACAATCGCAAATCAGAATTACAATTACAATTACAATCGCAAATCAGAATTACAATTACAATCGCAAATCAGAATTACAATTACAATCGCAAATCAGAATTACAATTACAATCGCAAATCAGAATTACAATTACAATCGTAAATCAGAATCACAATTACAATCGCAAATCAGAATCACAATTACAATCGCAAATCAGAATTACAATTACATCGCAAATCAGAATTACAATTACAATCGCAAATCAGAATTACAATTACAATCGCAAATCAGAATTACAATTACAATCGCAAATCAGAATTACAATTACAATCGCAAATCAGAATTACAATTACAATCGCAAATCAGAATTACAATTACAATCGCAAATCAGAATTACAATTACAAATCAGAATTACAATTACAAATCAGAATTACAATTACAATCGCAAATCAGAATTACAATTACAATCGCAAATCAGAATTACAATTACAAATCAGAATTACAATTACAAATCAGAATTACAATTACAATCGCAAATCAGAATTACAATTACAATCGCAAATCAGAATTACAATTACAAATCAGAATTACAATTACAATTACAAATCAGAATTACAATTACAATCGCAAATCAGAATTACAATTATAATTACAATCGCAAATCAGAATCACAATTACAATCGCAAATCAGAATCACAATTACAAATCAGAATTACAATTACAATCGCAAATCAGAATTACAATTACAATCGCAAATCAGAATTACAATTACAATCGCAAATCAGAATTACAATTACAATCGCAAATCAGAATCACAATTACAAATCAGAATTACAATTACAATCGCAAATCAGAATTACAATTACAATCGCAAATCAGAATTACAATTACAATCGTAAATCAGAATCACAATTACAATCGCAAATCAGAATCACAATTACAATCGCAAATCAGAATTACAATTACATCGCAAATCAGAATTACAATTACAATCGCAAATCAGAATTACAATTACAATCGCAAATCAGAATTACAATTACAATCGCAAATCAGAATTACAATTACAATCGCAAATCAGAATTACAATTACAATCGCAAATCAGAATTACAATTACAATCGCAAATCAGAATTACAATTACAAATCAGAATTACAATTACAAATCAGAATTACAATTACAATCGCAAATCAGAATTACAATTACAATCGCAAATCAGAATTACAATTACAAATCAGAATTACAATTACAATTACAAATCAGAATTACAATTACAATCGCAAATCAGAATCACAATTACAATCGCAAATCAGAATCACAATTACAATCGCAAATCAGAATTACAATTACATCGCAAATCAGAATTACAATTACATCGCAAATCAGAATTACAATTAACTACAATTACAATCGCAAATCAGAATTACAATTACAATCGCAAATCAGAATTACAATTACAATCGCAAATCAGAATTACAATTACAACCGCAAATCAGAATATTAAAAAATATTTTAAAAAACGAAAGCCTAAAATTTTTATCCTCTGTCTGATTAATTCCATGACTTACCCATTTGTTTTGCCTGAGGGGTGCTCAATTCCTCGTGATGGCTGAATCCCACTTCGTTTAAAAGGTAATCTGTGAATTCTTCCGGGTAAAATCGAATTCCTTGGAAATTGTTTAGCACCTCCTGCGGTGGTCGATCACCTCCCTTTTTGTTGCAATGTTTTTTGTAGTCCGGGAATGGTGCCGTTTCCAGTACAAACCGACCTCCTAAAATAGATTAATAAATTAAAATATAAAATGAATTGAATTGACCAGTGCAAAGTTGTCGAAAAATTCGTTGAAAAAATCGTCGAATGCCGGCATCGCCCCAATTCAAATGCACCCATTTGGTAATAGACAATGCAAAAATTATGTCAAATTCTTCTTTGACCTTAAAATAATAAATGTAAAATTGAAAATATTAAAAAAAAACTCACCTTTTCCAATTCTTCGTCTGTTTCCAGCACATAATTTTCACAAAAAAACCAAATATTTTCTGGAAAATATCGAGGTGGAGTTGTACTTGCTGGCATTGGACCGGACATTGCTGCAGAAGATGGGCCCGGAAGGTTGAAACGGAACTGAAAAATTTTTTAAATTAATTTTACATAAAATTATTTATAATGATAATGAGGCTAATAAGTTTATCTTCAATTTATTTATTGAAAAATTTGTCCTAATTAATATATTTTTTACAATAAATTCCTCCTTATTTTTTGATGATTTAATTAACTTTTAAAAATAATTTCGATTCCTTTTTAAATTTACTCACATTTCTGTTCTGTCTGTTTTCCGCAAAAAGTCGAATATTTTTTCGTGCGGCGCCCACCAAATGTTGGTCCAAATCGATGCCAATGACCCTTTTTGGTTGAAATCGACTGGCCAATGAAATTGCAAAATAACCGGCATTACAGCCAACATCCAAAATGGATTTGTCCACAAACCAGTCAGGGCAGAAAATATCCAGTCGTGGATCATCGCGGCCACCAAAAGGGCAATTTGGCTGGAATTGGTGATGGTGAGGCGGCGGTGGTGGTGGCGGATGAAAATGATGGTGGATTTGGATTGAATGGATTGGTGGAGGTCGATGGAAAAAATGAGGATGGAAATCCTTCTTCAAATGATAATTGTTGAAATTGCCATAACGAAATCTGAAAATTGAGTGATGAATTAAATTGGGTTTAATTTGAATTTTTATAATTTTTATTAATTTTGTTTTTAATTCCGAATAGCGCTCATTAAACATTAACCAATATCGAGGGAGGACACATTGGATTTGGATGGATGGATTCGTATTTGAGTGGACGTTGCGACTAAAATTGGAAAATTTGTTTACAAATTTTATATTCCTTTTTTAAGGAGATAATGTATTTAATGCTACCTTTTTGCATTACAACTAATTAATCAATTATAAAAATTGATAATTTTATTTGTTGCCAATGCCGAAATAAATAAAGTATTAAATTTTAACACCAACCTTTCGCTCATCTTTTTCTTATTCTCTGCCTTTTTTTGGTCAATGGTCCCTTGAAATGTTGGTTTTGAAGTGGAAATTTCTTCCACTTTTGATTTCTGCTTTTCCTCTTCATCATTTGGGCCCTTGTCTGCCTGGATCGGGCATGTCGTCTTTTTGGCATTGTTTTGTAGCTGATTATTGACGGAATCGTCCTTCTTTGCTCGTTTATTCCTTAATTTTAATAATTAATTTAAATTTTATAAATTATAATTCAAACTTGTTCTCCTTTTTCGGTTCTTCTGCCACTTTTTCGGCAAAAACTTCATCAGCAGGTGGTTCTTCCGGTCGAACATTTTTGAGATTGAGTGGATCGCGTAAACTTCCGCCATGGAAGTCCCATCTTCCACTGGTCCTTCGCCGTCCTTTCTTCAATTCTCCGGCGCCGGCGGGTGTCTCTCTTTTCGGCAATGGTTTTCCTTGTTCTTTTTCTTGTCGTTGTTCATTTTCGCCAAGTTCCATTGGAATTGAACTTTTGTCGCCATTGGGGGCATATTCTACCGGCGTAGATTTTTCGTTGGTCTCATTGTGCAGACAAATTTGTTTGTTGGGTATGATCACGTCAATACCATCTCCGCTTCTTCGTCGTTTGCTCATTTTTCTAGAAAACAAAATTGAAAAATCAAATTATTTGTGGAAATATCCAGATATTATAAAAGTATATATTACTTAATTAATCCATGATAAATCAAAATTATAATAAAATTTATAGCAAAAATATAATAAATAACTAAAACAAAATGCTAAAACAGAATAAATGTGTCATTTATCGGCAGATATTTGTGGCCTTTCTTCATTCTTGTTTACATCTTCCGCTGGTTCTTCCATTCCTCAATTAAAAGTGATTTGCTTAATTTCAAATTTATATTCTAATTAAAATACTTCTGAAACATTGCGTCTTCATTGCGCATTCCATAAATTCCATGAATTCTTCGGAGCAGGCTCCCTTGTCCAAATCCTCATCCGAAGATGTTTTCTGACAAGTTATTGCCTTGCGGAATGCATAGCCACATGGACTGGCCACAAGATGCGAAACACAATGGCATTCAAAGTTAACAGACCCATCTGGTTTTGTGGGACCTAAAAATTTTAAATTAGATTTTCAATTCTATTATTATGCAACCTGGGTTATAATTATCATAAATCTCTTCTGGTTTCAATTGCGATAAATTCTGGATATACTCATCTTTGATTGGTTCAAAAAATTCTTCTTTTGTCATGTAATAAACCTGATTATGAATTGAACAATTTATCTAATTCGTATTTTGAAACCTGACCTTGTGGATGGTCGGTGGCTCCTTTTCATTCTCGCCGACATTTTTCTTATTAAAAAAATCGCCAGAAATTGTTGTTTCTTTATTAGCGAATTTGAAGAATGGTAGAAATTTCAAGAATAAATAAGGCATGGTTTCGGTTTTATGTGAGTGAATGTTCAAATCTATGATAAAATAAAATAATCTAAACACCATCCATCCATCCAATTAATGTTATTTTTTTATAAAACTTGATATTTAATCTAAAATTGAATTGGGTCTTCTTCAAATAATTCATTATATCATCAGTCATCACATATCAATTTAAATGACGACTAAAATTAGGCATTAGGGATTGAACATGGTGCGGAATTTTGATAAATTTATCGGTTTCGAGTTTCGTTCGACTTTCGAGTTTCGATTTTCGAATTTCGATAAAAGAAAAGATAGATAAAACATGAGAATGAGAGCGAAAGGAATCTTGCAAGATTTAAAAATAGTACACAAAAATGAGAGGAGCTAGAGTCATTAAAAACAGGAAATAGTTCATATTTTATCGATAAAATTCAAAACCAATAAAATTCGATAAATTTATCGAAATTCCGCACCATGGGATCGAGCTGGAAGATGTATATAGTTTGCCTTTGTTAAAATGATTTATAAATAAATCTTTAAAAATATTATTTTTTAGATGAAATTTTTTGCCACACAACTTATTAATATTCCCTCCTCCGCTTTGTCATCTTCAATAGCCTCCACATCGTCGCGATTGCTGAGTTTCACTGCATGCAGAAAATGGCAAATTTATGAAAATGAAAGATATTTTGAGCCTGGTGAGGATCCATGGAAACGACTTAAACATATTTTCACCTATGACTTCAGAAGATCCGCCAGAAGATATCGTGAGGTCATAATTTACAAAAAACTTAAGTAAATTACAAGAAGAATTTAGGCAAGAAACGATGCATTTCGTCGAAAATACTTAATGGCACATATGAAGAGAGAAGTGCAACAATATGAATTACTTCCGATGCGATCTGAGGTCATCATAGTTGGCGGAGGTTTGACAGGCTCCTCATTGGCTTTTTGGCTGAAGCAGCTTTTCCGTGACGAGAATATAACCGTAACTGTGTTTGAAAGCACGGAAAATGTGGGTTTATTTTAAATTTTTAATTATTTCGTTAAAATTATAGTTTGCAAAAACTCGTTCATTGCTTGGCACCGGCGTCGTCTCCCAACAATTTTCAATTCCTGAAATGGTGGATTTGGCACTTTTTGCAGCGGAATTTTTGAGACACGCCGGCGAACATTTGAAAATTTTGGGTATTTTTGCATCATTAATTAATAATTATTAAAAATATGCAATTTAGACAATGATCCACCCGACATCCATTTATTACCGGTTGGAGTTATGCATTTGGCTCAAACAGAGGAAATGGCCGATGGCTTTAAAAATGCATGGAAAATGCAAGTGTATGTTTAAATAAATAGAAAAGGAAATAAGAATAAATTTAAATTTTAGAGAACGTGGCGTTCATGTGATCACATTGAGCAAAGAAGAACTCAAAAATAGATTTCCTTTCATGAATTTTGATGATATTGTTATGGGAACTTATGGTTGGTTTATCGATTAATTAATCACATTTAAAATTAATAAAAACCATTTAAGGACTTGAAAATGAGGGAATTTTCGATACTTGGCAATTTTTGGCTGCCCTCCGAGAGAAAAACATCACTTTGGGCGTTCGCTACATCAAAGCAGATATTGAGGGAGTGACCTACAAAAATGAGTACAGAGAAACACCAAAATTCGGTGCAATGCCCGTGAAGGAAGCAAATTTGGCCACATTGGCCCAGCACAAAATAGATGGAGCAATTGTATTATTTTTAATATTTCAAATATTCATTCATATTTCTTCCAGTTTCGGCCACAAATGTCCGGCGCATCTGCTCGTCCAATCCGTTGCTGGAAAATGTTCAATGCCGCCGGACCATGGGCCGGCGAAGTGGCAAAACGTGCCGGAATTGGTAATCAAATTTAAGGCAAAAATTAATATAAAATAATCTTCATTCATTGTTTAGGCTACAAAGGCGATATGATGCGTGTTCCATTGCCAATTGTCTGTACGAGGCGGACAAATTACATTGTGCATGCGCCGGATGTGCCGGCACTTCAAATGCCAATTCTAATGGATCCAAGTGGAATATTTTGCCGTCCAGACAATGTTGGCCGAAATTATGTTTGTGGGAGGAAACCGACAAAAGTAAATTAATTAAAAAATTAATTAATCCAAAAAATTACAATTTAAGAAAGATGCAGTTAAAATGTTGAAGGAAAAACCGGAAGATGAACCGCCCATCGACTACGACGAATTTTATGAACAAATTTGGCCAGCGCTGGTCAGGCGAGTCCCTGCTTTCCGGAATGCAAAGGTTAGTCCAAAAAATGGCATTGGGAATAATTTAAAATGATTTTTATTCATTTGGGTTATATTATATTGTCTTACCCAGCCAAAAAAATCATTCATAAACCAACTCAATTTGAATAATTCGCAGGTGATCAATGCTTGGCATTCATACGAGGACATGAACGTTTTCGACGATGCCCCAATTGTTGGCGAACATCTTGTCCATGATAATTTCTTCCAAATAACCGGCCTCGGCGGCTACGGACCACAAATGTCAATTGCAATTGGCAAAATGCTGTCCGAAAAATTCTACGAATATGCCTATATTACAACGAATTTGCGGCCTTTTGATATGCGAAGAATAATGCAGGGAAAAAGATATGAGGAATTGTATAGATGCGTTTGAGAATTGAAATTATTTAGGATTTTTTTTTGTTTAAATTGATAAAATTTTATTATTTAAATTGTCAATTTTTCATTTATGTCAAAATATTCATTTAAATATTTTTAATTATATTTTAAATTGAATATTAAAATTTATTTAAAGTAAAGAAAATATGCAAAGACGTCGAAAAATTCAAGCCAGACCAAATGTGGCAACCGCATCCATTGGGATTCGTCCAAATGCAGCGGAAATGGACGTGAAAAGTCCATCGATTCAAGGTTGGATTTTAATATTGGAATTAATTTAAAATCATTACCCAATTGGAATTGGTGAATAAATTAGTTATTAAAATGATTGATAAAACTTAATTTTTGGCATTAAGATTTAAATTTATTAATAATAATTTTACTATTTAAGCAAATATTTCGGGTGATGAGCAGCAACAACCGCCTCAATCCAATGAAAGCCAACCAGCGCCAACAATTGATAATGCCGACTCCCCAGCACCGACAACAACAACAATTCCCCAATCATCGCCAATTTCCAATGTTGACCATTCCACCACCGAAGGGCACTCTTCACCGTCACCTTGCAAAATTCCAAAAATAATAATTCGTGAACCACCAAAAAATGAGCAGCCAAATTCGCCTCAAACACCGACGATGATGGAATTGGAAAGACCCACAACCGGATTTCGGCCTCCATCCACGCCGGCGGCACTCCAAACTCCGGTGGAGCCAACAAATTTGCATCAAATTGTCCAACAAAGAATGTCCTCCTCCTCCGCCACCAGCAATAGTTTAACAACAGCAGAAGAAATGATGAGGGCACAAAGTGAACAAAGAGAGTTACAAAATGTATTATTTTGGAAATAATTTTAAAAAATAATTAATATTTATTGCCAGAAACGACAAAGGGAACCGTTGACGGACAAACTTTGTGACACAAAAAAATTCACAATGGCCGATTTGGTGAATTGGAAGCCAAAAACGGAGAATACTTTACGCAAAAAATGGGCAGAAAAACGGAAAGCATTGAAGCAAAGTATGGAGGAAGAGGACCAAAATGGATTTACCAAAAAGGAGGATGAGGGACCTAGCAAAAATACTGAAAATGCACAATCTTCTGGGACAGCTGGACCGAGGGTAAATTTTGGATTAAATTCAATTCAAATATTTTTTTAATTTAGGTAAAAATCAATGAACATGGCCAAATTGTGGTGGATGAGGAATCGCTGGTGTTGGTCAACAATCCGGAGAACAATGAATTTGAGACCATTCAAGATGTAATAAAAAATAAATTATTAAAATAATTCTCCCAATTTAGGATTTTATGCCGAAGAAATTGACCAGTATGAGCTTTAGGAAAAATGCGAAGAAAGGTGGCACCTGGAATGTGCAGGAGACGGATTTATTCCATGGTAAATTAAATTATCAATATTAAATTATAATTAAATTTGTGTTCAGAAGTGTTGGCAGCAACTGGCACTGATTTTGGTTTAATGCACGAATTCATCCAAACTCGAACGAGGGCAGAATTGAAACAGAAATTCAACCGGGAACAACGATTGAATCCGGCACGTTTGGATGAGGTGAATAAATAAAATATTCAAATAAAAAGAGTAGAGCCGTACCATTTACGGAGTACGGACCGTTTTTCAATACCCTAGACAGTCGGAATTTTCTTACCAATTTTAATCCATTTGTTGATTTTCTCACCCAAAAACCCATTTAGTCGAATGGTGAAGAGGACGGGAAAATAGTGATGGGGGTCGCGAGTTCGAATCCTACCAACGACAAATCATTTTTTTACTTGAATAAAAGTTTAGGGAAGAATTTTTTGATCAAAATTAAATATTCATTATATTTTTTTAATGAAGCAAATAAATTATATTTCTTCATTCTCTAAAAATTTTTTACATGAAAAAATTTTAAAAAAATACATTCCCTGCTCTAATAAAAATGAATTTAATAATTTGATTTCCTTTGCAGACTCTTCGCAATCCGGTCCTGTTGGATGAGCGATTGAGGCAACGGGTGGAACGAATTGTGGCCGAAATTGCGGCCAACAGGAAGAAGAATAGACATAATGAATGAATGAATTTTGGAAGAATAATTAAAATTCATTTATATTTAATGCTCATCTTGAAATACACTTTAAATTTAATTGTGATTTTAGTGATTAATTTGAATTCATTGAATCCAATTCCCCCCCCCCCCCCCCCCCCCCCACTTCAATCTTTAAATTTTTTCATCTTCAATTAAACATTTCAAATGGCAAATTTTATTGCAAATAAAAAAGAAAGTGGAAGGAAGAACATTTTTTATGGGGTGAAAGAATATTGTTTAAGCATTTGGCATTTTTAATTATTTGATAGAAATGTGGTTTTTCTAAATAAAAATCCACTGATCTGTGGGGAAAAGGGCAGCGAATTAGAGAGGAGCCAATCACAATCAGGGTTAACGCTGAATAAGAAATTTATTATTTACTGCATAAAACATTAGCCCTGATTGCTTTTGGTTACGGTATTCTTTCCATTAAAAATTAGTAAATTCATCCAAAACACTCGTAGTTAAAATATTTCCATTATCGTATTCTAAATAAAAATTTCATCTTTTCTTCACACTCAAATCAATTCCAATAAAACGAATTCCTCTTTAACAAATTGTTGGCAAATGCCCAAAATCAACGGAAGGATGGAGCTTGGCCTTGGGGCCCTCCGGCTGCAACGGTGCCACCTTTTTGTGGTGGAACGGGTTGGCCTCCTTGCTGTTGGTATTGTTGCGGCTTCTGCTGTTTGGGGAGATAGAATTTTAATGATCCCCCAAATTGTTTCTATTCCTCACTTGTTGTTGTCCTCCCTGTGGTTGATTGGGTGAGAATTGTTGTTGCGGTTGGCCACCTTGCTGATAATATTGTTGTTGCCCCGGGCGTTGTTGATATTGAGGCTGCTGCTGTTGTGGAGACATCTAATAGTGCAAAGTTAATTAAGTTCTCAACAAAGGAATTTCTAATTCGAAGTCCCTATTTTGCCCCTTCTTACTAAAGATTACAACTACCCCATCCCCTCATTTAATTGGCCAAAACATTGAATATATCCTATCCTCCATCAAATCCCTCAATCCATTGCCCACCTGTTGCTGTTGGGGTTGTTGTTGCCCCGGGCGTTGCTGATATTGGGGCTGTTGCTGATGTGAGGGGACACCTAAAAATGTAATTGGCATATTTTTCATCTCATAAGTTGAATTCCCAAATGAAATATTGGCCTAATTTAATAAGATAATTAGGATCCAAGAAGGAATGAAGTTTTTTCCTCATCAAACAATGACCCAGGCGAAAGATTACAACTGCCCATCTCCTCATAAATAGCCACAAGGTGTTTGGCCAAAACATTGCCATCCAATTCTCCTCTATCCATTGCTCACCTGTTGTTGTTGTTGACCTGGACGTTGTTGATATTGAGGCTGTTGCTGAGGAGATGCCTAAAAGTGTCAAATTGGATTCCCAAATGAAATATTACCCTAATTAAAGTAAGAAAACCTTCAATAAAGAATCAAATAAATGAACTTTTTGGGGAAAACCATAATCTCTGAATCCGAAAACTACCCCTCTCCCCACAAGCAACCATAAGAAGTATTTAAACAAAAATGTGAGATGGCCATCCCATCCCAGTGTTAATATTCATGTCTACAATTCCCTTGCCCTTTCTACCTGTTGTTGTTGCCCCGGGCGTTGTGGCTGTTGTTGTTGATATTGAGGCTGGACTTGTTGCTGTGTTTGGGGTGGCCCAGGACGTTGTTGGCCAACCACCTGCTGTTGTTGTTGATCTTGTTGGAATTGTTGCTGGGGTTGTTGACCGCCCTGCTGGAATTGTTGTTGCCCCGGGCGTTGTTGTTGTTGTTGGTATTGGGGCTGGGCCTGTGGTTTTTGTTGGCCAACTTGTTGTGGCTGTTGCCCTCCTACTGGCTGCTGTTGTTGCTGATATTGTTGTGGCTTCTGTGTTTAGAAGATTGGGAATTAAGAATTAAGGTAAAGAGCATCCCATTTGTCATTATCCATTACCCACGATTTGATTCTTTAAAAGGTTTTTTAATAAGGCCAAAATGGCTTTTTTCCTTTATAAATTTAATCAACATTGGCTTATGTTTTGGATCAGATAAATTCATTGGGTATTGGCCTTTATAAAACTCCTCACTTGTGGTTGGCCTCCTTGTTGTGGTTGATTGGCTGAGAATTGTTGATTTTGCTGTCCTTGTTGATAATATTGTTGTTGACCCGGTTGTTGTGGTTGTTGTTGCTGATATTGAGGCTGCTGACCTCCTCCCTGTTGGTATTGTTGGAATTGTTGCTGGCCTTGGGGCTGTTGGCCCGGAAATTGTTGATATTGTTGAGGAGCTGCGTTGATTGGCGGTTGATAGTCGATAGCCTCCTCCGGGAATTCCAACTCCCAAATTCGCTTCAAATGTTTGCCTTTCACATCACGGGGAGTGCCGAAACCGGTCATCAACTAATTGAGAATGGAGGAATAAAAATGAAATGAAAAAAGCCACCAAAAATATTAGAAACAGTTTATAAATTGGTTAAATTGTTAAAAGTGGATTGGATTTGGTCATTTCAATGCAACAAGGAGTCCACCTTTTGTGAGTCGAATTTATTTGTGCCCGATTGGAGCCGAATTTCCGTATCCGGTAAGCCCCAAGGGCATTCAATTGTCCATCGATGGTTGTTGCCTGCTTCACCGAATTCCACCCGTTTTTGTGTGTTCCTTGGCGTCCCAAAACTTGTTTTGCCCTTCAAAAGGAACAAAAGAAGAAAACAACAAAATTAAACAAAAAATAAGCCAAAATAAATTAAGCCAAAAAGCCAAAAAAAGAGGGAAATAAGCCATAAAACTTGCCTTTTGCGAATCGAATTGATTTGTGCCATTTTGGAGTGGGCAAATTCCTAAAAATATAATAATAGATTATTTCTTTCCTTTTCAGTGACAATTTATTCGGGCCCATAATCCGGTTTAGTTAATTTATTTGCCCATCCACTTATTTTACACTTTTTCTTAAAAATTTCTTTAGGAGCTGACTGATTGAAAGTTGACATTTTAAATGGCCTTAATTTTTTTAGCGTTTCCAATCAAATTCCATGAATTTTGATTTTTTCATTGTATGTAGGGATTAGGGGAATGAATTATCTTCAAAAGGGTATAATATGTAATCTAAGCCCCATTTTGGACTTGCCTTCGGTGGCCCTGAGTTGGGCCAATGTGAATTTCCCATTTTGGGTTCGTCGATCATTTCCATAGGCCTGGCTAAAATCCACATTGCCGGCTGCTGCCAATTTCAAATGAGTTTCTTTAAAGAAAGATTGAATTTAAGGTTATCCAATGAGGAGGAATTTACCCGGTTGTTCCATCTGCTGTTGTTG
Organism: Pratylenchus scribneri; assembly: GCA_030063045.1. Taxonomy (NCBI): domain Eukaryota; kingdom Metazoa; phylum Nematoda; class Chromadorea; order Rhabditida; family Pratylenchidae; genus Pratylenchus; species Pratylenchus scribneri. Next base: position 862,961 of record JAQSEB010000104.1, on the reverse strand, counting down.
GCCATCCATCATTGGTTGTTGTTGTTGGCCATAATTGCCCCCAACATTTTGTTGTTGTTGTGGCTGTTGTTGATTTCGGTACATTTTTGATCGAATTTTTGTATTTGTTATGCCCCAAAATTTTGATCTACAAAATATTCGGTTATTTCCCTTATGATTCCTTCTACTTGATTTAACCCTCAGGGCTAAAAAACAAAAGAGTGCCACCGGAAATTGCCAAACTCATATATTGTCCAATTGAAAAGGACTCCTTATTAAAATCCAGAACTTTTATGTTTTTGAACTCTTTGAAAATGATGGCCACCCTTTCCTCTATATCCGTATAGTAAAATATTATGTAATTTGGTGGAATGTGTTCATCAGTGAGGAAAATGATGTGTGATGGGAAGAGGATGAGTTTGGAAACATTGCGGGAATTTGGGTCGGAAGACAGCTTTTTCCCTCTCTACTGGCTGATGCGCCGTTTTCGATTATCAATAGCAACAAATGGGTTCCTTCCTTTGACTTTCGTCAGGTTGACTTGTTCTCAGGGCCTCCTTTGAATCATTTGGCCCCCAAGTTTCCGCCTCCGCGCATTCCCCTACTTTCCTTTCATTTATCCACGTTTCTAGCCACTTTTTTTGCTACTCAAGAAGTGGCTAAAAGGCGATTGAGGGAATCTTCCAGCCGCAGAGTGCTAAATGGACTGGTGAAGGGAAGGCAACCCAACACGCCTATATTCCCGAGGATCACATTTTGGTTGTTGGTATCCCCCACTTCTTTTGGCCCATTTTCCAGTTAGCCTCATTCAAGTCCCACGGCTTTCTATGTGTTTATGCGATGTGCCCTCTTTTGTTCTTCCCTCCTCCATTTGGCACGCCCATTCCCCCTTTCGTGATCCATCCATCAGTAAAGAGGAAGGAGGCGAAGGAATGCAAGTCGGCAAGTTTGGCCCTTCCAAAATCCGCCTTCTTTTCTCGCTTTTTTCTTCGGCTTTAGCTGATCTTTACCTTTGTTGATGGATTTCCCCTCATGCTCCATTCCTTCCAGAAGATTTGCCACCCCCGCTTCTTCCCCTCCTTCCCTCCCTCCATTTTTTTGCCTTTTGTTTTTTTGGCCCTTCGTTCGTCCCAAGGCCCAATTCCCTGGCCCAATTTTGCCCCAATGTTTTGTGTGTATTTTCCCCCATCATCGTTTGGCTATAGTTAAGCTGTCAAATGTGTTCATTTGCACGGATTTGATGGGGAAATCCGAGAATAGGGGTTGGGGGATGAAGCCAAGTAAAAATAGCTGTAAAGTAAAAGGGAAAGAAGGGAAGGGAATGTGAATATGCCTTAAGGCTTGAGGGAGGGAATTGTGTGTTGCCACTACCGTTGATGAATTTTTAATTGAATCGTGTAAAATAGGAGAGAATTCCTCGTCTTTATTTGCAGAAAATGAGAAGAATTTATCACCAATTTAAATACAAAATGAACAAAATAAAATGGGTTATAATTTTTTTTACAATTTTGGTCTTGGCTTCTTTGTCACATAAACGAATTTTCGTGTTGCAATTGGTGCACCTTCTCCTTCTTCTTGTTGATGATTTTCTTCATCTCCTTGCTCCTCTCCTTCTTCCCCAATTTCTTCATTTCCTTCTACTCCTTTTCATTCAAATTATAATTAAAATAAAATGAATTTAATTTATTTACCATTTTTTGCTGGTTTCACCTCTTCTTGTTGCCCATTCCCAACATTCAATTGGATTTCATCATCGTATAATGATGGCTTTTCCCCACTTTTTCCTTTGCCTTTTACACCTCCTTTTGTGCCATCTTCATTGCCGCCACTTTCATAATTTGGATATGCATCCTCATAATCTTTTGTAGAATTATATACCAATTAAACTCATTCCCCCCATTTTGTCTACTATTATTTTGTGTGGCTGCCTCTTTTCCGATCGTTGGTTGTTCCCCCGGGCGAAGATGTGTTATTCGCAAATTTGTGGCCGTTTCAGAATGTTCGGAAGTTCCATTATTTGTGATGGCCGCTAAAAAATGTCAATTTAATAGTAATGAAATGAAACATGCCTGAAGTTGGTTGTTTGATTGGGACGACCAATTCGCCACCATTTTGTGTCTTTTCCGATTGAGTGGGATGCCGACGATTTCCTCTCTTCTTCAGTGGATTTTGAACTGCTTGGAGCCTGTGCTGGAGCAGGAGCTGATGAAGCCTTTGCTGGATTCATTTGAGGCGAAGGAGGCATCAAATGAGAATGGGGCTAAATTTTTACAAATGTTTTGAATCCCCAAAAATTGATGGATGCCTTCTCTCCATTTCCCAATTTGTTCAATTCCGAAGGGCATGGACAGAATCGGGCATCGGCTCCATCTTCGCCAGTTGGACCTTTGTCCCCTCTGGCACCCGGCTTTCCCTCAAGTCCATCCAATCCTTGTTTGCCTGATCTCCCATCCAATCCGGGCATCCCAATCACAAAGTTTCGCCTTCCTCGTTCTCCCTGCTTTCCAGTTGGCCCAGGTGGTCCTAAAAAGCATTAAACATAATAAATTGTTTCGACTTTTTTACCTTTCACGCCCGGTGGCCCAGGAGGCCCAGTTCCGCCGGGAGCCGAAGAACCTTTTTTATGAATGAATTTAAATGAATAAAATCTAATAAAACAATTTACCATTTGGTCCCTTTTTCCCTGCTTTTCCGGCAATTCCCGGCAGTCCTGGCAATCCTTCCGGTCCCTGTTCACCATCCAATCCATCCGTTCCTGCCTCCCCAATTTCTCCTTTGTCTCCATTTGGACCGTTGAATCCTTGCTTTAATGAATATTTTGCATTAATTTGGCCTTCCAAAATTAAAAAAAAACCAATCCCGGTGCTCCAATTGGGCCTGCTGGCCCCTGGGGGCATATCACACATTTTTGTGCCTCCTGCATCAACAGTGTCATTGCATCCAATCCGGCTGCCCCATCTTCGCCCGGATCTCCCGATTCCCCATCCTCTCCTGCTTCACCAATTTCACCGGGTGATCCAATTCGGGGTGGTGGACAATCCGTGGATATTTGCCTTTTCATTTTGGCAACATTTTCATCAATTTCTGTGCGCAACAATGGAGCCACTCCACCCCCAGTGAGTTTGCCCAGCCGATGAAGTTGTTCGTCAAATTGGCGTGCATTATGCTTCACAAAAAATGTTCAAAAATAAGAATGAATACGGCTTTACGTGGAATTTCCGAAGACGACTTTCAAATTCAGCTTTCAAATTCGCCGTATGCTGATGAAGCCAAGGCAAAAGGATCAATTGAGTCAAAACGCTGATTGAGGAAATTCCAATTGTGGCAGCACAAATCACTTTATAGAGCATTATAGGATGAAATGCGCCAAAAGCAAAATGGAATATAATTAAATGTTCATTTTATTTAATAAAATTCGACCCTTTCCGATAATTTATTTGAATATCAATTACAAATCAAAATTACAATTACAATCGCAAATCAGAATTACAATTACAAATCAGAATTACAATCGCAAATCAGAATTACAATTACAATTGCAAATCAGAATTACATTTACAATCGCAAATCAGAATTACAATTACAATCGCAAATCAGAATTACAATTACAATCGCAAATCAGAATTACAATTACAATCGCAAATCAGAATTACAATTACAATCGCAAATCAGAATTACAATTACAATCGCAAATCAGAATTACAATTACAATCGCAAATCAGAATTACAATTACAATCGCAAATCAGAATTACAATTACAATTACAAATCAGAATTACAATTACAAATCAGAATTACAATCGCAAATCAGAATTACAATTACAATCGCAAATCAGAATTACAATTACAATCGCAAATCAGAATTACAATTACAATTACAAATCAGAATTACAATTACAATCGCAAATCAGAATTACAATTACAATCGCAAATCCGAATTACAATTACAATCGCAAATCAGAATTACAATTACAATTACAAATCAGAATTACAATTACAATCGCAAATCAGAATTACAATTACAAATCAGAATTACAATTACAATCGCAAATCAAAATTACAATTACAATCGCAAATCAGAATTTACAATTACAAATCAGATTTAGTATGTATAAATTTGATAAAATGAAAATATTATTTGAATCATTTTTAATTAGCCCAAAAATAATTGTGGAAAAAGGAATTGCGCAACCGTTAAAAGGACTTTTTGTATTGACGACCTTGGAGTGAATTGTGTCAACTCAAATGATTGGATTGGTGGGAGAATTGGTGGCATTTGATGGAATAAAGATGCTCCACTCCAATCCAATCAGTGGAAATTGGGTCATTTTTTATGCCCTAATTTGGAATTTATACAAAAGATTAATCCCGAAGATATTCCCCTTCATTATTTTCATTAATAAATAGATTGGGGCTTGTGGGGATTTCATTCTCTTGACCATAACTTGGGAGGAAAATAAGAGAATTAAATGATCAAATTTTGGATTAATGCCCACAATTTTCCTATGTTTTTCATTCTGGGAACAATTTAACCGTAAACAATTCTGATTTTCATTCCGGAAATTCTGTGCTCAACGTGTGTTTATTATTTTGTTCGCCATTTGCAATAAATGTGAGGAGGAGGAGGATATTATTATTGGGGAAAAAATGAATATTTTGGTTGGCACTCATCAAGAATTAAGCAAAGCCACAAAAAAACATAATGAAGGAGGAGGAACGGCAGCCATTTATTTGAATGAGGAGGGAAGGAGGGAGCCAACATCAAAAAATGTGTGTATATTTGTGTGTAATTTTCCCATTGTGCCATCAACACATTTTGCCCATTCAAAGACGATCCAACGAGATTTCGGCCTCTTCCGGATATTCCAATTCCCAAATTCGTTTCAAATGTTTGCCCTTCACGTCACGGGGTGTGCCGAAACCGGTCATCAACTTTTGGGAGTCTCCCTTGTTCCATCCTGCCTGCGATGGGATTATCGCCTCCGACTTCTTCATATCATCGTAGGGCAATTCGCCGGCCTCTGCCTCATATGTGGTGTTCCTGGGCGTACCAAAACCGGTCATGCCCGCTTGCGAGGCGAATCTGTTTGTGCCGGATTGGAGACGAACCATGCCTGCAAATTAAAATGGGATTGGAGCCATCGGCGGAGAATGGCTAAACTTGCCTTGTGATTTTCGATTCTGATAACTGATTGAAGGGTCCAGCACTTCCCAACGGGGCTGCCCAAATCCAGTCATGCCCTTTTGTGAGGCATAACGGTTTGAGCCCATTTGATAGGGAATGCTGGTTTGGTCAATGCTGCTTTCGTGACTGTATTCCGGATGTTGGGTGTCAACCATTTTGGTCGTCTCACGACGGTTTGTACCAAAACCGGTCATGCCCTTTTGCGAGGCAAATTTGTTGGTACCTGAAATGAGAAAGATAATTTGGATGGTTTGAATACGAATTTGGAAGGAAAAGAATTCGTTTATATTATTTTCAATGGCTTATAATATACCCAAATGACTATTAATTTATTTGTTCTATTATCGCCACTTAAATGGCAAAATTGCCCTGACAAAATATTGTTCAATATAAATATTCTCCTTTTAAAACTGACCGGATTGAAGTGGAATTTCGCTCTGATCAATGCTTCGTTCATGGTCATATTCCGGATGGGCGGAATCCTTCATTTTTGTTGTTTCACGACGAGCCGTACCAAATCCGGTCATTCCCTTTTGCGAGTCGAATTTGTTCGTACCCGATTGCAGGCGCACAATTCCGTCACTGGCCCGGATTTTCTCCTCTGGGAGAGGCTAAAACGAAGGAGAAGATTTTATAGGACGTTAATTTTGATTATTTTAATGGCTCATTTTCCACCTCAATGACCGTATTCCCATTTACCATTTCTGATTTCTCCTTTTAGACATCGCTTCCTATTTTGGTCAATCTATTATTTCCTAAGGCAACCTTAACACAGATTCATCCTCAGAAAAAAGATTGGTTGATGTGCGTTAATCCCATTCCCATTCTAAGGAGGTCATTTATGTAAATTTTCATTTGCTTCCCGATTTGATCATTTAGTAGATTCAAAAACTAACCAAAAGGACTGGCGGTGACGATGAAAATTTTTCTGTTTTTTGGCCGAAATGTGGGCCCAAAATCACAGTTTTGACTACAACCATTTTGGCAGCCGCTTTTTTCTGCCTTTTTGCCCCAAAATTGTTTTGCCCACAAATTTTGGGGGTTTGTGACGATTTTTGTTCATTTTCCTCATTTTGTGCCCTTTTTGGGCTCAAAAACAAATTCACAACTAATCGAGGGGGCATTATTTCTTTTTCGGATTCAAAAGAGGAAAATTGGGGGAGAAAATTAGAAAATTATGAAGGCGACGCCACTGGAAAGAGGGGAATTTGTTGATTTAATATCCAGATTAGCTTTCCTCCATTTTTGGAAAGCAAAATTGAGAAGCCGAAAACAACACAATTAAAAGGATTTAAGAAGGGAGCTTTCCCTTTTCTTATTATAGTCAAATTAAATTTATTTTCATGGAATTCCATGCTAGAAGACCGTTGAAAAGGGAGATCCTATTGGTCAAAGTTTGGAAACCCATTTGAATAATTTTAGCTAGTGTTTTGCCATTCGCTTACACAGCTTCACTTTCATCAATTTATCATTCACAACATCATATCTTTATTTGAAAATTCACCTCCAAATCTTGTGGATCCTGGCTCACATGCACTCCCTCTCTGCACACATCACGACCAGTACTGAAAAAATATGAATAAATTTACATATGATTCTTTCCATTTGGCCTCACCCAAATCCGGTCATCCCCTTTTGTGAGGCATATCGGTTAGTACCGGATTGAAGACGCACTTCACCGTGACTTTTCATGGCAATCTCCTCTGGCACTTCGGCCAAACATTCCGCCTTAAATTTGTGTAAAGCTTTTATTAATTTTCAATGAATTTGTTTTGGAAATCCCCGGGGTTTCATTCCAAAAATACAAATTTAAATTTAAGCCCAGCCCAAATAGAATGGCCAATTAATCCAATTTTATTGCTTCAACTCTCAAATTTACCTTCACTTTGGTTGTTGTATTACGGGGCGTACCAAAGTTGGTCATCAACTTTTGGGAGTCACCCTTGTTCCAACCGGCCTGCGATGGAATAATCCCTGGAATGAATTCATCATTATTTCCATTCTATTTCCCTCATTTTTGACCATCAGTTTGGCGCAATTGGGCCAATGTCCATCGGCCAACGCGTTTTGGCTGCGCGCCCGATGCCACTTTTGTCTCCATTGTGGCGTTCGGTGCCTCCTCCTCATCGTAATCTGTGCAAAAAATGAGCAAAAATGTAATGGTCAAAAGGCTAGAGATGTCTATTTATGTGTTCTTAATTGGAATCAGAATGGGGGAAGGAATATTCCCTAAGGAAATAATCAAAAAATTATAATAATTGCCAATCTTACAAGAAATGTTGGCCTTATCTCAGACCATTTTATATTGCCAAATATCCCACTATTAATTATACCCGAACAAGAGGAAGAGGAAGGGGAAGAAGAAGAAGAAGATGAAGTGGATGAATTGGCCGGAGGATAACGAGTGATAAATTCCACAAATTGGCCATATTTTGGTGGACTTTTTCCCCTTCGACGCCGTGGCTTCCTCCTCCATTGTTGCTGTTCTTCTCGCTCTTTTCGTTCAATTTCTTGCCAATTTTGTACTTTTGCCTCCACTCTCCATTGTTGGCCTCTTCCATCCGGCCGATTGCCTTCTGCTTCAACATTTTGAGGCCCACTTTGTTGGGCACCTCCTTCCGTCGATTGGGCCGCCGAAAAGATGTAAAATGGGCACATTACAAGGCGGCGGTAAAGTGTGAATTATTGGACAAATTTGAGGGAAGAAATGAAGAGATTTGTTGGTGAAAAATGCGCTGATAAGGATGGCCAAACAGAGGAGAAGAAAGTGGGACGATTGGGCGAGAAGGGGGGAGCGGTCCTCTTTGGCTCCAGCTGGCCTGGCCATTGTAGAAAAAAGCCATGAAGAAATGCAAACAACAAAATGAAGAAGAAGCAAAGGAGGAATGAATGAATGAATGGATCGAGGAGGATGGGATTGGTTGAACAGTGCGGGGTGGTGGTTTCCTTTTTCCTTCCAGGAATTGATGAAGTGCAAAAGTGAGCGAGATTGACGGCCACGGATGATGGGAGGGAAAAGAGTGGTTGGCATTAAGCAGATGAAGTGATTTTTTATGGGGAATGAATTTAAATTGGCCTAATAAGGACTTAATTTTGGCTAAATCCAGGAATATATTCGTCAAAATTATAAAGAAAAATGGCCAAAATTAGAGTAAGAAAACGAAGAAACACCACAGGAATAATTAAAAGAATGAGGCAAATAGGCCAAATAATGAGGTAAAATATGTCAAAATTCATTCTTTGTAGGATTGGCAATAATAATTGGATTCCCAAAAGCTTAAAATCTAATTGGGATATCGGACAATTACTTTTTTATCAATTCATTCTCACTCTCTATTTAGTCTTCAAAATTTCCCCAAAATATTCTTACCGTTCTCCGGCATTTTTGTTGTTTATTTTTTGGGACTGTGCCGCTCGGTTTGGGCTTTCCTGCTTCAAAAATTGAAGGAAAATTAATCGTAAAATTCAACAAATTTTGTGGAAGAAATCAAATCAAAATGAATTAATTTAATTCTACGGGTCTTTTCTCCATGGAAAAGCTCCGTCAAAATTTAAAAAGGAGCCGTCGATTGGCAAAATGGGAGGAGGAAATGGATGTGCCAGCCGGCGATGGGAGTTTGTCCAATTCCGGTGGAATTATTTGGGGGCTGAATGAATGAAATAGACAACATTTGTTCCATTCCAACTCTCCGTGAATTCATCCAATTCCAATGGAAAAGCCAAAGAAAAGGGCCAAATCGACTTAATGGGTTTCCTTTGGATTTCTTTCTCTCCATTGCTTTATGGCCTTCTATATTCATTGCCGTCAGCCGGGGCTTGATCTCCCCTTTCCCCATTTTCCATAAGCATCTTCTCCCTCACAACTTGATGAGCTGCTTTCCGGGGGCGGATCCAATATAGCCGGATGGGGCATCGATGATCAATCCAATCCATCCTATCCGTATCCATTCAACCCATATCCACCCTCCTTTTCCCGTTTCTTTCATTTCTCTGTGCCTTTGGCCATTTCATTGCTGTTGGCTTGTTCCCACGCATTTTGTGCCCCCAACCAATTTTAGGTCGTTTCCCGGGAAGTGAGCAAAAGCAGTCAGTAGAAGGCAGTTGGCCTCTGGATTAGTGGGGAAATGAAGGGGAAAAGCAATTGGCTCAAAGCAAAGACCCCCCTCCTCTGATTGATGGGTGGACGGATTGGATTGATCAGTGGCAATGTGGCCATTGCCGGGAATGTGAGGCAGAAGCATTTACGTCTGTTTTGGTGGAAGCCGTTAGGAAAGTGGCAAAAAAAGAAAGGCAAAAATTCATTGGAAAAATTGAGGAATGGAATCAGAAAAAGTGGCCAAATTGTTGTGGAGGATTATATTTGGTAAAATTCCAAAAGGGCATACACAAAAAAAGGGGGGGGGGGGGAATGAGGGAATATGTTAGAGTGAATTTCCGGGTCATCAGCTCAAAATCATCCAATCGGTTTCATTCTTCATCAACCTTCGGCTCTGTTTCCACCCATTCCCATTCGGTTGTTGTTCCCATTTGCAATGGTCAAACTACTTTTTGGGCCACATTTCTCCTTTGCACGCATTTCGCCCAATCTAAGCCAATAACGAAGGCCGGAGGCGATGAACATTGCTTTGCCGAGTGCAGCAAAAATTGTGGCATGGGCCATATTTTGGAGGAACCATTGGCCCTAAAGGGGAATTGGAATAACAAAAATGAATATTTGGAACAAACAAACAATGGATGCCATGAAGAATTTTGTGTGCTCCAAAGCGCAGAAATGATGGGGCTGAAAATATTTATTAAATTTTTGGTAAAGAAAAATGAATGAATGATTTTGAATATTTTTTATTTATTTTTTGTGAATAAATTAACTTCAAGCATTGTTTGAAGCCACAATTCGGAATATTTATAGCCAATCATAAAAATGCCGGACATTCCCATCAACAACTGAATTAATTAACTCATTTCCCATAATGCCCCAAAAACAATTCACAATATCAATGGATTCCCAGCTGGCATCATAGGGCACTTGGCTTTGTAAAAATGAGAAAAGGGCAGGAATGGCCAAAATTGGGGTGATTGAGAGGACATAGCAAAGTGAAAAACGTTGGAAGAGCAAATCTTCAACCAAAAGCCCACCACTGCCGGCATTATTTGGGGATGAAGATGGGACTATAATGAATGTTAAAATATATTAAAATAATTCCATTCTCCTCCAAACCAATTCCGCAATCACAATGAACACAAAAGCAGCAGCCATCATTGTTGTTGCCATTCTGTTGCGGATTGTTGAATGCACCAAAAAATGCTGTTTGAGCCCGTTTGAGGAGGAGTAAATGAAGGCCGGTGGCCAATGAAAGGAATGGGGCCAACCAAAGTGCCCAAAAATCAAATTCAATATGGCCAAATTCCAGCCTAAATTTGGGTAATATAATTGAATAAATATGGGAGTTACTGTACTGACTGACCAACTCAACGAAGCGGAAAATGCCATAGGCAACTGCAAAAGAGAATTGATGGATTAGTAAGGAAGGAGGTGAATATATATGAAAGAATGGACCAAAAGAATGTAGATTGCCTTCCGCTGTTGTTGCCTTCCATCCACGGTGTCGAGGAATCGAGGTGTGAAATGGACGATGAAAAGGGTGCCGAGAAAGTCAAAAATTCTGATAAATATTCAAATATCCTTGAAAGATAAAAAAAAATATCCAAATTGCCTGATCAAATAGAGTGAGCCGGCCCTATTTTGTGAATGAACTTGTGAGGAGAGGAAACAAACAACCAATTGCATTGCGACCGGTTGCCAAAGTAAATTGCGAATTGGAAATTTGTAAATGGAGAATATAATTTGCCGCAAAATTCGTCGATCCGGTGAAATGATTGTTTTGGCCAGAAGGAAACAGAGCAAAGAGGCAAAATGCAAAAAATGGATAAATGGGGTGCGCCAATCAAGGACGAAAAAGAGGACATTGTGAGCAGCGGATAGCATGAAACCGGAAGAGACATCTACAAATTTGGTACTGTATGCCTTGGGGCAGAAATCAAACTTAGTAGCCAAAATGTGAAAATGTCCACAGTGTCCAAAATTTGACCCGAAATAATCATTTTTGCAATGGAATTTGTGGATCAATATGGATTGTGGAGGGAGGGGATATTGAATGGGGGATATTTAGGTGAGGAGATGTGGATCAAGATAACGGAATTTGGAACATGGATGGGCAAGATGGCTATTTACATCGCCCTTCCCATTTTTGACAGACAATTTATTTCAAAATTCATTTAATTTTTGAACATTTTTGCAAATTTTATTTTATTAAAATGACGACAAATTAATGAAAATCACATATTTTTGCCTAAGGCAACAATAATCAACACAATAATTTATATTAGATAATCCACACATTTATTTATTTATTTATATTCAATTTATTGATTATGCCTTCTTCTTCATCCTGCGTTTATTATTCTGATTCTTCCTCGGTGTTGTTTCTGATGCTCGCCTCCACGGTGTTTCCATCTTGATCGACCACTTTCTCCTGAAATATTCAGTTGTGTACATTCCCCCCAGCTCTTTTTAACTTACAATTTCATCGCCAACTTCGTAGTATTCTCCCAGACTGAATTGAAGTCGACGTTCCTGCTGGATCTTGACCTTGTCATTTGGCAATGTCTCGTTATTCTCAGGTGTCTGAATGATAAGATTTAGAATGAAAACCGTAAAATTATTTACCATCAATTGCTTCTGCACTTCGCATGGGCCCTTCTTCCTGATTTGTCCAGCGGTGAAATATGCCTCCTCGGGGTTGAGATCAGAAGCCTTCAGTTTCAGTTTGCTTTTCTTCTTCGAGTCCTTCTTGCCACGGGAGAAACAATAACGCAACAGGAAGAAGATCAGTATTGCAAAAACAACGAACAATGCAATTGCACCCAATACAATTAGCACTATTTCCAATGTAGATAGCATTTTTACAATATATCTGAAAATTAAGAATAATTAAAATACTTGTGGTTTTATTTTATGTGGGGAAATGGAAAATGAAATTGAATTGATTTGAGATTTGACTGAAAAAAATGAGAGGTTATGTTGAAGTTGGAGAGTAAAAAGAAACAAATTGTTGGATATTTAATCCCAAAAATTCATAACGCCAATTATTGGCGCCAATTCAAATAATAGTGAGTGGCTCTTTTTCTTAATACAAAAACAAAAATCAATAAATGTGATTAAAAGACAATTCACTCATTGTGTTGTTAGTGCAATTGGTTAAAGCATTGTTTTTTAAACTTTTTGACGAAAGTTCGATTCCAAATAGTAAAAGTGATTTTTTTGATCAAAGCACCATTCGATTTCACTAATATAAATTCTCAAAATTTCAGAGAGACAATTTAAAATTATTATGCGACGGGATGTTGCAGAATATCGAATTGGCACAAAATCAGACAGCTACATATTTGCTATCGAGAAAAATTCAATTCCAATTTCATTAAAAGGCGGCGGTGAAGATGATTATTTAACAATTGAAAAATCTGATAATCAACAATTACTAATTATACCAACAAAAAAGTTGATTGCTCCGGATGAAATTGAATTTTATCGAGCAAATTGGCGTCGATTCAGGTTTTCTCAAGTATTATTTTTATTAACTTCAATACAATTAAAGATGGTTTTTATATTCCCTGTTTTGGTTCTCATGGATTTTATCTGTACTTTTTGCTGTGATGTTGGCCGCATCACACCCAAAATGCGACATTTCAATTCGAGAATGGTGGAAGGATTCCGTTATTTATGAGGTATATATAATATTTATATCATTTTTAATTTTAAAAATGTAATAAATATCACAGATTTGGACTCTCTCTTATAATGATTTGGATGGAAATGGAATTGGTGATTTGGCAGGAATAAAGGTTAGGCTAGAAAAACTCCGCAAACTTGGCATCGGTGCACTCTTTTTACGGCCAATAATTAAAGTCGAAAAATCGGGGATGGGCGTGATTGAGCATACAAAATTGAGCAGCCAAATTGGTTCAATGGAAGATTTTGATGAATTTGTGAAAGCGGCACATGATAAAGGTAGAATTATTTTCTCATTTTATTTACTAATTATTTCACTTAAAGATATTCGTATTTTAATCGATTTTCCACTGGTGGTCACCTCAATCGCCCATCCATGGTTTGACCGGAGTGCATTGGCCTCTCGGCCTGAAAATTCCAATTATGCTGATTTTTACTATTGGCGACGAGGCATTCCCAATTCGGAATTCATTTCCGCCTACAAGAATTCAATGCTGAAATATTTCCATGTCAAATCCAGACCAGATTTGCCCATTTTGGCTTGGCAAAATGCTGGCAATGTTTCAGATGCCATTAAGGTTTTTATTTCTTATTCAATTAGAAATTAACCAAAAATAATTAAATTTAGGCTGCCCTCTCATTTTGGATTGGCAAAGGTGTGGATGGTTTCCATTTCTCCTCAATCGATTATTTGCATCGGAGTCCGGATGGATTGCAGCCGGATTGGGAACAAATTGCCAAAATACTCAAATTAATTCGTGCCCATGTTCACGGCGAAATGACCAAAACAAATAATAAAATGTATACATTTAATAGATTTAATTAATTTCACTATTAATTTTAGTTTCCTCTTCACTTCCCATGAACATCTTTCGGAACGCACTAAACGTCTCCTGACGAAGGATAGCCTTGCTGTGGATGCGGTTGTGCATACGGAGATGAGAAAATTGGCGATTGGGAATAAAATATGTTCAAAAGAGGAGGCCTCAATCGCAGAATGTGCAAATGAAATTGTCGCCGATTTGCTGTTTTTCCATCAACAATCCGGTGGAAATGATGAAAAGAATTGGCCAATTTGGAGTTTTGGGAGTCCATTTTGCCCAAGATTGGCCAAAAGGGTTGGAAGTCGAGCAGTTGGGGAATTGCTGGTTTTGTTGGAATTAATTTTACCCGGCACTCCATTGGTTTATTTTGGCGAAGAATTTGGCAGAGAGGATGAAATAATTCAACAAAATTGCAATAAATTAAAGGTTTTTTCAAAATCAATTATTATTTTAAATTAATTTTTAAGCACCAAAATGTGCAAATTCCTTTAATTCAATCAAATGGCACAAAAATTGAGGTAATATTTTCATTCATTAAAATGAATTGTAATTTTAATTCAGAATTTTGACTTTTCGGCTGATTTGGTGCGAACCTTTCGTCGAATGGTTCGACTTCGAAAACACAGCAAAACAATGGCAGATGGCCAAACTTATATTACAAAACCAATCGACCAACAATCATTCGCACTTTGCCGATATTTAAGGAGGGAAGAAGATGAGGGGATTGAGTCGACCAACAATGGCATTTATGGCGAAGTTTGTTTAAAATAAATTTAAAATAAAATCATTTAATAATTCAGGTTTTGATTTATGCTGCCAATTTTGGACCCGTCGATCAAACAATTTCATTTGCCGATTTGCCACCTTTCCATTTGCCAACGAATCCATTTAAGAAAGGAAAAATTGTTGTCCGTAGCATAAATGCACTTTCCACATTCCGAATAAATTCATTTGTGGATTTGAGCCAACGCAAAATTGAATTGGGCCCAGTGCAGGCGGTCATAATCAAAGCATCCGATGATTATTATTGAATTGATGAGGAAGGAAAATGATTAACCTATGATTCTTAAATATACCTCATTTTATTTTTGAATGTCTTTCATTCCAAACTAAGTCCATTTTAATTATTTGGCTGTGCTTTATTCCTTCCTATCAGCAATTTCTCTTATTAATTTCCCCTAATGCTATTCACACATTCCTCAACCTTTTATGCTTTAATTCACTTTTATTCAAATTTTATATTGATAAAACAAAAATAAATTCAATATTTGTGTTTTATTTTAAGTTTGAGATCGTTTCTTTTTCAAATAAATAATGAAGATCAAAAATGAGGTGAGCATTGAATAGACGAGCATTGTAGCCGTTTCCGCCAATATTATTCCACGAATATTGATAATGTAACGCATTGTAATGTTTACGAATCTGTGAAATTGAATAGAATTAGATAAAATTGTAATTGTTTTTGGAATTACCCAGTTAGCAAATTTGCAATTAGGAAATGGAGAAGGGCATTTCTGCTTATAGCCTCCACCAATCCGCCTTTCGATTGTGGATGTGGCACAATAATTTGAATTGAATGGAACAGGGAAATGGTCGCAGAGAACAATGCCATCTTAATTAGTAAAATGGAATATAATTAAAATCTTTATTTTATTTAATAAAATTTGCCTCTTTTCGATAATTTATTGAATTACAATCGCAAATCAGAATTTTACAATTACAATCGCAAATCAGAATTACAATTACAATCGCAAATCAGAATTACAATTACAATCGCAAATCAGAATTACAATTACAATCGCAAATCAGAATTTTACAATTACAATCGCAAATCAGAATTACAATTACAATCGCAAATCAGAATTACAATTACAATCGCAAATCAGAATTTTACAATTACAATCGCAAATCAGAATTTTACAATTACAATCGCAAATCAGAATTACAATTACAATCGCAAATCAGAATTACAATTACAATCGCAAATCAGAATTACAATTACAATCGCAAATCAGAATTACAATTACAATCGCAAATCAGAATTACAATTACAATCGCAAATCAGAATTTTACAATTACAATCGCAAATCAGAATTACAATTACAATCGCAAATCAGAATTACAATTACAATCGCAAATCAGAATTTTACAATTACAATCGCAAATCAGAATTACAATTACAATCGCAAATCAGAATTACAATTACAATCGCAAATCAGAATTTTACAATTACAATCGCAAATCAGAATTACAATTACAATCGCAAATCAGAATTACAATTACAATCGCAAATCAGAATTTTACAATTACAATCGCAAATCAGAATTACAATTACAATCGCAAATCAGAATTTTACAATTACAAATCAGAATTAGTATAAATATAAAAAAAGAATTACTTGGATAATTTTTAATTAAGTTAGTAAACTCCTTAATTTTAAAAATTCAGAAAATTAAAAAATAATTTCCTTTTTTTTTTTTTATAAAAACATAGGTATCCAAAAAATAATTTGACTGACCATTGCAAAACAATAAGGCAAATTGGCTAATCGTCGGGATGCGATTAGGCTAAGTCCTCCAAAACAGGGTGAATCTGCCTCCAAAATTCGTTCCACAATATAGCAAAGGGCCGAAAAACCGAATAAATAAAAAATTCGTAAAGGCGAAAGTTTTCTGTCTCTGAAATTAAAATAAAAAAGTATTAAAAATAAAATTACAAAATAATTACTTTTGCAAAAAATTGCTCATAAAACGGGCATAGAATAGAGAGGCAGAATAGATGAAAAAGTAGCCGAATAAGGAGAATATTCCTTCCCTATTTTGTTCAATAAATCCATTGCGTTCATTGTAAGTGTCCAAAATCCATTGTTCCAATCCAATAAGGGAAAGTGCCAATTGGTAGATGAATCCAAGGAAAAGGCCAATTGGAATGATCAAATTTGATGGAACAAGAATTACGTAGACCTAAAATGAAGGTAAATATTAAATGAATAAAGTGAAATGGAATTACCCGAATAAAAAAGAGTGTGACGAAGAAATTCCAATGGACGCCATATCTGTTGAAATTAAGAAATATTTAATTTAATGAATGTAAATTTCATTGTTAATTTTTAATATAATAATTTGAACTCATTTTAAAACCCATTTTAGGACTCACTCGGTAACATCTTGACTGTATCCACTAAAATTGACGAACAGTGAGCGGCCAATGCCAAGCAAAAAGAGAATTACCATTGTTGGAATGCGAAGTGGGGGAATTCGACTGAAAAAAAAAAAACAAAAAAATAATTTTAAAAATTTGTATTTTTGCCAAACATTGTTGCCGTTAATATCCTTTCCCTTGGGCATTGTCCACGTGATTCGGCACTTTGATCGGCCAATGCGTTGACGAAAACAAATGCCGCTGTTCCAGTGTCCATCAATGATTGACCGTAATAATGGGTTTTGGCCAAACGACGTGGAAAAATGGAGAAATCCACTGCCAAAATGGCCAGCGCCGTCGAATTTAGTAGTAAAGCTCTGGCAAAAATGGAAGAATTCTTTTTTAAATTATTTATTCAATTACCGGAACATTGTTTGCGAATCGCGAATTGCCCTGGCCGAATCGACTCGAAGTGGTCGTAGAGCTCGAAGTGGAGTGACACCGGCCCTTGCCCCGCAAAATGTGAATGCCAATGCAGCCAAAACGCATTGGAAGGCAATGAAGAGAAGTAGAAAATCGGTGAGAAAAGTTTGAGCAAGGAACATTGGCAGAATTATTGAGCCGAAATCCAACCAGAAAAGATGCCTGAACGATTAAAGGAATTACAAAGTTTAGTATTAAAATCTTTGTAAAAATTCTCAACATTTAAGTAAAATCTATCTAATTGTAAGACTAAGGTATTAGCCTAGGTTTTACTCTTAAAAAACATTTTATTTGTTAAATTTATTGACCATTCTTTGAGCTTTCCCGTGCATCCATATGCCTGGACCAGAATGTTCCTGAGCAAAATCGAAATGCATCCGACCAAAGTTAGCAAGGCTGTTTCAACTTGGAGCGAAAAATTGCTCATCAAATTGCTGAATATTAAAATTGGAATATGGGCAAATGTGCAATAATTTGAAGGATTAATAAACCCATTTAAGGGATGAATTGGTGGCATTTCAAATAATTTGCTTAAATTTCAATAATAAATTTATTCAAAAAAATGGATGAAGTGAGAATCAATTTTAAATGAAAATTTAGATTGACCCGTATTGGAAAATGTTGAGATTATTTTATGTATTTGATCAATGTGAATATTGCACATGCTTTGTTTGATGGAGGAGAATTATGGGAAAATCTGAATCACTTTACGCACACATTCATTCATTCTTCTGGTTTATTATTCACTTTCATCCATCCTTTCCATTGTTTGCATTTGCTTCATCCTCTCTTCGTCTATCCTTCCTCCTCGTTCCTCTGTTTATCCATCCATTTTATGGTATTTTGGTCCCATTCCTCCGAACACAGCATTGACTGGGCGCAACCGAGAAATCGTAAACATATGAGGGACGAAGTTGGTATTCGCTGGGGAAGCACAATTCACGGTGAGAGGCCAAATTATCGAATAAATGGTGCATTTCCGCTGGTGTCTTCTTGTGTGTTATCTTCAAAAAAAGAAGGGTGTTATTTTATGTTCGCCCTTTATTTTTAATGAATTAAATATTAAAATATTGACCCAATATTGGCTTATAAAATTTTCGGACCTTTAGGATTAAAAATTGACCAGCATCTGGATGCCCGTGTGGCCTAATGGAGAAGGCGTCGGTCTCCTAACAAATAATTTTACTGGGCAGTTAACCGACGATCCGAGTTCGAGTCTCGGCACGGGTAAAACTTTTTTCTAAGCTAACATTGGATTAGTAATAATTTTTATTCTCAATAAATTACTCAATTTTCTGCCCAAATTAGTTAAATCATAAAAAAGAACTAACCAAATATTCATTATTGCAACCGCGGCTTTTCCATTCCGTATCAAATCGTGGACTAAAATTATTAAAAATAAAATTCAAAATTGAATTCAAAACTCACTCATGAACATAAAAAACATCCAAACCGGCTAGCCATGCACCCACCGAAACATCCTCACTTCGATATAATTTCAACAAATGTCGATTGTTGGCAATGAATTCGGCTAATTGACGCGAAAGAATGTAACCGCCACCAAGCTGAAAATAATTAATAAATTTAATATTAAATATTTCACCTGATAAGGCAAATAATAGTCGCAAAGTCGCCATTCCTCTTCCAACCATTTTCCTTTGGCAAATGGTCGTGCCCGGCCATCCAAGAAACCCCAATACAGCTTTGGATGTTCAATGTCCCGCAGTGATTTTAGCAATGCGCCCAACCGAACAAAACTGTCCCCATCAACTTTGAGCAAAAATTTGAAGTTGAATGCATTCACTGAAATGCTGCAAAATTGGGAATATTTCACAATAACAAAAAGTAAATCACCCACCTTATTGCTGAAAGTGTTTTTTCCGTCAATTTCTCATAAGATTCAGTAAAATTGTTGAGCAATAGCAAATCACCAAATTTGTCCGATTCTCCATTCAGCCGTTCAATAGATTGAGAATGAAGTCCTTTTGTGCCCATCACGAATAAATGTTTGAACATTTCCGGTGTTTTTGTTGACAATCGTAGCCAAGTTTGACGAATCGTATTTCGAAGATCTAAAAATTTAGATTAAAAATTAATATTTTAAAGGAAAAGAACCTGCTTCTTCTGGTTTTGTCATGATCAAAACCATCAAATAAGTTGAAAGGACAAATGATTTTGGCGAATCTTAAAAATTAATTCTAGAATCAATGGATTAATTAAAGAATAATATTACCATTTCTAGCTGGTTTCATTGCACTATTTTGCTCGAGAATAATGGTGAATCGGTCAAACATAATAATTGATACCAAGAAAAATGAGAACAATGCCAATATAATCCATTGTTGCGAACGATGCCTGCGAATATGACAGAACATATGGCTGAAAATAAATTATTTAAAAATTGCCAGTTTGTAGTCGGCCGCTGACCAATTTGTGCTCATTCAAAAGGGCAAGAGGAGGGGGAAAAAAGAAAGAAAAATAGAATGCTAAAATAATGTCAAACGATGACTTTTTATATTTTAACGAATTTTTAACGATCGTTAAAAATTCGTTAAAAATTGTGCTTTGACCCGGCCACAATTTCCATTTTAACGAATTCGTTAAATTTAACGAAATTCCGCACCATGGGCAAAACAAAAAGAACTGAAATTGGGGGCAGAAAAAATGTTCCAATTTGTTGGGGGCAAAAAAAAAATGAAATTGGGGGCAGAAAAAATGGAAATCCATAAATTAGTAATTGTTCTAAAAACAATTATTTATAAATAAAAATTTCTCAAATTCTTCATATTTATCAAAATAAGAATCTCAATGAAGAAGCCATAAATCAAAATATACGGGATCGATGACTCATTTTTAACTTTCATTTTGTTTTAACAATAGTTGACTTCAAATATAAATTATTTAAATTTTAATTCATTAAAAATTATTATTTATATCGAGGTGTAATTTTTATGCAGTAAAAATATCTTATCTACCATTTAGTCCATTTTTAACAATAAAAATTGCAGCCAATTGATAAAATTCGATAAAATTGAATCATAGTGAAAATGTCATTTGCATTTGATTATATCAAATCAAAATTTATTTATAATTTTTGTCGTATGTGGATGTATCAGACATGGAGCTGGGGAAAACATGAATAGATTAAAGAAGAAAGAATATCCGGATGATTATTTTATTCTTCGCCTTTCTTTATTTATCCATGACGGCGGCATTTAGGATCACATATCGTACGGCAAAGATCAGCACAACAACACCAGTGACAATTATTAAGTTGGCAGTGAGAGAGGAAGAAGATTCACGTCTAAAATTGAAACAAAATTGGAATTTAAATTTACCAATAATTTTACCTTTGACTATTGGTTGTGTCCTTATTGGCGGACTGTTCGCCCGACAGCGCCCTCTCCTCTTCAATTTCCTTGCGAATTTGTTCGGCCAATTCCGGAAAAATTTCACAGAATTGTGCATTTCGTAAATTGAATTCCTTGGACCGCCTAAAATTAATTTAGTTTACTTATTTTTTAATGTTAATTTTTACCTGGCAAGAAGTCGTTTTTCTGTTTCTGATGTCGAAAGTGAGCCAAGAGTTGGTGAATTCTCATTCTTATAATTCGAAAATATTTTTAAAAAATTAGTAATTAAAAAACCATGAATGAAATTAGTCCCATAATTATTGTGCTGACCGACCAAGACGGATTCCATGTGTCCTAAAAATTATTAATTTTTAGGTTTTAGCCAAGAATTTTTAATTTGCTCACTGGATGAAAATCTGATATGGAAAGGCACAGTCTCGTGTTGACTTGGAAACGACCGGAAGGCGTTATCATGTCTAAAAAAATGTGCAATATTTAAAACCCATAAATGAACTCACAAATTGCGGGTGGACGGAATGGAAAGTCAGGTGGGAAAACCAATTTTCCATGGTAATAGCCACCTTCATACGGCGTTTCTGGCGCTCCGGTAACAACATAATGCCTGAAAATTTGCTTGATAATATTAATGAAAATTAAAACTACCATTCAAGAATATTCGAATGCAACGGCGCAGCAATGGCAAACGGAACTGTGAAAATTAAATGATAAATAGTAATTAGATGAATTAGAAACCTGGATCTTTGATTAATTTTTGATAGTCTTTCTTCAGCCGTGTAACAGCAGTGATAGTTGCGCCTCCCATTATGTTATGATTTATTTATACAAAAGAATTAAAAAATAAAATAAATTAAATAATTTTCATTTTGTTCGATATTCGATTAAAAAACGTTCAAAATACAAATCAATAATTGTGGCAATTTATGCTTTATTAACGATATGAAAATTAAGAAAAAAAAATGATTGATTTGTTTGGTGGCTGGAAAGAATGCACAAATTGAAAGTAGGAAAGTAAATCACAGATTCATTATCAAATCAAATTTTATTTTCGAATTCGATTTGCAGAGGAAGGCGGTGGCGGCAAAAAGGGCACGGGTGCTGTGATTGAATCAGAATTTGTTGTACATTTTGATGCATTCGATGATGTGATGGTTTTCTTCTGGAATTAAAAAAATTAATTTTCTTTTTTAATATTTACTAACCCCAATATTGACAGTGATCGTTTGTCCTGTAAAAATGTGGAATAACTTGCATTGAAAATTTAAATAATTTCATCACCAACCTTCCTTGAAACTGAGGTCAAGTTTGGGAGCGTTGGGCTGGTCATCATTCTCGCATTTGGCCAATGTTTTAAAATGGTCTTGGATGGCCACATTCAGATCGAATGAATCACTGCGGTCCGAAAATCCAATTCCAACAAATGCAGTCTGTCCATTGTCGTTACGGAGCCGGATGACAAAATATCGGGACGAATCACTGACCGATTCGAAGTCAACGGAATTCAATTTTAAAATGGGCGCTCTGGCAAACAATGCACCTAAATAATGGTAATTAAGAATACGAATAAATCTAGAATAAGCAGTCATACCTGAAGTTTTATCCTCCAATCGAATCTCCAAATCATTATGCACAGAAATCAAACGAAGGCGACCAACCCAATCAGGGGAATCTAGCTTCCAATCAGATGCTCTAAAATTGAAGTTATTTAAATTTTATGAAAACTTAATTTTCCATACTTGTATCCAGTGTTTCCGGTGAGCGGTGGTATTCTATAATTTTTAATAATTATTTTTCTTCAATAAATCAAATGAGAATAAACCTGTAAATAAATACTTCCGGTTTAACAAGCAACACCATTTCATATGAACTCGATTCTTCTGGCATTATTAAATTTTAATTTATTTTAATCTAAAAAAATTGTTAATATCTCGATTCTCGAATTATGTAATCAATAATGATATTAATTATCTCAATTGCGCACTAGTATTGCATAATAGAAGCAGCAAGCAATATAGATATAGCTGCACTGCGTCACATAACATAGTATAAAAGCAAAATAATAGCAGAATAAAAGCTATAAGCAAGCATAAGCAAAGCACTCACTCCAGTCTCCAATGTTTTATACTCTACTCTCGGTTTTGGCTGGAGATGCTGATGTGTGTGTAAAACGAAGAAAGATTGGAATTGATAGAACAATAATTGGTTGAATATTGATTGCAAAAATGATGTGGTTTTTAATTTCGAGAGTTTGTTTTAAAAAGCATAGAATTTTAAATGCTTTAATTCAATTTTATTCCTATTTATTTAATTCTTCGATAACTAAAAAATTTTAATCAATCCTTATTTTAGCTGAATCACTTTTAAATTTTAAATGAGTGAAGAATATTTTAAAAGAATTTTGCAACGTCCACCAGCTTCGCCACAAAAATTCTTGACTTCGGTGAGTCTTCTAAAAATGTTTTTGAAAAACCATTCAATTTTAAGCGTGGTTCTACTCAAACAACTCCAACTAAATATAGACCGGATGGAGGCGATCGCTACATTCCGGTCCGGGAAAGTGAACAAGAATGGGCGATGAAATATGCGTCCATATCTCAACATCCACTCATTGATGCGTCCAACAACACGCCATCCCGTAAATTGTTCAATGAAACACCCAGTCAAACCAGTGTTTCTGCCTCTACCGGTCAATCGCAACAACAAGTTTCATCGACAATAAATAACAGCAATTCGGCTATGTCACCGCCTGAGGAAACTGGTCATGATGTTATTACGCATCGAGCTTTGTTGAAAAATGAATTGCTGAAACATGCCATCATCGATGTTCGCGTAAGTATTTATTCAATAAAATCAAAAAATGATCACAATTCTCTTAAGAATGATTGTGATAGCTCGGAAAGTGTACAAATTTTACAACGTCAAACTCCTCAATCACTGTTCAAATACACTCATAAAGCGCCAAATTCCAGCAATGCCGACAATTGTTTTGTTTCTCCGCTGTTTTCGACCAGTCCTCTTTCTGCAGGTTTTTTCTATTTTTAATTAGCAATGATTAAACACTAATATTTTCCAGATAGTCAACGATTATTGAAATCACCGAGAAAACCACAACGGAAAGTGCCAAAGAATCCTTACAAGGTTTAATTAATAAGATTATTTTGCATTTTATTGAATTATGGTTTATTTAATTGACCTAATCAAATCCTTATTCGGAATTACAATTCTCTAAAATAATTAACTATTCATTTAAAGGTGTTGGATGCGCCGGAATTGGCCGATGATTTTTATTTGAATTTGGTCGATTGGTCAAGTCAAAATATGCTTTCGGTTGGGCTGAGCACTTGCGTCTATCTGTGGAGTGCTTGCAACAGTCAAGTCGTTAAATTATGCGATTTGAGCAACGAAAACCAAGAATCAGTCACTTCGGTTCAATGGTCGGAACGTGGCGATTTGTTGGCTGTGGGGACACAAAAAGGATATCTTCAAATTTGGGACACTCATGCCCAGAAAATGATACACAATCTCAAATTGCACGAAAATCGGTAAATTATAAATGAAACAAAAATTTAATCAATTTCTTTTTGAAGAATTGGCTGTTTGGCTTGGAATGAAAATGCAATTTGCTCTGGTTCTCGCGACCGTTTCATCATTTTTCGTGATTTGCGTGACAATGGGGCATCCGAACGGCGTCTCACTTCCCATCGACAAGAGGTTAACATTTTAGTACAATAAATAATAATTAATGAAATTAAGGTTTGCGGATTGAAATGGTCCCCAAATAAAGAATATTTGGCTTCTGGAGGAAATGATAATCAATTGTTGGTTTGGACATTGCGTCGAAATGAACCCCTTCAAGTCTACACGGAACACAATGCGGCGGTCAAAGCATTGGCATGGTAAAATTACTTTTTGGTATCAAAATTGTACTAAATTTATCTTAAGGTCTCCTCATCATCCAAGCATTCTAGTCAGCGGAGGTGGGACTGCCGATCGTTCGGTTTGTCAAAAAAAAACGGATCAAAAAATCAATTAAAATTTGAAGATTCGTTTTTGGAACACCATGACCGGACAAGCAATGCAATGCGTTGAGACAGGCAGCCAAGTAAATTTTACTCTTTTATTCAATTTAAAATTGTGGCATTAAGGTTTGCAATATTGCTTGGTCCAAACATAGCCCAGAATTGGTGTCCACCCACGGATATTCATTCAATCAAGTGATCCTATGGAAATATCCCAGCATGCAACCAATCACAAAATTGTCCGGTCATCAATCCCGAGTCCTCTATTTGGTATGTTAAATTCCAGCAAAATTAGTATAATTTACTAATTTAAGGCTATGTCTCCGGACGGTGAGTCAATTGTCACTGGGGCCGGCGATGAAACACTTCGTTTCTGGCATGTCTTCTCCAAATCGTCATGCCAAAAAGTGGTCCGTTCCCGACTCAATCTCCACAGCTTCATTCGCTAAGTCTTTCAATGCCCACTTCCTCAATTATCATTATTTTATTTCAAATTATTTTCATTCCCAATTCAATGTCCCTTTTTATTGTTTTCATCCACACCAATTTTCCAAAATTCGAAGCAGTCAGTATCGTCTACCTATACTCGTCCCAAAATCCCCTTCCCTCTTATTTTTCAATTTGATGGAAATCCTAGACAGCCAATTTAATTGTAATAGTCCTTCTCTCCACCTCCACACCATCATTCTTCCATCTCGTCATTTTTATTCAAGATGAAATAAATTTGTGTTTTCATTTAAAATGTGGAATAAAAAAAAGAATAATTTTATGTATTTTGCTTTTATTAAAATAATCCAATAATAATAAATTGAATGAACAATAAAAATAGAAACCCGTAATTTTCCGATGAGAGAGTTGGGTGGGTGGTGACAATGTAAAATTATTTAGAAATAAAAATATGAGGGGGAGAATTTTACGGTCAGACCAATTCATCACCTCCCGCCGCTTGTTTCTTCCTCATTGCATTCCCGTCCATTATTGGGTCGCTCATTCCCTGTTCTATTTCTTTTGCGTATTTGAGCATGGCTTGTGCTTCTTTGGGCTGAGGATTTTGTTCATACATTTTGGCCAAAATTATTTCTTGACGGTAAAATCTCTTGAAATTTGCCACCTGAATTTTAAGAAATTAGTGATATATTTTATTTAATTTTTTACAATAATTGGGACGGGGAGAGCCAATGTGAGGACACCGATCAATGCGCAACATGAACTAAAATTATTAGTGAAAAAATAAGAGTCCTAAAAAATTACCCGACGATTTTCCCATACACCCCGTGCGGTACCAAGTCACCATAGCCAACTTAAATTAAAATTAAATTATAGAATTGTTTTGAATTTACCAACCAGTCGTCATTGTTGCCAACACATACCAAAATGAGGCGGGAATAGAAGTAAATCTGGCAAAAATAAAATTTTTAAAAAATTCTTCAATTGCCAACTTTGTGTTCTGTTCCCCTTGTTCGGCAAAATAAACTGAAATTAATTAATTAAAATTTATTGGAGATGCTAAAAAACCTCCACTGGAGAATAGTACCAAGGCAATGCCCATGAAGAAGATCTAAAAATTGCGATGGATTAATTAAATTGATTGAATGAATAACCAATAGGAAGAATTCCTGGATGGAGGCTCGAAATGTTTTGCCGAGAACTGAAATTTTTTAAATAAATTTAAAATTGGAAAAAGTCGGTTATAAAAACGAAAAATTAATTTATCAGTCAATTATTAATTAAAATTATTCCCTGCCTGATCTTGTTTTTTCACCCCCTCCAACTCCAATGCCCTCCCCCCTTTTCTTGCCTTGAAGGCCGGTGAAGTGTCGACTCAATTTGAAGATTCTGAAGACCCGAACGAGGCGAACGATCCTGAGCACGGCAAATGATGTGGATGAGGAATTTTTATTATCATCTTGGAACCTGAAAAGAGTAAAATTAAATTTAATTGGTTTTGGAAAAATATTTTTACATTAAATTTATGAAAAATGGGGCGACGGCAACAAAATCGAGAACATTGAGGAAGGACTGAATTTTTAATGGGAATTAGAAAATATTTTTTAAAGATTTTTACCTTCATAAATTCAGTTTTACTCGGCGAAACAATGAAACGAATAAGTAATTCTGAAAAATAGCAAAAATGATGAAAAATTCAAAAATTGAACCAACCAATTGAAAACCAAAGGCAACAAGAAAATTCGATCCAAAAGAATGGGGATGACCATTCACGACTTTGATCGTCCATTGGTTTCAAGTCAGGAATGCTTTCAAGGCAAAAAGAGACGGTGCTACTGAAACCGAATTGGAAGTAGGTGGTAAAATGATTGAAAAATATGCCTACATAATAATGACGGCAACAGAAATGGTGGCAAGCAAACGGGCAAAGGGTGAGGTGTCCGGATGTTCAATCTGAATTAATCCGCTTATTTATTCTAATTAAAAATATTTAAACTCACCAAGTGCCATATTTTCCGTTGCAATGGGTTTTCTGGTTCCTTTTCTGTCTTGATTATTCGGCAACCTTCGCTCTCACAAAAGTTTGCCCAAACATCGTCTCTGAGCCCGTAGAAGAGCAACTCCTCGATGAACAATTCGACGGGAACGGTCATTGGGCGAATAACTTGGCCTCCGGAACTGCAAAAATTGAGGAATTATATTTTATAAGTGAGAAATAAATTACCGATAAATGTGAAGGATCGATTCAAAACTAAAAATAATAATTTAAGGAGTAAAAAATTCACATTTAATTGACCAAGCTCGGCTTCGGTCCAGGAAAACTTCTTGCAATTGTTCATTCCATAATTTCCGCCTTTTGAGTGGGTCACCGAGAATAGAGTTTGGAAAACGCCGAAGAGTGCTTTCATACGTCTCAAATAAAAAATTTATTTAAAAAATTTACAACTAGTCACCTGAAATTTCATTCCAGAAACATTGATTGTGATGACCTAAAAATAAAAGAAATTATTTTATTATGGAAATCATAATTAATATAAATTACAATTACAATCGCAAATCAGAATTACAATTACAATCGATCGCAAATCAGAATTACAATTACAATCGCAAATCAGAATTACAATTACAATCGCAAATCAGAATTACAATTACAATCGCAAACCAGAATTACAATTACAATCGCAAATCAGAATTACAATTACAATCGCAAATCAGAATTACAATTACAATCGCAAATCAGAATTACAATTACAATCGCAAATCAGAATTACAATTACAATCGCAAATCAGAATTACAATTACAATCGCAAATCAGAATTACAATTACAATCGCAAATCAGAATTACAATTACAAATCAGAATTTACTATTACATTACAATACAAATTTTAATGAAAATCCATTCAAATTTTTAATCCATACTAACCGGATCTTTTCCAACTTGGCCGCTGGCATTGTTTTCCCGATCCAGTTCACTGATTTGACTTTGCCGATATTGTTGAATGCTTGATGTTTCGTCAGTGGAAGAGTCGTCGTATGGTAGAGTGGATGCAATTGCAGGGACTGGTGATGGCCGACGATGGGGCGAGGAAAGGCGCCGTTTACTGGATACCCTAAATAAATTAAAAATTATAATTAAAATTTTAAATAATTTTGCCAACCAAAGGGGAAAAAGCTCAGTGGATGTTGACCTCAGAGAATTGCCTTTTTTATTAGGCATCAACTCCCAAAAGGCATTTCATTTCAACATTATAAAATGCAAAAAATTGTATAGAAAAATGGCGGAAGCGTGCCAGTGCCCAATTATAAATTCCTGGGGCCCATGCTTTTCAATTTGATGGGGACTGGAGGGAGATTAAAATGGGATGTAAGGATTGATGAGGAATCCAAGGGAGGGGATTTAATTTCTGCTGGCAACAAAAGGATTTAAGGAGGAGGGGAATTGATGTCCTCGGTCCAAGTAAATGGGAAGGAATTTGTGCCATCTTCCTCCTTTTCCTTCCCTCCTATTTCACATCGATGACAATTGGAGGAGAACAGTGGCAGCTGCTGGCCTATGTGCCAGCTAACCTAAAGGGATAACCCGGAGTAAAAAAAGAGCACAAAGAGCTGAAAATGCTTGGCTGCCGGGTTATCGGTTGCCATATAGCATTGGTTTCCTTCTAACTCGCTCTTTTCCCTTTCATTTAGCTTTATTCCGCCATCCAATGGACATGGCCAATCCAATTATTCATTTAGCGAGTCATTTGCCGCCGGTCATGGGAATGGGAGAGTGAAAAGTCGAATAGAAGAAAAAGGGGATATTGGCCAGCAGACCAATTGGAAATGTTTGGAATGAATGGGTTTATTTTGAGGAATTTGTCCTCCGAAAAAGATCAATCATTATCGTTGCTTAACATGCGATCCATCCAATAAATCTAATACCATTTATCTTCTTTCGAAAGTCCAAAAACTTAATCCAGATTTTCGAGGCCTGTTTCCTCCCTTTTTAAACAATTTTTTAAAATGCAACCGACCCCTCTTTTTGATTTTCTGCTGAAGAATTGTTGATCTCTTCCGATTTGGTCCTCCTCCTCATCAAAGCTCCCAATATGCCTAATTCATTTCCACCGCATCGTAAACATTTCTTCCCGAAATTACTGTGGCCTTTCTTCTTCTTCCGGAAATTCTTCGGTACAAATGGAGATTGGCCCCTATATGGGAAAGGATGAAGATGATGATGAAGAAGAAGAAGATGATGAGGAAGATAATGATGAGGATGATGAAGAGGATGATTAAGAAAGATGATTAAGAAGATCACCTAAGCTTCATCATCTTCTTCTTCTTCATCATCATCTTCATCCTTTCCCACATAGGGGCCAATCTCCATTAGTACCAATTCTTCTTTTGGCCTATTCCATTGATTGAAGAAATAGTTGGAAGTTTTGTTCCATTCATTTGACAATTTTGATTGAATTCATTGGGCGGTGTGGACAGTTTCTCTTCATCCAACATTTTTGCTGTCCTTTTGGATGAATGGAAAGGGGAGATTAGTTTATGAGCGGGATATAGCGACTTGAATTACCTTGAGAAATATGAATGAAGATGTTGAGGTTCAATTCAATTCAATCTTCTCATCGGAGGAATGATGAGTAGAGAAGGGGATTGAGGAGAGGAGGATTTAGGAAAGGAATTGATCTGGCCAACTGGGAAGGAGAACGAAGGGACTTTGAGACCCTAATTCTGTTGGCCAGATGGAAAAGCCGTGGGATTGAGGAGAAAGTCGAGAATATAATGGAACCCTCTTTGGTTGACTGTTCTTTTTATTCCTATACTTCTTTTCACCCTTCTTAAAAATCTGATTGCGTACTAGTTCTTTTTTAACTTTAAATTGAGGAAATGATTAAAAAAAAACTTCCCTAGCTAGACACAAAGAATAATTGAAGGCCAAAATTTGGCAAAAGGGAATGATTATTACTGCGGAAATATTTCTGCAGAAAAGGTGAAGTTGGAAGGGTGAAATGTTTGCCAAAAAGATCATTTGGAACCTGGACATAGGGCACACTTAACTCAATTTAAATTGCAATTTTTGAAATCGGATTATTCTTTTTTTTTTTTTTGTTAAATAAATAAATAAGTTTGCAATCAAATTTGGCGCAAAAATTATCAGAGATCCAATCATCTTTTTATGTTAATCTCATCAATTCATATTTGAATAAATCAGGCATTCAAAAAGCGATTAATGTCCCAACGCTAAAATAATTTTATGAATTAATTTTTTTAAAAAAGAATTTTTCACCTCAGGATGTTCGATTGAAGGCCCATTATGAACAACCTTAAATATTAAATTTTTAAAAAACAAAATAATCTTTACATGAACGCAGACCCGGTCATTGAATTCCAACCCATTAAGTAATTTTGGAGTGAGCCTAAAAATTAAATGGATGAATTAAATTTATTAAAGCTGATTGAATAAACTCACAGAAAATATTGCGTTTTGGAAACATTGTCGCCCATGTTCAATAAGTTCACCATCTTAAAGAGGAAAATTTAAAAAATTAATTTTTTAAATATTTAACTGACCATATTAAAGACGGCCCGTTCATTGGTCGGATCCATTCCCTGATTAATTTCGTCAACGCAACGAAATGGGACGGGACACAAATTTTGTAAAGCCATAATGTAGAGCTAAAATATATTTTAAAAATATTATTCACATTTTTTGACTTTACCATTGTTGCCACACTTCGCTCTCCGCCCGATTGAGTATGTGAGTCCAATTCGCGAAGGGCAGTGCCATCCCGGAATTTTACGAATATTTTGATGCCATATTCGTTTATTTTGTACTAAAAATTCAAAATTATTCCAACTCAACAAAAACTAACTTTATTCTCCGGTTCATCCAATTGGACGAGGCCTTCGCATTGAAGATGGGCGAAAAATTCCTTGAAATTGCGGCAAATTTTCTGAACCAAAGCGCGCAGCACATTCAGCCATGTCTCCAATTTTTCGTCCATTTTTTGTTTCCAGATTTGATTCTAAACAAAAAAAATTCCAATTAATTTTATTTTATCTCTTTTTACCTTAGCCTCGGTCTTTTCAATGCTGTTGGTTATTTCCCTCAATTCCTTTTGGAGATTCTCATAATCTTCCACATCCTTATGGGTGCCTTCCTGCCTTTTCAAAGCCTTTGCCTGCGTTTTTCGATACATTTCCTTCAATTCGTCGAGGTCATCTGGAACTTTCTTCTTCACCCAATCCTAAAAAACAATTGCTTAATTAATTCATTTATGAATAAATAAATATGCAAACCTCTTTGATTTTTGCGAATTCTGCCTTCTGTTCGGCGGTCATTTCTTCTTCGGAAGGCGAAAATTTTGCGTCTTCTTTGAAATTTGTCTTCGCAAAATCGACGCCTTCTTTCACGGTTGCCCGCGCTTTCAATGATTCTTGATATTCTCTCTTTAAAATTATTAAATTAGTGGATATCCAAAAGAGGTTAATCCAACCTTATATTGGTCGATCACTTCCTTCATTCCCTCCTTTTCCCTTCTCAACCCTTCAATTCGCCATTTCAGCCTTTTCATTTCATCACTCTTCAACGCATATTTGGAGGCGGATTCGCGTTGTTGTTCCAAAGCAGTGGCCAATTTGTCCAAATTGTTGATTGTTTCCATCATAATTGCCCGCTTCGCTTCCGTATAGGCTTTCTTTGCCTCCTCCACACTTGGTTTCTCCTGCTGATTTAATGTTCGCATTCGAATCCGTTCCTCATATTTCTTCACTTGTTGGGCCAATTTATCTAAGAAATTTATTTTTTTTTTAATTATTTTAATAAATTCCAAACCTAATTCATCCTGCTCCTTTTGTGTCTTTTCCTTCTTTTCTCGATATTGCAAAAGCAATTTTCTGAAATTTGCTTTGTCCTCTTGCAATTTTGAATGGCGTTTGTTAAGCTAAAAACACAATAATTAAAATAAATTAATTTTTGAACCTTTTGTCTTTCCTCTTCCACTTCCTTCACTCCTTTGTCAATGTCATCAAATTTTTGGGTATGGTCTGGGCCAAATCGCTGAAGGCTAGCATTCATATTATTCCGTTCAACATATTCTTGACCGCGATTGAAACGTGAAGCCGTAATGTTCACCTTTGAATTTTTATTTTAATAAATTAACACTTAAAAAATATTTACAATAATTTTGCGAGTCATAAAAAGACGAATGGTCGGATTAAATTCGCGAGCCTTTTTGCAAATTCGTTCATAGTTTTCATCGACCGCCGGTCCACCAATCAAAATTTTGTCCATCTAAAAATAAATTAATTTAATTAAATATAATTAAAAATAAAATTTACATTATGAAAACCATTCAAATAGACAGAAACGGCATCCGGTGCTTCGAACATATTGTAAAGAACATCAATGAATCCGAGGTTTTTGAGCACATCCGGAAGTGGAGTTTTGGGGATTCGATGCTCTTGAATCTGAAAAATTTTCCAAATTATAATATAAAAAATTTGAGGGACGAACGAATTGTTGAGTAATAATGCTTGTATCCACTTTGAATTGTCGCAATAATAATTGTTCATCCTCTTGACAGGAAAAAATGAAACAGCTCATACTGCGCGGTGAAATGTTATTATTGAAGTAGATCAAATTGTTCGAATTGGGAATTTGAACTGAAAATTAATTTATTTAAATTAAAATTAGAGCATTTAAACCATGAAGGAATGGAACATAAACCGGCCCTTTGAATTTGTCACGATTCTTCACATAATATTCCCAGGCGTGCACAATTTGGACACTGTTTCGAATTTGAACAATACTTCGAAGTTTACTGTCCAAATTATTCTTCTGTTGATTACTTTGACTGTGAAATTCTAAAAAAAATATTTGTTAATAAATTAATTAAACGAATTAAATAATTTTTACGATTATCAAGTCGAAACAATGTTTTTTGCCTTTCGGAAATTGCATTTTCTTCGGCTCGAATTCTTTCGCCTTCCTTCTGTAATGTTTGCTCAAGACGTGGCATATCCGGATCCGGTATCTTATAATCAATATTTTTCCTCCTAATAATTTTGTTCTTACAATTGAATGTTTTTTAGTCTCGTGGAGTTGTTTAAATTTTCGATAATTTTCTTTCAATTCGTCCTGATCTTTGTCCCAATTTTGACAAGCATCTTGTGTCTTCTTGAAATCGTCCGCCGCTTTTTGTAACTAAAATATTTAAATTATAAATATTTATAAATAAACTATTTAACCTTATCATCCTGTTCATTATTTGCAGCCAATTCACGGATTTTGGCCAGTTCCTTCTTCTTTGATGCTTTCTTAAAATTTAAATTTATTTTTAATTTTTTTCCAATTATTTTAGAACCATTTGGGTCAATTCCTTGTCAAGTTCCTTCAAAATTGTTTCCATCTTCCGGATTGAGCGTTCTTTTGTCTCCAAATTTCCATTCGTTCCATCCCTTTTTCGTTGGCACGCATCCACTCTGGCGGTCGCTTCACGCAACAAATCCAATTGATGATTATATTCCTAAAAAAGCATTTTAAATGTGAAAATAATTGAATGAACCCACAATATAAAATTGTTTGAGTTTCAGCGATTTCAATGTTTTATTTCGATTTGACCATTCCAAATAATTGTCGACGCGCTCTTTGCGTGAGGCCATATCCACTCTCACGGCGTCTAATCGCTTTCTCAGCCTCTCAACTTTTTCTTCATATTCGCCACCTTCTGCCTCCAATTCAATCAGCTCATCATGGGTGTCGGACAAAATCTCTGGTCCAGCCTGAATATTTTTATTTATTAAATTTATTGATTTTAAATTTAACCTTTTCTGTGTTTCGCAGCAACTTTTTGGGTCCTTGTTCAGCAAAACTTTTCACCTTGTCTTGTGCCAAAAATGTGCAAGGATTGTCGACCTAAAAAGGCAAAAATAATTAAAAATTTCCCAATCAAACCAAACCTGGATGTTATATTGGCTGATTTCTTCCCGTAATTCTGTCACTTTAATTTGTTGGCCATTTCGCAGATAGGTTGCCGAATTCTTGTTGGCACTCATTAACATTGTGTATTTCATGTCGCGTCGAAGTTCCGCATCCCAAATGTGCAATTCGACGGAGCCTTGTTGCTTTCCATGCTTCACAAAATCCGCAATATTGTCCGATCGACCAAGAATGTTCGGCTTCCCACCAACTGCCAAACAAATTCCACAAATTATTGAGCTTTTGCCTAAATTAATTATTGGTTAGTATTTTTGCAATATTAAATAACCTGTTCCATTTGGACCAATCACAACATTCAAAAATGGGCCAGGATGACAAACCAAACTGTCATACGTCCTAAAATAAACAAATATAAACTGTTTCTGATTTAAAAACTTACAGAAAATTTTTGAACACAATTTTTCGAATGGAACCATGTTTATATTGGTTAATTTGTTGCGCGGGCACAATTTGTCGTCGATTATTTTCCTTATTTGCTTCTTCAAAGCCTCCTGCCATACTTTGCTTCGATTTTCCTGGATAATTAAAAATAAATAATCAATAATTATCAAAAATAAACTTCCGTAAAATAATACGGATATTAAACATAAAACATTTTCATTTATACTATTATTTATGATTCGAGAAAATAATAATAATAATATGGAAACAGGAACATTAAATTATTTTAAAAAATCAACACAAAAAATAAGAGAAAAAACATTTGCGGGGAACACATTCAGGTTTATAGAAATAACATGCCAACGAAATAAATCACATCTGTGTTTTGGATGGTCATATTGAGAGTGAGTAGAACAATAATATTGATTGATTTGATATTTTCATCCCATAACTACTTTGCCATTGTCGCTGCCGCTTCTCCCCTGTGGTCGTGGTTTGCCCGTGGTGAATGGAATGTAACGATAACGGATCATGTGCATAATTTGGCGTTTCATGGTCAAACATGTGAGAACTGCAATTATTTTTTGAATGATTATTGTTTAATTTGTGCATACCTATAAAATACATGACTAATATTGGCCAAAACACTGGAATGTCGAACACTTCAAAGAAAGTGCATGTGAACGCAATGAGTGTGGATTTCATTGTAGATAACCTGAATATTGTAAAACATTAATAAATAGTTAGGAGAAATAAATAAACCAAAATTTGAATTCGGGTAGACGGCGCATGAATGGTCGAAATTCTTCACTGTTGCTTTTAGGCAAAACCGGACCATCATCATCTAAAATATTTACATTATTAGTTGATAATAAATTTAATTAATAAAAACCTTCTTCCAATTCAAGTGCTGGATCAATTTTTGGTGTAAGAAAGGCGAGGAAGAGATTCAGGTAATAAATAAACAGAGCATATGTGACGATGTAGAAACCCTTTAAATTTTGAATGTATAAAATTAAAAATTGAATCAGTTAAAAAAAATACCTGCACTGCAAAAATTCTCCAACAAAAGATGATGATCAATGACACTGCAATAGCCTTAAATTGTGATTGATAATTCAACTCTTTTACATCAAAATTCCTTACCCAACGAACAGCAATGTATGGTGTAAGCCTGTCCAGATAGTACTGATATTGCTTAAAAATAATAATCCAATTAATGGCAAAATGATTGAAGGCTTACAATTCCCATCATTGTACAAAATCGAGAACATAATCCTGGTTGATCTCGTATATCTTCCATTATTTTTAACCTTAAATTATCAAATAACAAATTAATTAATTATGTTTTAAAAAATTGAATTAAAAATTTTAAAAAATTTGATGATAATGGCCGGTTTGAAATTTGAATAAAATCAAAATTCACAAATTTTCTTCGGATTTGCGCGCACGGCACGGCACGGCATCGATGTGCCGAATGTCGAAAGAAAAAACCGAACCGAAAAGGGAAAACAAAATAATTTATTTCTTTGACTAATAAAATAATTTGTCTCTAATCTTTTTTCTTCTTTTCCTACATCTCTTATTTCTTAGGTTTGGTATGAAATGTCAATTTTTCCATCAATAAAATTTGTAGGAATTAAAAAATCAACGAAAGACTCTTCCTTTCTTAACGTCATCTCAAGATTCAAGAATGAAACAAGATTGAATGTTGAATCATCATTCATCAGCATCACATTATCAAGACTCTCGTATCTCGTCGTTTTAGAGAGAGATACTAAAATAAATCAATATTAGATACTATATGTGAAATAAATCAATATTAGATACTGTATGTGAAAAATCAAAGCCAAGCGTGTCTCGCTTCTTTTCATATTCACAAAAAAATTATCGAATTTCAATTTGGAAAACCATTCCATTCATATCGTGGTAATTCACGTTAAATTCGCAAATTCGTCACTATGGTCTTATCAAACCCAATTTTCATTACTCGCCCGCGCCCATAACATTTTTTAATAGTGAAGTGGCACCATTATCACAGAGAAAATAGGTTCAACTCTCCTAGAATAAAATAATCGACCCATTCCATTTCTCCTTTTTTGCCTTTCATTTATCATTTTATTATTTTTATTTTTCAGTTGAAAAATCTAAAAATGACTTGTTCCTATATTGCATTTGCTGGCTACATTGCCATCGTCTACGCATTATTAAAATTGCTTCGATCCGTCTACAATGTTGTGTTCCCATATCTTTTTGCGGTGCCACAAAATCTTCCTGTACTCGCCGGAGCAAAATGGGCTGTGGTAAGCGAAACTTTTTCTCTTTACTTGGAAGGAAATGATCAATTTAGGTCACTGGCAGTACTGATGGCATTGGGAAGGCTTATGCACTTGAATTGGCCAAGAAGAACTTCAACCTGGTGCTTATCTCCCGCTCAATGGACAAATTGAATAATGTGGCAGAAGAAATCCGCAAAAAATTCGACCATATTGACGTTAAAACAATTTCATTCGACTTCACAAACGCCCAATTGGATGATTATGAGAAGACAATTTTCAATGAACTTAACCAGCTCGAAATTGGTGTTTTGGGTGAGTGATTATTATTTGAGATTAAATAAATTAGTAAATAAATAATTTTTAGTAAACAATGTTGGAATGAGCTATGAATATCCGGAACGTTTCGACCAAGTCGAGGGTGGATTAAAGCGCTTAACAGACATAACAGTAAGTCAAAGTCAAATAAATCATTTTAAAAACAATTATGTTCAGGTGATCAACACCGTCCCTACAACTGTGCTTTCTGCCTTTGTTCTCAAACAAATGGCAACCCGTCATCGAGGCGTTGTGATCAATGTTGCCTCCTCGGCTGCATATTTTGATTGGTTCTATTTGGCTGTTTATTCCGCAACAAAGGCAAGAGAATTTTCACTTTAAATAAACATGTTTTCTTCCAGAAATATGTCTGCTGGCTTTCCTCAATTCTTCGCAAGGAATATGCCGACACCGGAATTATTGTTCAAACCGTATGCCCGATGATGGTGGCCACCAAATTGGCGAAGGTCCGCAAAGCATCTTTCTTCACACCAACTCCCGAAAAATTTGCCTACGAAGCAGTGCGAAGCATTGGACTCATTGAGGAGACCACGGGCTGCCTTGCTCATCAAATTCAGGTTGACCGAAAGAGAAATTAAATCATTGAATAAATTAAATTCAGGCAGAAATTATGTTCGGCTATGTTCCAACATTCTTCTTGAACAAATTTATGAAGGACAATTCACTGCAAACCAGGAAACGTGCATTGAAGAAGAAAGAGGCGGCAGCTGTGTCGGAATAATTGAATAGATGATGAGAAGGGAATGATATTTGACAATTGAGAAGAAAAAATAATAGTGAGAATAGAGCAATATATTTTTATTTAAGTTTATTATTTATTCATTTAATTGAATTTTGATGGAACAATTTAATAAAAAATGAATTTAATTCGTCTTGTTATTTATTCATATTGCCAACAGTGCAATCTCAGTTTAAATATTTTTTATCCGGACAAAGACACGTTTATTTAATCGAAGGAAAAAGAAGTTCAATCTTTTTATGTTTTACAAATGATGATTGGACAGCAAAATTTCATGGAAAGTCTTCGTTCAAGGCAAATTGGTTTGTCTCATTTTATCAATTTATTTATTTTTTACTCTTTTTCAGCCGCATTGAAGCAGATTTTAAATTTGAATCAACCATTGAATCCAACATTAGCCACTGAGCCGGTGTGGAAATTGTTAATATTCGATGCCTATGGCCAGGATATTATTTCTCCACTTCTCAATGTTAAACAACTCCGCGAATTGGGCGTCACTTTGCATTTGTAAGTGACATAGTATAATTTAATTATAGCAGTCAAAATATTCACTTAGATTATTAGAATCGCAGCGCGAAAGTCTCCCGGATGTGCCGGCCATTTATTTGATTGCACCAACACAAACAAATATTCGAATTTTATGCGGCGATTTGAGGAAATCACTCTATGATAGTTATTATTTGAATATGATTTATCCATTGCCGAGGCCTTTGCTCGAGGATTTGGCCAACAGTGCTGTGGCCGGTGCAAGTGTACAAAATGTTGAAAAGGTTTGGATTTTTAATCCATAATTACTTCCTACGAGAGGAGACATGAGGAAGTTGAAGAAGAAGAAGATGATGATTAGAACGATGAAGAAGATGAGGATGAAGAAGATAACAATGAGGATGATGATGAGAATGATGAAGAAGATACTCATTTTCGTCTTCTTCATCATCATCATGTCTTCCTTCGTAGGGGACAAACTCCATTAGTACCAAAATTTAAACCATCAAATATTAAATAATTTAATTTTAACAATTTTCTCAAGGTCACCGACCAATACCTTTCATTCATTTCGTTGGAAGATGATTTATTCATGCTCAATCGTTACTCACTGAAGAGTCCATTTTCATTCTTTGGTAAGCCTACCCAAATAAAACCCTCAAAATTATTTCCAAATTTTCAAGCAATAAATAATCCATCCGCCGTCGCTGAACAAATTGAATCAATCATTTCGAATATAGCAAATGGACTATTCGCTGTTTGCGTCACACTAGGCATCATTCCCATCATCAAATGCCCAAAGAATAATGCAGCAGAGAGAGTTGCCGAGGTTCATTAAATTGAAAATAAATAATAAAAACTAATTAAAGAAATTGGACCAAAAAATTCGAGATAATTTGCGCGATGCCCGCAACAATTTATTCGTCCAAGAGAATGTCCGGGCCGGTCATTTGAACATCCATAGGCCTGTTTTGGTTATTGCCGACCGGGGAATGGATTTATCCACAATGCTGCATCATACATGGACATATCAGGCAATGATTGCGGACATTTTGGTTAGTCGATTTATTAAAAAAACCTTAACCAAAAGATTAATCTTTTTTTTTAAAGAAATTGTTAATTAGTACTATTGCAATGAGATAATATTATTTTGCCGAAAGAATTACATGGTTTTGCCGAAAAAATGCATTATTTTGCCGAAAGATCTGTTTTTTGATTAGAACTCTTTTGTGCTTGATCCTAG
Source organism: Pratylenchus scribneri (assembly GCA_030063045.1). Classification (NCBI taxonomy): domain Eukaryota; kingdom Metazoa; phylum Nematoda; class Chromadorea; order Rhabditida; family Pratylenchidae; genus Pratylenchus; species Pratylenchus scribneri. The sequence continues at coordinate 823,272 of JAQSEB010000104.1, read as the reverse complement.
ACCCCCAAACCATTTAGTATATTTGTAGAGCTCATCGAGACGCGCCGATTGATGTATAGTTTGTCTGGGTTTAAACCCAAACCAAAAAGTTATAAACCAAAAACCAAAATATGGTTTAGACGGTTTAATACCTTTAATTTTGGCCAAACCCCGACAATATATAGGTCAATCGACGCGTCTCGATGAGCTCTACAAATATGCTAAATGGTTTGGGGGTCTAGGATCAAGCACAAAAGAGTTATAATCAAAAAACTGATCTTTCGGCAAAATAATGCATTTTTTCGGCAAAACCATTTAAATCTTTCGGCAAAATAATGCACACCCCTATTGCAATTGGGCCCCTAGAGGAGAAAGGATGCTGACGATGCAGAAGAAGATGAAGCTGAGGATTATCTTCATTATCTTCTTCTTCATCATTCTCATTATCATCTTCCTCATCTTCTCCATCATTCTCATAATCATCCTCATTCCTTGTGGAGCCCAACTACAATAGTACCAATACCAATGTTTTTGAAAGCATTAAGCGAAAATTGAATAATAAATTTAATCAAAATTGTTTGAATTCATTTACTAATTTCGTTCTTTTTTTCTAGGATATGGACTTAAATCGAGTGCGGATGAAGGACAAAAATGGTCGACCGAAAGATTTTGAATTCAACAGCAGCGAAGATAAATTGTGGAGCGGATTCAAGGGAAGTTCATTCCCATTGGTCGCCGAAGCCATTCAAGAGGATTTGGAAGCTTACCGAAAGAATGAGGACGAAATTAAACGACTAAAGGACACAATGGTTTTTTAATATTTTGAAGAAAATTTTTAAATGTTTTATTTAGGGATTTGATCCAGCCGATGAAACGGAATCATTCATTTTGGGCTCAGCCACAAATAAATTATCCAGCGCCGTTGGAAGTTTACCGGAATTGTTGGAGAAAAAGCGGCTGATTGATTTGCACACAAATGTGGCGACCGCATTGCTGGAGAATATTAAAAATCGGAAATTGGACATTCTCTACGAGACGGAGGAAAAATTATTGACTGGACAAGGTTAGAATTTAAGGATGATTAAATTTTAATTTTTAATTTCAATTTTTTGCAGAAATTCCTCTGATGGAATGTTTGCGCGAATGCCCAAATACGGATGATGCCCTTCGATTCATTCTAATCGCCGCGTGCTCCAAAAACTTCTCAAATGTAATTTTATTCACTTTTGTCAATTTATAATATTATTTTTAGGCAGAACAAAGAGAATTGCTTGCATTCATGGAGGAAAAGGACATCAATTCAGATGGACTCCATTTTGTTAGGCAATTGAGGTTAAATTCAATTTAAATGTATTTTATTTTTTAAATAAATTATAAAAATATTAAAAGTAAAAATTTAAAAATAAATTAAATATTTTTAGATCATTTATAAATGCCGGTGGCCATAATACTGAATTGCATTTGGGCGCGGGCACAAAAACAGTTGGAATGTTCTCAAAATTGCTCAGCCAAAGTTCAAAATTTGTGATGGAAGGTGTGAAGAATTTGGTGCCAAAAAAGCATAATTTACCACTCACAAAGGTTTTTAATAATATAATTTATTAAAAATAATTATCAAATTTTAGATGATTGAACAATTGACTGAAGTAAAATCATCGGGTGTTGGCGTTGGGGTGACCGGCATAAATGTGGTCACCTCCTCTTCCCAGGACATGGACGAATTTCGAATTTTTGATCCAAAATTGACCAACACATCTTCGCCAAAAGAGTAAAATTCCAAATATTTACAAAAATTTTCATTATTTAAAGTGGAATTCGGCAAAATCAACCGGCAATGGATGTGATTGCATTCGTCATTGGCGGTGGAAATTATGTGGAATACCAAAATGTGCAGGAATGGGCTAAATCGAAGGGATTACAGCGAATGACGTACGGATGCACGGAAATGGTCAATCCAAAACAATTCGTTGAACAGGTTAATAATAATTAATTTACAATTTAAATTATATTTTTCAGCTTATTCAATTGGGTCAAAAATCAAGAGCTGCATAATTTTAATGAATGTGAATGACGGTGGTGGAGATAAAAAATAAATTGATTTATTAAAAATGTGATTTTATTCATTCCTGATTGTATAATTTTATTTAACTGATAAATTAAATTCTATTGAAAATGACTTATTGATTATGAATTCCTTCCCACCACTTTGTATTCTTTAACTTCCTATTAGAATTAGATTAATTTTGGTGTCAGTTTTTATCGCATATTATAAATTGTGATTAAAATAGTTTGCTTACAAAGAAAAAAATCCATAGATTTACAATTAAAAAGAATATAATATTCAATCCATTTATTCATCACTTTCATCCTTCTTGTCCAAAATCTTGCTTAAAATCTTCCAATTTCTTTAAGTCCTGGCCATTGACTGTCGGTTTTGTGCTCATCAGGGATTTTAGCATATCACTCTGAAAAATATTATTTAAATTTAATTTTATTCACATTAATCCACCAACCATAGACAATATTGGCTCGCTGAGTTTGTCCGACGGCACATCCAACCATGACATTTCGATTGCTCCTGGGTCGCCTGAAAATGCCAAATTATTGAAAATTAAATTAATTTTTTCCTTGCCTGGTGAACAAGGAGTCAATAAATCGTGGACAATTTCCTTCGGATTATTTGGAGATGGACCGCTTACCTAATTTTTTCACATTAAATTGTCATTAAAATTAAATTTCTTACTCGTTTAAAATGGGTGGCATCCTGAACCTTTCGCACCGGCTGCATCAGCGCATCACGGACAACCATTGAAATGTCATGACCGGAATAGCCCTCCGTCTTCTTGGCCAATTCCTTGTAGTCCTCGTCACGGAGAGTGTTTGGGGTGTCGCCAATGTGCAATTTGAACATGTCCTTGCGGGCATTTCCGGGAGTGGAATGTAAATTCGCTTCTAAAAAATTGGAAATTAATTTTAAATAAATTTAAATATTGATTTATTATTAAAATTAATATTTAAAATTTTTATTTTTACCTCAAATCGTCGACGAATTGCAGCGTCCAAAACCCATGGGATGTTTGTTGCGCCCAGCACCAGAATTCCCTCCATATCATTGCCAACTCCTTGCATTTGAACCAAAAACCTAATAAAATTTTAATAAAAAAAATTTAAAAATAAATAAAATTGACTCAGTTTTGATGCGACGAGCCGATTCCGATTCATTGTCGGAACGGGAAGAGCAAAGGGAGTCGACTTCATCGATGAAAATAATTGACGGTTTGTTGGCCCTGGCCATTTCGAATAGTTGACGAACAAGTCTAAAAATAATTAATTAAATATTTAATTTTTTTTAATTTTACTTTTCCGATTCTCCTAGCCATTTTGAGACCAAATCACTGCTGGACACCGAAATGAACGTTGAATTGGCTGCTTCTGTGGCCACCGCTTTGGCAATGTATGATTTGCCTGTGCCTGGCGGTCCAAAGAGCAAAATTCCGCGCCACGGTGTTCGTTTGCCTAAAAAATACTGAATTTAAAATATAATTGGAAGAATCTTTTGTTTTTTCGCCTATATTTACCCAAAAGCCAAAGAAATAAGAATAAAGTAAGCTTCCTTGCCTAAGGCTATAAATTTGAGGCCAAGGTGGAATAAAAAATGTTCTCTCTCCCTATTTTCTGACTCTCTGTTGTTTCATTTCCCTTTTGTTGGGGAATACCCAGGCGGCATATAAGCACATTTGCCATAAAATTCCAATAATTCGAGGCCCCAAACACATCTTAACCAGCCTTTTTACCCAAAACCCATCAAAAATGGAAGAATATGATCCAACTGTGCAAAAAAGCAGTTTAATTGGCAATTTTGCCAGTAAAAACTATACAAAAATGAATAACTATTCCTCCTTGGATTTTGCCTATCGCTCTTTGGTATTTCCACTGGCCACTGTCAACACAATTGGATTATTTGCCAATGCCGCGCTGATGGGTTACATTTTTTGGCGTCGTCTTTACCACAATTTCATCTCTTCGCATTTTATTATTCATCTTTGCATGACAAATATGCTTGGATTGGGCCTTTTGGTCCCACTATTCCTAATCAATGTTTGGTCGGGTGCAAATATTTGGTCAACAAATAATTTTATGTGCCGAATTCAGGTTAATTTCGCACAAAATTAAAGCGCATATTTTTGGCCATTTTTAGACATTTATGATGTGTTCCCAATGGACGGTTGTGCATTTTATGACACTTTGCATTGCCGGTGTCCATCTGTTGACATTTGCCCGAATTCATTACGCCCAACTATTCGGTTTACCGCCGGCCTACCTCTGCGGGTTGGCTTGGATTGTGGCATTCGGCATTGCCCTCCCATGCATTACCAATTCGCATATTGTCGTCTACGACTCCGTTTTGCGCCATTGTGTTTGGGGAAACACTGATTATGCCTACAAATTCCTAACCTATTTGCTGATTTTGTGCGTTGGCATTCCGGCGATGCTCTCCTATTATGCCTACATTAAAGTGCTGAAAATACTCTACCACAGTCCAATCGTGTTCCAAAGCATTGGCCTTTATAAATCGCGTTTTCTGGTCTACGCTTTTCTGATGGGGTAAATATTTTGCGCTAATTTTCCCTAAAATTTATTCCATTTTTAGGCCTCTTTATCAAGTTCCATTCTATGTCATTTCAATGAGTGGAACCTGGAGATTTGGGCCCAGCTCGCCGGTCCCAATTCTAGCCATGTTTTTTGGCTATGCCCCATCGCTGATTTCGCCATTTCTCTATGGCCTTTCGCTTGTCCAAATGAAGGAGGAAGATATGGCGTTAACCGCCCGCGCCCATAAAAATATCGCAAATGCCTATCATCATCATCATCATCAGACTCACACTGGTCAAGATTTGTAAATATGAGCGAGAGAATAAATTTTTCAATTTGATTTTTTTTCTATTATTTTTGCATAAATATTTTGCTTACCTTTAAATAAATGTGGGAATTTGATTGGCAAGATGACCGCCTCCTTCAATGCTTCCTTTGCTCCCTCCAATCCGGCGATATCCTCCCATTTGACGTTCGGTTTCTCCACAATAATTGCTTTGTTCATGGCCTTTTGGAATTTCTTATTCTCGTCTGATTCATCTTCGCCACTGGAATCCTTGTCGTTCTCTTTGACTGCGCGGCCCTTCTTGTTGGACCCTTCTTTCAAATATTTCTTCAAATCTTCGGCCCGGCCCATATATTCGTTGATTTTGTCGCGAATTATTTCTTTTTGTCTTTCCGATTGACATTCATCTGAACCCATTTATTATTATTTTTTTATATTAAATTGCTTACATTTAATGGCATGCATAAAATATTCACAGGAGGATGCATAAAGTCGCAACGCCTCCTCATAATTCTTTTTCTTGTCCTCCTCTGTCGCTCTCGTCACAAGTTCAATTGCTTTTGACATAGAAGAAGAAGCCATTGTAGATTTATTTTTTATTCAATCTAAAAATTTATGAATGTAAGAATTTTGTTTATTAATTTGGGCGGATAAGGCAAAGTTTGGGAAGGAAATGCTAATTTCACAAAATATTCTTTAAAAATGGTAGTTCAAAAATTGATCTCATATATTCGCTGGCTTGAAAACAATAAAAATAAGACAGTCTCGATCTCGGATCTCGAGTCTCAATTTAGAATTTACAATTTACTAAATTTTATTTTGCATTTTCTTTTTTATTAATCATCCATTTCTCTAACTCTCTAACTTCACATTATTTCTTACTTTTTGGATTTATTGTCATTTTTAAATAAATGCGTTATGCCAAGTTTTATTTTTTAAATTCAACCAATTCCTCTTCCATTTCTTACATCTCGATTAATTCAGCTTCGAATTCCAATTTCCAACAATGCAATAATTTAATTGGAACACAAAACAATTGCAATGATTTCTGAAGATGATGAACCATTGGAAATTTCTACAGAAAGGCGGTTTTCATTTAATCGACAAATTTTGACGAGAAATTTAATTGCATTTTGGTAAATAAATTGGTCATTAAAACAATTATCCAATGCATTTTTTAGGTTACTTGGCCTTTGTAACAATTTTGGTTATGTGGTAATGTTGAGTGCGGCCAAAGACATTTTGGAACGATCAAAGGAGACAACAAATGACACCAATTGCATTGTAAATTTGATATTCTTTTCATAATTTCCTTAAATTTATTAAGGAAGACATCAAGGATTTAAAATGTTCGACCATTTCAACGGGTGCAGTCCTTCTTGCTGACATTTTACCATCCTTGGCAATAAAATTGATTTCTCCATTCTTCCTCCACCCAATCCCTTATTTGACTCGACATTTGCTCGTCGTTCTCTTCCAAACCTCCAGCTTTTTGATCGTTGCTTATTCCAAATCGATTACATTCGGATTGTTTGGTATATTTTTTTTTATATTAAACTTCAACAAATAATTATTTTAATAAATTAAGGTGTTATTTTTGCCAGTTTGGGCGCCGGTCTTGGCGAGGTCACCTATTTGTCGCTTTCTTCCCATTTTCACAAGTTTCTAGCCTTAATTTACTTATTTAATTATCCAGCAAAATTTTAGTGATGCCATCCACAGTTGGTCTTCGGGAACAGGTGGTGCCGGCATTTTTGGTGCCCTTGCTTTCGCCATTCTCACTGATCATCGATTACTGGGCCTCACTCCACAAAATGCTTTGCTAGCCATGCTCACTGTTCCCGCCATCCTCTTCTTAACTTATTGGCAAATTTTGCTCAGTCCACCTTCAGTACAAAGGGTTTTGCCGTTGAATCCCGCCAGTTGGTTTGGCCAAAGGCAGTCTGGCTATTCGGCACTCAATTCTCATCCACCTTCACCTGCATCCTCAACCGACGATTTGCACAATTTATTATATGGAAATGAGGCTGAATATGGAACAGCGACAATTCGAAAAATTCTTCACACCAAAATTCGTGCCATCAAGGTTAGTAAATAAATTTTATAAAAATTCGATAAAAAATAAAAATTCATACATAAACCTGGATAATCATCCATTCTAATTGAATTAATATCTAAAAATCAACTAAAATATTCCTTAAATATTTATTTCAATTATCAAATAAAAAATAATTCATCAATGGTTCAATTTCAGCCACTTCTGAAATTTATGGTGCCATTGACGACCGTCTACTTTGCCGAATATTTCATAAATCAGGGCCTCCTGGAATTGCTGATTTTCGATTGTTCTCATTCATTCAAATTGAGCCCAATGCAACAATATCGGTGGAATCAAGTTCTTTATCAGGTTGGTATTGAAAATTTTGTCGAACTTTTAGAAATTGGGTGTTTTTTTCCAAATTATCACTGCTTTATAACATTTTTTTTGATTTGTGATTGTAAATTAAGACTGTTCTAATTTTTATTTGTAAATTCCGCCTATTCTGATTTGCGATTGTAATTCTGATTTGCGATTATAATTGTAATTCTGATTTGCGATTGTAATTGTAATTCTGATTTGCGATTGTGTGATACCCTTTAGACTCTTTAATTTCCAATCAAATATCCAATTCCAATTATTACTCTTTCCAATATAAAGAAAGGCCAATTACTTTATTTAGAAGAAGTCAATTAAATATGTGAGCGTTGATAAGAATAAATTGGTTTAGTTGGGAGTAAGGAATAAAATGAATAATGAGTGAATATAAAGGGAAATGCATTCATTAAATAGGGTACAATGTGGGCGGTCCTAGCGGGGGGAAATTGGGTTTTATCGAGGAATATCGAGAGCGATCATCATAAAGAAAGGCCAATTACTTTATTTAGAAGAAGTCAATTAAATATGTGAGCGTTGATAAGAATAAATTGGTTTAGTTGGGAGTAAGGAATAAAATGAATAATGAGTGAATATAAAGGGAAATGCATTCATTAAATAGGGTACAATGTGGGCGGTCCTAGCGGGGGGAAATTGGGTTTTATCGAGGAATATCGAGAGCGATCATCACAGATTGTAATTGTAATTCTGATTTGCAATTGTAATTCTGATTTGCGATTGTAATTGTAATTCTGATTTGCAATTGTAATTCTGATTTGCGATTGTAATTCTGATTTGCGATTGTAATTCTGATTTGCGATTGTAATGTAAAATTCTGATTTGCGATTGTAATTCTGATTTGCGATTGTAATTGTAATTCTGATTTGTAATTGTAATTATGATTTGCGATTGTAATTGTAATTCTGATTTGCGATTGTAATTGTAATTCTGATTTGCGATTGTAATTGTAATTCTGATTTGCGATTGTAATTGTAATTCTGATTGCAATTGTAATTCTGATTTGCGATTGTAATTGTAATTCTGATTTGTAATTGTAATTCTGATTTGCGATTGTAATTGTAATTCTGATTTGCGATTGTAATTGTAATTCTGATTTGTAATTGTAATTCTGATTTGCGATTGTAATTGTAATTCTGATTTGCGATTGTAATTGTAATTCTGATTTGCGATTGTAATTGTAATTCTGATTTGCGATTGTAATTGTAATTCTGATTTGCGATTGTAATTGTAATTCTGATTTGCGATTGTAATTGTAATTCTGATTTGCAATTGTAATTCTGATTTGCGATTGTAATTGTAATTCTGATTTATAATTGTAATTCTGATTTGCGATTGTAATTGTAACCAATTAATTATATCGGTTTAAATAAGTTACACACAGTTATGAAAATCAAATATCCATTCTTTAGTTCTATTTTTTCTTTCACAGATTGGCGTTTTCATCAGTCGATCCTCCGTTCGCCACTTTCCCATAAGGCCCATCTTCATTCCCATTCTGGCCATTCTTCAATTTGGCAATGCCCTTTTCTTGCTGGAGGAATCCTATTTTGGATCGCATTTACCACATCTGCTCCTTCTAATGGCCATCATTTTGTACGAAGGATTATTGGGTGGAGCAGCTTATGTGAACACGTTCAGCGCAATCCATCGGACGGTTGGTCTTTTGAAGTATTTTTGCTCATTTTAATTTTAATCCAATTGAAGATCGCAAAAGCAAACAGAGAATTTTCAATTGCATTTGTGGCCATCTCAGACTCATTTGGCATTGTTTTGGCTGGTTTTGCCGCAATTTCGACGCATAATTTCATTTGCAACCATCGACAGAACGGGCATTAGGAAATAAAAATTTAATATTGCATTAATTAATTTTAATAATATTGTTGACTTTTTCCTATAATAATATTAATTTTGGCCTTTATTTCTCTCATATTCTTACTGTGATTTTGACATTGCCTGCCTTTGTTCTCATTTTCTCACAATTTTTATTATTGAATAAATATTTGACTTTGAATATTTAAATTTTTTGTTAAATAGATGGAAGAGGAAGTTAAGCGCAATAAGAAGGTGCATAATATCCGCCCCTTTTTAATTTTAAACGATTTTATGCACTTCTAACTGCGTTCAACCTTTCTTCAATTTAGGTAATTGGGGATTTGGAATTGGAGTGAATTTGAATGAAGCAAATTTCTCAATAAAATTTGAAAAGGTCTATTACTGCGAAGTAAAATGTCTTGACTTTCTGGGCCAAAGGAATATTAAATTGGTGGAAAATTGTGATAAGGGCCACTGGCATCGTCGTATTTGGGAATGAAGAACGATGGATGCTATTGATGACCGGACTTTACATGAGTGAATGGAGGAGTAAAATGAAGCAAAAGGATGGATGGATCGAAGGAATCATCCTTCCCATCCATTTTTGTCCAATGTCAATTCCCTCCCAATTCACCGCTCTCCTCTCCTTTTGTTTGCCAACGGAGTTTATGGAGGAGAAAACCGAGGGTTTGGTTGGGAATAGATTGGGTCGGCGTTGGATTCGTAATTAGCAATTTTGATAAGGAGGTTTCATGTCCTCCCTTATCAGCAAAAATTGAATTCACAAAACCTCGTTGTCCGGTCTCCAAAAAAAATGTCCAGTTCAATACGGTAAATTTTATTATATTTAAATGGAAAAAACGCAACAAATGAAAATTGGGGTAAAATTTTCATACACAAAAAAAAAGGAAGAAATAAAATTAATAATTTGGCAATGAACCAGAATGCGTCTCAATTTGATCGATCAGGCCAAATTCCTTTGCCTCTTGAGGGTTCATGAAGCGATCCCTGAATAAATAAATATTTGATTTAATAAATTCAAAATTAATTATAACCTCTCCAATGTTTCGGCAATCTTTTCCACAGTTTGACCCGTGTGATGGGAATAAATTTCATTGAGCCGTTGACGGCATTTTTCCAACTCAGCAACTCGAATCTTACAAAAATAAAATATTGTCCCAATTTTTTAATAAAATACTAAACTAACCAACACATCCGATGCCATTCCTTGCGCTCCTCCCGACGGTTGATGAACCTAAAAAATAAAATTAAAATAAATTTGTTAATTTCTAACCATAATCCGTGCATTCGGCAATGAATGGCGCATCCCCTTTTCGCCTGCCGCCAACAACAAACTTCCCATCGAGCTTGCCTGTCCAATGCCTAATAAATGAAGAATTTTAATATTTAAAAAATCGATAAACCTACACCAAGTGGCCACCGGCGCTGAAATGTACTGCATTCTGGAAATAAAAATTTAAATTTAATAATTCCATTGGCACTTACGTGTCATAAATGCCAAGTCCATCGGTTACGCTTCCGCCTAATTTTGTAAAATTAACATTTTTCACTGAATTTCAATAAAAAAACCTGGACAATTAATGTACATATTGATTGGGGTCTTTCCACTTTCGCCTTGCAGGAATAAAAGTTGGGCAATTATTGAGGATGCCATTTGTTCATTAACCTTAAAATATTAAATTTTTTAAATATAAAATTGTTCACTGACCGGTGTCATCACGCAAACAATTCGATCCTTGAGGAGCCGCGAATAGATGTCATAAGCTTGTCCTGCAATTTTAAATCAATTTAGCTAGGTAACCAAATTTAATTTTTTTTACCATATCGCCCTTCATTGTCGATAACTAAAATTCAGTAAAATAATTCGAAAAATATATGCAAAAATATATTCACTCACCTATTGGAACCCAAATCCTGGCATTCACTGAACGTGAGAATGCCCGGCGTGTAATGGCTTGAAGCATTGGTCTATTAAAATTATTAATTAGAAATCAAAAAAAATCAATAAATAAATTATTTGATCGATACAAAATAATTGAATTTAAAGCATAATTTTATTCAAAATTTATTTGATATGCATTAAAACCGGGGAAATAAAAGCTTTTATAAAGATATCTATTTATTAATAAAAATTTGATATTTTGGGGAGATTCACACGGCAAAAATTTGTGTCAAATTATTATTCACAGCAACAAATAATTCGGGAATTAATCATTTATTTTGAATATTTTCAATCGTCCATACTGTCTCTTCGGACCTAAAATTGACAATTAAAATTAATTATTTATTCATATTGAACCGGTGGAATGGGAAATCCATGGCGCATGTCTTGTGCCGGCCAATCATAAGTTTTATTGATGAGATCCTCATAATCGACGGAATATATCTGCGAACGAATGAACATTTCTTTGTCCTCTGGTTCCGGATAGAGTTTGGCCGTTCCATCCTATTTTAATTAATATTTTTAATAAATTAAATCAAACTTTGTAGCATTCTTCGGCAATTTTAATTGCAATTTTGATGGAAATTTCGCGGATTTCTCTCAGCCGGGGATAAACTCTTCCTTCCGCCAAATTCTTCTCCGTAACCATTTCGGCAACACTCTAAATTAATTATTAAAAAAATAACCAAAAAAATAATTTACTCTTGCAGCCATCAAAAATAGTTTATTGTCAATTGTTGAAACTTTGAAGAGAATTACGGCCAAAGCAATCCCCGGGAAAATATAACTGAAATTAATTTTAATTTTTAATTAATTCCCAATTTATTAAATTTACGCATTGTTTCCTTGGCCCGGTTTATAAATTCGTCCATGCATTTCCACATTCTTGAACGGACTGCCGGATGCAAAAAGGACACTTCCCTAAATTTTAAATGCAATTTTAAATATTTATTTTCAAATTTACATGTGTTATTCGGTAGGCGGCCTCGGCGGTGCATTCCGCTTTGCTTGTTGGATTGGAAAGGGCAAAAATGATTGGGCGGGCATTGATTTCAGCCATCTTTTGAATTACGGCATCCGAGAATGCTCCCCGCACTGTGGATGCGCCAATCAATGCGCCGGGTTTGACCAAATCGACGACTTCCAACAAATTTTTTGTGTTTTGCATTTCTTTGGCAAATGGCAAATGCCGGTTTTCAATATTTTTCCGTGAATTTGTTATTAATCTATGAATTAAAGTATTATATCGAATTTAAATATATTTTGTTACCCATCAACATCCATTAAGAATATTTTTGAGCATGCCTCCTCAAATGTGTTCCCTTCACTTTGCATTTGCCGAACAATCATTTCCGCAATTCCAAGGGCCGCCTAATTTAATTTTAATTAATTTAATATTTTGGCTAATTACCCCGCCGGCACCAAAAAAGACATATTTCGTTTCGGACATTCGCTTTTTGGTCACTCTGGTGCATGCGAGAAGGCCGGCGACCACCACCGAAGCCGTCCCTTGAATATCATCATTGAACCTGATGAAAACCACAATGAATTAATTTAAATTTAATTAGTAAAATTACATGCAATAATTGGATTGATATCGTTCCAGCAATCTGTAGGCATTTTTATTGCCAAAATCCTCAAATTGAATTAGCACATTTTGGCCGTATCTGATTAAATATGGAAAAATGGTTTTATTTCTTAGAATTTTTTGCAAACTTTTTTCGGCAAGCTTTCATAAAATTGTCCAACAATTTGTCATATTCTTGCCCTCTGACTCGATTTCGTCTCAATCCAATATAAAATGGACTAAAATAGGCAAAAATAAATTAAATATCCAAAAATGATGTCTAAAACTCATTGAGTAATTGTGGATTGTCAGTGCCAACGTCCAAAAGCACCGGAAGGCACCAATGCGGTTGAATGCCGGCCAGCGCCACATAGAGGGCCAATTTTCCAACCGGAATTCCAATGCCGTAGGCGCCCAAATCGCCCAATCCCAAAATTCGTTCGCCGTCCGTAACCACAATTGCCTTTGAAAAAAATTGGTTTTAAATTAGTTTTCACCAACAATTTTTTTGCCAAACCTTAACTTCGTTGCTTTTCCAATTGCTGCAAAATAATTGGAATTAGTATTTTGTCAAAATGAATTTAAATTAAACCTCAATATTTGATAAATTTTGCTGATGCTATTGTCATTGATTGTGATGTACAGGCCTCTGAGGAAAATTTAAATTTGATAATAATAAATAATTTGATGGTTACTTTGGATTTCGATAGATGAAACCGAATTGTTGACAGGCTAATCCGACGGTCGGAGTATAGCTGGAAAGAGGCCAAAATTAGTGCCAAATTGTTTTTTTAATCGAATAAAAATTAATTGGTAAATCTAGTAATTTAATTAAAAAATATTTACACAATTGGCATGAGCTCCTTCAAATTGTCGCACAAAACACGATAATACAATTTTAGATTTCTGTCCTAAAAAGTGGATGAGTAAAACTATTATTGTCTGTGAATTTGTTTACCGATAAAGCATCCAATTGAATATATCTGGCCAAATCATCCGGCTGTTGCCTCAATTTTGTGATTACTCTATAGGCCTGCTGCTCTTCTGTCATAAATGCCGGTGGGAGCAGACCGTGAAGGCCAAGATTTTGTCGTTCGTACAGTGAAAATGCCATACCCTTGGATTAATTTCAATTTGAATTTATTAAATAATATTTAAGCAACCTTATTTAAGCTTGCATTTTTGAGCAAATCCACCCCTCGAACCTAAAAATCTTGTTGCTTAATTAGGAATTAAATATGTTTTATTTACATTTGGTGTGATTCGTTCGGCTCGATAAAGTTTGTAAAGGTCCATTTGTTTTTGATCTGTAAATTTTCAATGTAAATTATTAAAAAATTCGTTGAATTCACGATTCACCGGTAAAATCCCATTCTTTCTTCCATTGATTGGTGGTAAATATGAATCTAAATTTTATGAATATTTTTCTAGAATAATAAAATGTAAGAAATTACCTTTTTTGCACGCCCAAAATTGCATATCGAATAGAATAGAAAGATGTATTCTGCATTTTTTTTTTCCTTAAACACAACAAAATAAAAATGAATATGTCCTCGATGGATGGATTGAAGAAGAATTTGCTGGGCAACTAAACGTGCCTTCGATATAGAAAATTGTGCAAATTTATTCCTCCATTCAATTCCATTTGGCACTAATTTTTCCCACCTTAAATCCGCAAAATTTTTGCTATTAAGCTCACCACTAAATAGTTGTATTTTTCATTTCATCCACATCCATTAAAATTTGCATGCATATTTCTCCACTAAAAATGCTAGAATTTTGAGCATTTTCCTGATGAAATAATTTTTTCCTCCAAGTTGAAGAAAACAGAATTGAAAGCATTGCCCAAAGACAATGCAGACGCAGTGCGCCTTCCAAAATTAATTCTTCCAACACATCTCGGTAGAAGGGAGGGAAGAACACTTATTTAGTCAAAAATATTACATAAAACATAACAATTAAAAAGTCCTGCCAAAAGGCAAGACAGGCTCCAAAATGTTTTTACCAAGCCTCCCCTCCATAAAGGGGGGAGAACAGTGGTTTGGTCTTGGTCTTGGTCTTGGTCTGGGGATGTGCACCTCCCCATAAGACGACCAATTTTGAGGGGAATATATCCACAGATTGAGGGGAAATTTATATGGGATGTATATCAGCAGAGCAAATAGAACAAATCTTCTTATGCTTTTTATGTCTGCGTCTCTCCACTCATCATTCTATTTTTTGCATCTTTTTTTGTCTGCACCCATCTTTAATAATGGTTGATATTTCCTTTTAATTCTCAGTGCAACTTTTGCTTATTCTTATTATTAGTTTTAATAAATATAAATTCAAGATTCAACACTCAAATTAATAAAACTTTCCAGGAAAAATGCTAAATAAATCCGAACATTTATTGACCATCGATCAATTGGATGACTTGAATTCTTGTTTAAACATTATTTTGGACAAGATCAAGACGGATACAAGTGAAGTAAAATTTTCTATTCATTATAATCGTTTTTTATTAATAATCCAAATTTAGTTTCCGCCCCTTGAATTGCTGGCAGAAATCAAACAATGCCTGGAATGCTTGGCAAATTCACCTGGCCAATCAAAAAATCAACGTGCAAAATTTGTCAGTTTATCATGGCCTACCAATCTTCGCACCATTATTGGCCGTTTCTTCAGGACATTTCGAATACGTAAAACTACTATTTTATTATTAATTAAAATTTCAACAAATTACAGCCGAAGAATACATCAATTGTTCTTTTGAATTGAGCAATTTTGCAGCACAAAGCCTTGGAGCAGATTGGTTCAAATCGGACTCGCAATTTCTTCGACTGCTTTCCAGTTTATCCAGTGGTCGACTTCGAATAATACTCGACAAACCAACGGAGGTTAATTCTTCAAAAAATTCAATTTATCAATTCTATTTTTTCAGATTGATATGGGCCAATTAATTGCATGTCTTCAACTTCAGGAATTCTTTTTCAAATCAGCTGATGATGAGCAAGAATGGATGAGCGATGAAGAGTCAGTAATTTGTTTAAAACAATTTAAAATTAATTATTTCAGTGTAACATTTGTGGGTAAATGTTGTCAGGAAGCGGCCACATTTGTGTGCGAATATTTGATTGAAAGTGTGAAAGCAGTGAATATGAATATGCAAATGGAATTATATTTGGTCCTTTATCGTTTTATTTGCGCCTTCCTGGCCATTGGTGGTGCCGCAATCATTGACAAGGAATTGCTGAACAATGCACTGCCAATTCTCATCAAAGTTTGCAGTTAAATTTTATCATTTATAAAATAAATTTGAAATGAGCAAACAAACCAGACATTTTTTTCGAATGCTAAATCTATTCTCAAATCTATTTTTTGGCTTCTTAAAATTTAATATGTTCTTAAAATCATAAAATAATTCAATATTCACATTAAACTTGACTTATTTTAGAATATTGCCTCAGCCAACGCGATGATAAAACTGCCTGGTTCCTTCTTGCCAATCTTCAAGAATTTGCCGATTTACCAGATGAATCTCTGTCATTGTAATAATTTTTCCATAATTTATTAAAATGAAAATTATATCTTTAGACTGATGACCCACATCGGCTTAATTTATTCCAATCAACAAAACAAGGAAGCGGCATTGACCGGACTGACTGCGGTGATGGAAGAGTTGAAAGATCGACGAAATTGGTACACACAACGTGCTTTGGATGATGCAAACAATTTGGCCAAAATCAGTGGGGATAGGCGACTTGCGGAATTAGTCAACAATATTCGGGAATTGACAAAAATGGAGGGAAAAGAATTGAATGACATCCATTGAAATTGAAATTCACGGAAAAATATGTTCATACGGTCCAGACGCGAAATCGTACAAATGATATACCAATGGATAGAGCTCGACGAGTTGTATAAGAATATGCAAAAAAATTTGCGCGGCAACGACTTTTGGCCAAGTTATGGCCAGTCGAAAATCGAAAAAGTGAAGGGTCCCCCCTTTGGGTCGAAAAAGTTCAAAATTTTTGTATCGATATATTATATATCAATCGACGCGTCTCGATGAGCATAACGCGATTCTGACATTAATTTTGCATAGAACTCACATACAAAAAAATTACAGTCGCGCAAAGGAAATACGGATTGGAACTGCTCCGGTGGGCATTTCAGAAGGGACTCCTACGTGTGCTCCGCCTTCGCTCCTCACGGCTCACTTAGCTCGCTAGCGCTCGCTAAGCTCGCCGCCGGACCGCTCCGCGGTCCGGGTCGTCGCTACGGCTACGCCACTCCGGAGTCCCTTCTTACATTACCTCCGCAGTTCCAACACATTCCAGCGAGACAAAAATGGCAATAACTTTCTTAGTTTTGAGTTTTATGCAAAACGGATGGCAGATTCGGACTCTGCTCATAGAGACGCGTCGATTGAGCTATAATTTGTCCGAAAAGAAATTTTCAAAATTTTTGACCCATAGGGGGGACCCTTCACTTTTATGGGTAAATGACTTTTTAACCAAAAGTGGTTGCCGCGCAAAATTTTTTGCTTTTTCAGACACAGCTCGTCAAGACGCGTCGATTGGTATATCATTTACCTGATTTCGAGTCTGGACCGTATGATCATATTTTACCAAATTCACACATTTTTTAATTCATATTTTTTATTTGTATTCATTAATAAAAATTATTTATACTTTTCTAATTTTGATCATTGGGAATGTTCGGGTATTATAAAAACTTCAAGTTGCTTTGCATAGAAAACCGTGTGAAAATAAAATAAGTTTGACTTCGATTCCTAATTCCAATAGCAGTTAAAATTAATATTTCCATTCACTCCTTTTCCAAATATTTGCATTTATTTTTTAAATCAAATCATATAAAATGTCAAATGAAAGATTATATTGTTGGAACCAAAATGTAAAAAACCCCAATCTGCTGATGAGAAGATGAATTTACAATTTTAAAATTGGGTTTTATTTTTGAAATTATTATAGCGATCAGGATGGGTGAGGAGGATATATAGAAGAAATGATGCACCATTTTTCCTCTTTATTAGGTTAGATTGCCCCTAAAATGTGAATAAATTTAATGAGTAAAATAGATGAAAAACAATTCATTAAAAAACAAAGAAATGTTTTACAATTTGAATTAGAATCACAAACAAAAATGTTTTCTTCTCTCTTTTCTTCGAAATTCAATTCCCGTCATCAGCTTTGCATTTTTAATTGGGCGGCAAGGCATTTCGGATGAGATCTTTGGCAGCTGGGGAAATTGTGTCGGGGAAGCGGACGTCAAATTCCACAATCAAATCGCCACGGATGTTCCCATTTTTCGGATTTGGCAATCCACGTTCCTTTATTCTAAAATGTTTATTTTTAAAAATTGGATGAAAAATAAATTCAAACCGATGGGTGCTGCCCGGCTTGATCACATTTGAAACCTTCAGCGGCACTGTGTCCCCTTCCAATGTGGGCACTTTGATGTTGACTCCGCAAAGTGCATCGCATAATGGCACTTGGTGTTTGTATCTGCAAAAAATATTATTAAATTTTAGTTGGAGGAATTTGAAATTAATATTAATTATGTTTAATAAAATTAAATTAATTATGGTTTGGAATTGGAATTTGTCAAAAATCAATAAATTAATTATCTTTACTCTAATTTTTATTAAGTAATAAAAAATGATTACAAACCGAATATCCGACCCATCCCTTTTGAATTTGGGATGCATTTTGTCCTTGATGACAAATGTAATGTCCGCAGGCAAACGACCCGGATAGACATCGCCTTCTTTTGGGAATGTAATCCTCGTTCCATTCTTCCATCCCGGCTTCACATTGATTGTCAGCACTTTGTCCTCGGATCGAGAGACGCCATCAGGATTTAATATTTTTCTGTAAATAAATTTTGATTATTTTTTCGCAAATAAATTTTACCTCGTAATTTTCATCTTTTTGGTGCACCCTTTGCACAAATCCTCCAATGTGACTGGCAATTCGTGCACAATTGGCTTATCCTGTTTTGGGGCATGATGTCTGGGCATTCCACCTCCACCTCCCATTCCTCCAAATGGGAAACCGAAGAGATTGTCACCGCCACCAAAGAGAAGCTTAAATAAAATGTTTTTGTTTAAATTAATTTCTAATTAAAATTCATACCTCCGGACCATCGCCCCCGCCTCCAAATGCAAATTCGGTGAACATTCCATTGCCGCCAAAAGCTTGCTGGAACATTCGCATTGGGTCTCCTCTGAAAAATTAAAAGTTATAATCAATTTTTGGTTCAATTATAAGGTTTATAATCGTCGGCTTAATTCAAATTTCCATCGAATTTTTAATGATTTTTAATTGCTTAAATAAATTGTCTTACTGGAAAGTGTAATGGAATGCGCCTCCGCCAGGTCCGGCACCGGGTCCAGCTCCATCTCCTTTGAGGCCTTCCTCGCCAAATTTATCATACAATTCCTTCTTCTTCGAATCCGACAAAACGTCGTATGCTTCCGCAATTTCCTTAAAATTTGTTAAAATTTTATTTAAATTGGATTGAATATTATTTGATTACCTTGAACTTATTTTCCGCTCCAGGATCCTTGTTTTTGTCCGGATGAAACTTCAATGCCATCTTCCGGTATGCTTTCTTGATTTCATCGTCGGATGCTCCTTTGGCGATTCCCAAAACTTTGTAATAATCTTTGCCCATTGATTTTCAGTCACAGAGATCGAATTATTTTTTTCTGCAAAATTAAAATGTTAATTTTAATTAAGTGATTTATATTATTGATATTCATTGTTTTTATTTATCTAATAATTAATTGGGTGTTTATTTATCTAATAATTAATTGGGTGTAGGTGAATCTATTTTTTGTTGGTTAAATAAAAAGAAAGGCAAATATTGTGGTTTTAAGCACGTGGGAGCTAATTTCTCTCTTTGAACATTCTTGAATGTTCGAGATCCTTTTATTTATAATGCCAATGACATAAAATGCGTTTTTACAAAATTGACGGGGAGTATTAAATCCAATTCAAATTTATGGAAATTTATGAATGATTTTATAAGTATAAGTATAGTTGATAACATGGTTTTAAACGATTTTGATATTAAATGAATAGATTAAAAAATTTATTCAAAAAACCAAATAAATTAACAAAAATGTTCACAATATCTCATCCATTCATGTAATCCAAATAATCAAGTTTGCAAATTGGCAACAATTGGTCGGAGAATTCCTTCTAAAATCGAATATTTTTGTGCAAAATTGGTGAAAAAACTAACCAAAGATTTGATGGCGCCTTCATAGGGTTGACCATCAGAAATGAGAATTGAAGCCTCGACCAGGAATGAGTCACAAAATTGTTTGAGTTTATTGTAATTGCCAATCGTGTCCGAGCACATCACTTGGTAGAGAAGTATCTGAAAAAACGAAAGGTTTTGTAATTTGTATTTTAATTCTAAAAGCTTACCCGAATGTCTCCCTTGGTGAAAACAAATCCATTTGCGATGTATTCATATTCCATCCTTAAAAATTAAATTCATAAATTATTGGAAATAATTGAATACCTTAAACCCAAACTCTTCACAAATGCCATCATATCAGTGGAATAAATCATAGAGTCGATCACTTTGCGCACAATAACATCTCGCACTGCAGTCTCCGGTGTGGATATATAGCGACAATGCCAATGAAGGTTGTCGGTCTTAAATCGCCGTCTCATTTGAACTTGGACCGGCGAATCAGTGCCAGTTTCTTAATTCCAAATATTCAAAATTAATTAAATTAGTGTTTTACTTACTCAATTTGAATACCATGTTGTGTTCAAAAAAGGAGATGGGACCGCCTGGATCACAAAGGCCTTTGAGTCGTTCAATCATTTGTGCTTTTTGACTGTTGAAAATACTGCCATAAATGATGCATTCGGTGCTTTGATAATTTGCCACATTCTCCCTCCCATGACCGCCATAAACACTTAATGGCACTTGTTGGGTTTTTTGCATTATATACTTAGTAAATTATTTTGTCCAAAATTCTTTTTAAATCACAAAAATAATAATATTTGATGAGATTGCAATCATCTTTATTATTGAAATTAACAATTTATTTAACACTTTCCTAGTTAAATTTATCCAGCAACTTTAGGTCTACAAAAAAATGTTGCTAACAGAAAATAGTGTCCACACAACAAATTATAGAAAAAATAGATGAACGGAACATAATTTCGCCTGTCCGAGGGGTTGGGGGATTTCCAATTTGTCTTTATTCTTCCTTCTTTCCTTCCTTTCTTTCTTCAAAGATACTTCTGGATTTCGTCGTAGAATGCCAACACAAGTGCGCCACCGGTTCCACGGAAGACCTTAAAATAAAAATTAAAGCTCTTTTTGTTGAAATAATTTAAACAAACATTGGACAATGCTCCCTTGAACATTCCCTTGATCAGTCCTTCATTCTTGATGATCTTGACGGCGCAGTCAAGTGTGTCTGAAAGTATTCATTATTTTTGATTAGAATTATTGAATTTGTATTACTTTTGTAAAGGATGTCCTTGCGTCCAGACTGCATCATCATGCGTCGACGAACAGTGTCCCATGGATATGAGAGAACTCCGGAAGTGATGGTCACAATCTTGGATGAAAATTTAATGAATTTTCCTCTATTTTTTGGTGCTTACTTGAGCAATGGCCCAGTTAGCAAAGAAGTTCAACTTTTCGCCCTCCTTGGTGAACATTGATTTCACGGTGTCAAAGCCTCCGAAATATGCGGCACGGTAGATGATGATGCCCTGAACTGAGACGAAGAATCCACGGTAGAGCCCAAGCGGTCCATCGGATTTGAGGATTTTGAGGAGGCAATCAAGCAAGCCGTTGAATTCGCGAGCGCCAGCCCTTTGAGAAAAACATTTTTAATTAAAAATAGTATAAAATTAAGTGAATACTTTCCAACATCAGCAGCCAGACGGGTACGAGCAAAATCCAGCGGGTAGACAACAGTCAATGAAGTGGCACCAGCTGCACCGCCGGAAGCCAAGTTCATGAGGAAGAACTTGAAAAATTGTTTGTTCTTATCGACACTTAAATATGTAAAATTATTGATTTTATTTTTATTTATTTAAAAATACCCTTCCATGAACATCCTTTTGTAAGTGTCTTTGAACGCAAAGTTCAATGCCTGAGTCGGGAAATATCGAATCACATTTGCCAAATTGCCACGCCACAGCGACACAAAGCCTTGCTCCTTTGGCACACGGATGAGAACGTCCATAATTCCTTTGTAACGTTTGTCAGCAGTGATGTGTGCGGATGCATCTTGAACCTTAAATAATAATCAAATTTATTTAAATTTTATTTAAAAAAACCTGAAGAAGCAATTTGACACGCTCAATTGGAGCGACAGCAGTTTTGGAGACGGCTGCAGCTGTTCCACCCGAAGCGAGATCAGTTAAGAATTTTTTGACGTTGAAGCCGGCATCTTTGACTTTCTTGTCTACACCACTTTCGGCCATTTTTCAAAATAGTCACAAAATTTGTAGAATAAAAGAAAGAAGGTAGGTTCTGTTGAACTAAAAAATCAAGTTTATTTAAATTACAAGCCTTTCTTATTTCCACAAATAATTAGAATTTATCTAATTAAAATATTTAATGGTCGAAGAAGGAAGGGGAGTTTCCATGGTACGATTGGTGGAATGGAATATGGAAAAGAGAACGGAAATAAATTGATTAGTTCTACAGCAGCATAGCCCCTATATCTACGTGTTCCATAGATATTAAAAAATAGAGAAAGAAGAAAAAAGGGGAGGGTGGGATGGGATGGGACATGGGAGTGGATTTGGACGATTACGTGATAGAGAAGCATAAGCACTATGAATAAGTAAGGTTTTTTCGCTATTTGGTCCGGTAGATTATCATTTTCGGACGGTTTTTTGCGATCGAGAAATTTGTTTCAATTTTTGACATTTACGATGAGATGACTTGACTTGATCCGTAGAAAAAATGTGGAGGCGAAAAGAAAAACCGAAAAGCGAAACGAAGCAAGCGATGCAATTGCGATGATGAATTGAGAAAAATAAAAAAATATTTTTTTTTGTAATTTCGTTTCAAAAAATTTGCACCATTTAAAATGTAATTGAATATCCCTTTAAATTACAGTATGCTAAGGACTTGGATAGGGAGGGAGAATTGATTGAAAAATTGGTTTGTATTTGGAATTTTTGGAGAATTATTCTAATATTAATAATTTAGAGTGAATCCACAAAGCTAATAATGACTTTCAAAAGAATTTTTATTCGTTAATTTGGGATTGAATGGCAAAAAGTTATCATAAAACCTCCTAAAATCTACATTTACGTTTTAATTGGACACTAAAAGAACAAAAAATTTATTCGAAAAGATAGAATATCAAACACAACACGCAAACTTCTTAAAAGGTCCCACTTCTCCGCTCGTCTATTTTTGCCAGCCCTACGGCGTTGCCAATCAAAAAATGCTTGAATAATTTAAGAGAAAGGAGCTTGTTATACATATAAAAATTCTCCCTTCATTTCTGCTCTGCGCTCTTGGCCATAAACAACTGCGGACAACTATGGCTGTGGCCCTTGAAGACACACAACATTTTCTTGGTCTGCCATGTATTGCGCTATGGCATTTGGCAGAGAGGGGGGGGGGGGGGGCACTTTCACTTTGCATAAATTAATGCGCAAAACTAATTTCCACTCCCAATTGGCCAATTCGCGCAGGAATGAAACCAAAATTAGTTGGCAAAGAGCATTGGCAATGGTGGACCTCAAATTCTCTTCCCATTTCTGAGTCTTTCTTGAGTCGATGCCGACCCAACATTTTCAAGCCCAATCAGCCTTCTTCCCCTTCAACTCCACTCGACTTGGTGGAAATTGGTCGAGAGTGCAATGCCGGCTCACAATTTGGGCATTCCACGCGCCAAAGCCATAAGACAATGGGCCTCCAAATTTCCGAGCGGACCCAATGGTGTGGAAATGGACAAATCCCATTCAAATGCTCTCATCATCCCATCCTCTCCAGCTTCTTCCACATTTCAACCAACCACTTTTGTCCTCCCTCAAAAATCCCGACAACACAAATAGGCATAGCAAAGGGCAATTAAACGAGTCCAACAATATCGACCTGAGCCATTCCTATATACGGACTAAGGGGCCAATTCAATCCCAATTATGGCGCTTATAGATGGAATTAAAGACGGAAGCATATGAAGCGAAATAAAGGACAGGAAAGGGGGATGTGAGGGCTCTTGGTGTGCTGCCAGCCGCAGATGTGCCCTACCACCCACAATTCATTCCCAATCCCAAGGAAGCCTTTCCCCTTTTTTGGTGCGCCGTTTGTCCAAAAGGAAGAAAGGGGACTGGGATAATCCCTCCCGGCGTCATCGCTTTGTATATGTTTTGGCCTCGTCTTGCCTTCCTTAACCCATTCATTTCCACCCACAAAATCCAATCCATCGTCATTTGTCGCTTGTCCGGCATTTTCATTTCAAGTCACCCTTCCACCGCCCGTTGAAGTCATCCGATATCCCCTTCTTCATATTTCCCCTCAGTCAGGCCCCACCTAATAAGAGTCCATATATCCACCTTCCTTTTGCCTTGTGGTTAGCTTCCATGCTCGCCAATGGGAAGGTGGCCATCATTTGTCCCCTCAGGGGATCCTGGGAACATTTTCAAGTGTCCACACACAAAAAAGGACAGGTCCTCCTATAATTCTAAGCAACAAATTTTCGCTTCCGACCATTACTCTTTTCGAAACCAAACGAAAGAAAGCTGAATTTCCTTTAGGGGATTCAAAGGGAACTGAAGCTGAAGCTGTTAACGCTGAAGAAATCTAGTGATAAAAGTGCTTTTGAAAAAAGGAGAAAGGGCCCAATGAAGGAGGATGTTTCTGTTAGTATATGGCCTCAACAACTCAAAGTTAATTCTGTGAACGTTGCTACTTCCACCCAACATTAAATTCATTGCCAAGAATTTTAGAAGAAATCCAATTTACCATTAAAAATACTTTTAGCCAAAACTAAAATTTTCTCATTTTTTGTGCCAACCTTTCCTCCAATCTCCCCTCTAGGTATTTTTTCATAACATTCCCTCCCATTTGCGCGCACTAAATATTGGCCTAGCGCACTAAATATTGGCCTAGTATTTTACCAACCACTCCTCTTTCCTAATTTCCCCTTCAATTGATGAATTTGTTTGGACCAAAAGCAGAGAAGGCCCCACCAATTAAACGCGCATTCATCAAATTCTAGTGCCGCCGAATTCCTCCGCATTTCTCCCAATGTATTTGGCGGTACATTTTGGTTGTCAAAATGAATGGGGGTGGTTTTAGTTGGGCCCATTCTATCCATTTTGCGCCCATTGGCTGTCATTAGCCTGGTCCGGATGACAAATAGCCAGTCGCCGGGGATAAAGGAGTCAAATTGCCCTACACAACAGTGAGATGGATGGCCAAAATGGGGGAATTCTGATAAAGGGGATGGAGAAAGCACGTAAAATATCATTTCCTCACACTATTTAGAACCTTTAGAATTTGGAGGAGAAAAAATTCTAAAAATTTTTGAACAATGAAGAATTATTTTACAACCAATTCTGTGAATGTTTTCTTCGCTTTTTAAACGCAATTTTAATGCCAATTTTTATGTATTATCATTCTCCTAATTATATTAAAGTTTAACAGGAATTTCTCAAAAAGATGGCCACAAATTCTTCCATTAATTTGTTAAAATTGTCCATTACCCTACATCAGCCTCATTGCTGAATGTGATGCCCTCAACCTCTGCCGATGCTCCCAAATTCAAATGCTCCATTGTCCTTGTTGTTTTACTCATTTTTAAGGCCATAATTTTGTTGCTCTTTTTTGTGTTCTCAATTGGCTCTGGCACTGGTGCCAAATCAATCTCATCAGCAGGTGTCAATTTTTGGGACAATTTTAAAGATTATTAGAGCTTAATAAGTTAATTTCTTTTTGATTCCCTCCTGAAATCTATTTGTTTTTAAAATATAACGCTTTTGCCATTTTCCTCTCATTCAGAACATTTTTCGCGCTCATCAGCACATTTCCATCGAATTGAATCGACGGCGGCTGGCGGTGGCCATCCTCATCAAGGGGGAATAATGTTGAGCGGAGGTGGCGCTCATCAAAGGCTGAACCGATGCTATTCGTAAGGAATGGCTTTGATCCCATATTATACTAATTCAAATGAAAGCCAAAAAATCAAATTATGAGAATAATTTGATCGGGATATTTTGGCCAAATTAATGAATATCTTTCACCATTTTCAGGTGTATGTCACCTCTTTATGAACAGCTGTTCAAAGAGAGCGATTTGGGCAGGTAATGTGATTGAAAATGGAATGGGAAAGGGATATTGTACGGAAAATTGC
Source organism: Pratylenchus scribneri (assembly GCA_030063045.1). Lineage (NCBI taxonomy): Eukaryota > Metazoa > Nematoda > Chromadorea > Rhabditida > Pratylenchidae > Pratylenchus > Pratylenchus scribneri. The sequence continues at coordinate 797,269 of JAQSEB010000104.1, read as the reverse complement.
ATGGAAAATTTTGGAAGGGGAATTGGTGTGTTTCTGAATCCTTTTTCGAATATATTTTAATTTGAATGTGCCATCGGGCATTTCATTTCAATTTTTTAAAATGAATTCTAAATTTGATTCACGTACATATAAATTGACCCATAGAGATTTTACTTCGATTTCCCCAATCATTTTCACCACAATTCATTTTTCAGTTTCTTCTATGAACCCCGGAATTTCACGTCCCAATGTGAGGAGCCATTGGACCCTCGAGGCATTGGATTGGTCCCATGCCGAGGAATTTGCCTTTCATTGGCCCAACAATTCATCATAATGGGTTAGTAGGAGTGTTACAAATGTTGGGTGGATAGTAGAATTGTAATACACGGATAACACAGATTATTCTGCGCGATGTATTAGGCCATATTCAATATCGGAATCGGAAGGTCTTTTGTACATTTTTGCCAAACCTTGCCTTTCACTTTTCCAATCTCTTCTTCAGCCATAATAAAGGGTTTAGAAGGCATCTATATTAGTTAGAAATTTATGCAAAAAATGCCAAAAAATCATTTTCTCGAAGCTCAGATTTTTGTCGCATTTTCCTTACCATTCTACATATCATTTTCCCTCATTTTCTTCTATGGAAAATGTTCCTATCTATAAGAATTTCTCGCGCAAATACTTCTAATCTTTAGGAGAGGGAAAAATTCTTGAAATACGAATAAAAAGAAGGCCATTTTGAGGAAAAATTGAATGAAAATTAGCTCATCGAAATGAATGATTAAAAAGTTGATTCAAGGGATAAAGTTGTTTTAAGGGAAATGAACTTTCCATTGAGGAAAAATTAAAAATTTGATTAACTTTGATATGGCTAAAAGGAAAAAGGGAGATTTTGTTGAGAAAAAGGAGGAAATAGGGGAACAGGGTTCAATCCATCAGTTGCAGTCAGCCGGGGCGCCGGAATGAATGGAAAGGAAAAAATGAGGAAATGGAAGTGTAGGTACCCCCTCCGGGGACGAGAAGAGTTCAAGCCGGACACTTTGTGTGGAAAGTGGTATGGAAGGTTGGCTTGAGCATTTTGCGAAGGTCAATCGATCGGTCTGGGCTGGATTGAATGATGAGAAGGCAGCCGCGAATTCAGACGACCAACAATTGGCAAAAAGGTCGGCTGGAAGGAAAGGATGAATTGTTGGGGAAAGGTTGGACGGAAAATGGAGAAGTCGAACGCAAAAGCAAAAAAGCATTCGAGAAAATAGAAGGAAAGAATATCAAAAAGTCCATCCTTTAGTCTCTTTTACTCTTCCCGCTGTTTCAGTTTGAAACATTCCTTTCCTTCCAGCCAGCCGCCTTGCTGCCAGCCAAGTCATTGTCTCGCCATCTATACAGCCAATTTGCTTAAATATTTTCTATTTTTCTTATTCCCATTTTATTTCTCGACTTTCTGTATCTCCATCAGCCCACTTTTTCGCTAAATTGTCTACGTCAAAGTCTGCTGTGGTGGTCAAAGGGATGGATTGAATGGGATGCTGACAGCCGCTCGACTCTCGACTGTTTTGGCTAAGAAAATCGCGACGAAATTTTTGCCTTTTTGAAAAGGGAAAGAATAGGCAATTGAGACCGAGAATCAAGAGGGAAACATTGTTTCAACTGTTAATTTACCAAAAAATGGACTTAAATTTCTCCAATAAGAAGCGATCTCCTAAATTACGCTAAATAATTTGCAGGACGAAAGACTGGCAAACGTCTTTGGATGAGGGGATGCGCTCATTCGTAAGGGACTAATGGACTCCTTCTGAATTTATATTTGTCCCTTTCAAGATTGTCCCGTCATGGCTATCAGAATCGGACAATCTCCTTTTTCGCTGAATTTGATTTGTGCCGTGAGGTACATGCTTCTGAATTGTTCCGGTTGGCCGATCATTCGGCAGGCAGTGGCGAACAACAATATTTTGGTGGAAGCAGCAGCAGTGGGGGTTTTATGGGCCAATCTGTGGGTGCCGGACCAATGGATGGGCAAACAATTTTGGCAAGTTTCTTTCAGAATGAATTTTGAGCCATAAACTTTGCCTTCTAACAAGATTCAATTTTTGGCATAATCCTCTGTCCAAAATTCTTTTTACACTGAAAGTACATTTTAATTCATATAATATCCAAAATTAAATGAATTTCCTCCTTTTCAATTTAGGTTTGCAGCTGCCTTGGCGATCGTTGCAACAGTCAATCCAGCTCCGCCTTTTCGGCCAAATTTTCATGGCTTTTTCTTCTTTTTCCCCTCCTTCAATTTGCAATCTCCAATTCTATTTCAAATTTACCCATTAATTTTCATCAATTTTATTAAAATATATATAAAAAATGCCTTTTTATTCTGTGTCAAAATGTGCGCAACAAAATGTGTTTTTGGGCTACAAATTTCCTTTGGGCGGTGAATTTTTGCGAATTTTAAACAATATTCAAGGAAAATGAGGAGTTTTTAATGTTTTAATTTACTATTCAAACATGATTAATTAATTAGGGCAGTTAATAATAATTGGGGCGAAAATGTTTGGAAATTAAATAAGAATAAGAATAAGTATCAACAAAACAAATATTTAATTGAATAATTGGCCTTGCAGGATCAGTGAATAAATTTACATTTAGCATTTTTGGCAAAAGTGATTGGCAAATTTAATGATAATATTAAAGATTATTAATTTTTTGTCTCATCAGCCATTTTTCTCCATTTAAAAATGTGCATTTTAAAAATTTACTGCCAAAAAATGCTAAATGATTAATCGAATTGCTCTAGAGAACAGCAGCATAGGATGAAATTTTGGCGGAAAATTGGGCAAAACAAGGGTAGAACAACTAATATTTTGGTGAATTATTTGAAAAAGATTGTCCCGAAGGAATTTGAACAAATATTTAATAATTAATTTATTTTTGGAGGGATTTTCATTCATTTTTTGGACGGATTTTGTATGGAATTTACTTTTTGAGGACAGGAAAAGGAATAAAGTTTATTAAATAATTTTTGAGGTGGACCCGGAATTTGGCATTGAATGAAAATATTTTGTTTGCAGAGGATTTTTGGGGGAAACAAATAAAATTGGTGATGAGTTCAGTTGGACCCCTCAAAAAAAGGAGCGAAAAGGCGTGGCTACGGCTCCAATATGACGGCAAACGGCATTCAGATGCATTCTACACGTAATTCTGTGTGCGGCTGGCTTTGCTTTGAGGAAAATAAATTGGAGGGATCTTTTCGAAGAGAAGGCAGAAGAGGCAAGTTTGGCAACCATCAATATTCGGAGAAATACGGGCATTTTTGAATGGCGAGATCCAGCGGGGAATGGAGAGGAGTTTTGAATTAAATTAGTCACTGGCAATTCAATGGAAATTGGCAGTTTGGCCGCCACTTTGTTGTTGTTGGCTACTGTTGAAATGTTTGATGTTCTCCAGCGGTGTGATCATGTTGAATCTGAATATTTGGAGAAAAATTAATATATTTATGTTGGACAATTCTTTAATCCATCCATTCTTCCAAAAATTATTACTAAAAATGCGTGAATTCATAAATTCATTCGACTTAATAAACAAATATTTATGTATATTAACTCATTCATTTTTTATCAAATTTACCCTCTCGCCGTGCCCCCAATCGTTCCTCCATTCTGTTGCTGCTGTTGTTGTTGTTGTTGATGTTGCTGGAAGGAATGGAATAAATTGAAAGCAGCTGAATTGCCAAAAGCCATCTGGACATTGGCCGTAGCCATAGCGCCTCGGTCTCCGCCACCACTATTGGCTATTGCCGTTCCGAATGGATTGCAAATGGCACCACTGGCCGTTGTGGTTGTTGCCACCAATCCGCCACTTCCACTTGTTCCCGTCATTCCGGCATATCCGCCAATTGTTGCAGCCCCATAGCCGGCAGCAGCCGCCGAACTCAACGCGGCCGCCGTTACCGCAGCGGATGCCGCCGAATTGTTGTTATTATTTGTCGTTGGTTGGCGATGCTGCAGCATGAAATGTTCTGAATTTTTTTTTATTGATGATCTGTTATATATTAAATTCGGTACATTATTTTTCATTCTACATATTAGTTTCCATTGTTCTTTCGCATTCTTTTGACATTAATCTTTTGTGTTTAATACTGTGCAAGGAATCAATTTCAAATCAGAACAAGCGGAATTAACAATTACAAATCAGAACAGGCGAAATTTACCGCAAATCAGAATTACAATTACAATCGCAAATCAGAATTACAATTACAATCGCAAATCAGAATTACAATTACAATCGCAAATCAGAATTACAATTACAATCGCAAATCAGAATTACAATTACAATCGCAAATCAGAATTACAATTACAATCGCAAATCAGAATTACAATTACAATCGTAAATCAGAATTACAATTTACAATCGCAAATCAGAATTACAATTACAATCGCAAATCAGAATTACAATTACAATCGTAAATCAGAATTACAATTACAATCGCAAATCAGAATTACAATTACAATCGCAAATCAGAATTACAATTACAATCGCAAATCAGAATTACAATTACAATCGCAAATCAGAATTACAATTACAATCGCAAATCAGAATTACAATTACAATCGCAAATCAGAATTACAATTACAATCGCAAATCAGAATTACAATTACAATCGCAAATCAGAATTACAATTACAAATCAGAACAGGCGAAATTTACCGCAAATCAGAATTACAATTACAATCGCAAATCAGAATTACAATTACAAATCAGAACAGGCGAAATTTACCGCAAATCAGAATTACAATTACAATCGCAAATCAGAATTACAATTACAATCGTAAATCAGAATTACAATTACAATCGCAAATCAGAATTACAATTACAATCGCAAATCAGAATTACAATTACAATCGCAAATCAGAATTACAATTACAATCGCAAATCAGAATTACAATTACAATCGCAAATCAGAATTATAATTACAATCGCAAATCAGAATTACAATTACAAATCAGAATTACAATTACAATCGCAAATCAGAATTACAATTACAATCGCAAATCAGAATTACAATTACAATCGCAAATCAGAATTACAATTACAATCGCAAATCAGAATTACAATTACAATCGCAAATCAGAATTACAATTACAATCGCAAATCAGAATTACAATTACAATCGCAAATCAGAATTACAATTACAATCGCAAATCAGAATTACAATTACAATCGCAAATCAGAATTACAATTACAATCGCAAATCAGAATTACAATTACAATCGCAAATCAGAATTACAATTACAATCGCAAATCAGAATTACAATTACAATCGCAAATCAGAATTACAATTACAATCGCAAATCAGAATTACAATTACAATCGTAAATCAGAATTACAATTTACAATCGCAAATCAGAATTACAATTACAATCGCAAATCAGAATTACAATTACAATCGTAAATCAGAATTACAATTACAATCGCAAATCAGAATTACAATTACAATCGCAAATCAGAATTACAATTACAATCGCAAATCAGAATTACAATTACAATCGCAAATCAGAATTACAATTACAATCGCAAATCAGAATTACAATTACAATCGCAAATCAGAATTACAATTACAATCGCAAATCAGAATTACAATTACAATCGCAAATCAGAATTACAATTACAATCGCAAATCAGAATTACAATTACAATCGCAAATCAGAATTACAATTACAATCGCAAATCAGAATTACAATTACAATCGCAAATCAGAATTACAATTACAATCGCAAATCAGAATTACAATTACAATCGCAAATCAGAATTACAATTACAATCGCAAATCAGAATTACAATTACAATCGCAAATCATAATTACAATTACAATCGCAAATCAGAATTACAATTACAATCGCAAATCAGAATTACAATTACAAATCAGAATTACAATTGCAATCGCAAATACAAATAATTAGAAGTCAGAACCTTCTGGACTATCGTATTCTTTTCTCATTATATGAAAATAATTCCGCTTTTCCTTTTATGTATTTTTTAATGTTAATAATAATAACTAATAATATTTCAACAAATTTGCATACTTTTGAAAACAAAAATTTTAGAGCCATTTCAAATCTTTCCCATTTCCCCTATTTCGCTGTTTTTCCCAGAACCTAAACAATAAATTTTCCTTCCATCTTTTTTTTCCAAGCCGCTTTTGCCTCCTCCGAATCGGCTTTTTTTCCGAAGTTGACCACAACAAAGCAAGGAAAGAGGGGAAATGTACCAAGCAATAATCCATCCTCTCATATTCGCATCATTTTATTATATTCCCCCCCCCCCCCCCATTTCCTACACAAAATTGTCCCATAAATTTTTGGTCGGTCCTGGTCCTGGCTTTCCATCTACCAGCCAGCCATTTTTTCACTCATAAAAGCCCTACACCCGCTTCCTCCCAATTGAATCGCTCTTTGTCCGGTTTAGGGTCTGTGGGAGAAAAGCAGCCGCTCGGCGTCCCCGAATCCAAAAAAAATTGGTGGGATAGGGGGATGTGCATTGCGCATAACGAAATGGACACAGACGACGGTTGGCGACAGCAATATAAGCGATGGAATGGAGGAAATGGAGGATTTATGCGAATTTGCCTCTTGCGCGGGCAATTGCACCGACCAATCCCCCTCCCTTCCTTGCAACTGGTTCAAATGGTAGGGGATCGCCAATCACCCAGTGATTTTGCCATTGGCGATGGAAAAATACTGTAATGGAAGGAAGAGAGGATGGGAAAATATTAAAATGATGAGGGAAATTGAAGGAGATATTCATTGTTATTTAAACCATGGGAAGGATGAGAGAATTATTAGAAAAATGGGAATACATTTTTATAAACTAATTTTGCTAATTAATATCCAAAGCTACTTAAAAATTCTCTACTTGGATATAATTTTTATATGTAGAAACATTTTTTGTCCCTCCAACTCACTCAATGTGTCCGTTCCATTATTGTTATTATTGTTGTTGTTGTTTCCATTCCCATTTGTTTGTTGCAATTGATGTTGGCCAAGTTGGCCCAAATGTGTGCCAACAAGTCCATCAAAAGTGTTGTCGAACCCATCAAGTAGCAATCCGGCTGTCGTTGCCGTCGTTCCATTCATCAAATTACCGGCAGCCATCGTTGCTGTCGATGTCCCATTCGTGTAATAATCCTTTCTTAAAATGGACGAGTATGAATATTGGTTTTCTTCTATTTTATGTGCAAAAATGCCTATGCAGCCTAGCTAACCTATCCCAAATTTTTGTATATTCTAAAGTAAATAACCTAATCGGGGAAAATGTTCGCATGAAATATAGTAATGTTGTTTTAGCAAAAGCTAAATAATTAATTATTTTGCCATTTTGGAGTGGGAACAAGAAAGTTGAATTTATAATTGGGCTGTTTATTATTTTTGAAATGATTGGAAATTAGGAATTCCTTAGGGTTGTCAATTTTAATTGAATAAATTGGTTAAAAAACTGACGCCATGAATCGCATATCCGTGCCACCACGTCGATCCGTGTGCTTTGTCATGTGCTTGTCCAAATAGAGGGCCTGGGAGTAGGATTTGCCACAGAATGGGCAAATATGGACCTAAAAAGAGGGGGGAATGAATAAAGTGTGAGATTTTGACCAATTTTATTCTTTTTGGATCAGCATTATTAATTATATTTTAAGCTTATTTTTAGGTATATTTATCCCCACCGGAAGCTGGAATTCTCTGAATTATCATAACAGGGGATTATGATTATGTTAGGGATATTCAAATTAGTTTTTGTGGATGGGCCGTGGGCGTCATTTAAGTTTACCATAATCTTTCTAATAAAACTATTCCTACTAAATTCCTTGATCAATTAGCAATTACCCAAAATTCGTCTTGCCACTTAAATAGTATTTCACTTTCTTCTGCTCATTTCCCCCATTCATTTCCCTCACCTTCGCACTTGCCTTGAGGTGTTTGCTTTCCTTGTGCCGTGGAATATGCTCCAACAATGTTTGTTCATCCGCAAAACATTTGTAGCAACTGCAATGATTTTATTATTTGAAAAGAATTTGACTGGGATGAGTGTGCCACAAATTTAAGGAGGAAATATCAATGAATAATTTTTAATATTGCCGAATTAATTGGCCTAAATTCATATTAATTCTTTATGCGATTTGTGCCGAATATTTTACTATTCGCAATTTCGTGGCCAAAACATATTTCTCATTCTCATACTCAAATTCCACCCAATAATTCTGGCATTTAATCCATTGGACGGTCCCAAAACTCAAACCTGTTGCATTTGAAGGGTCGATCGTCTTGATGGCACCGTGAATGAGATTGCAGATTGGAAAGCTACAAATTTTGGGAAGAAATTCAGTTAAATTGGACGATACGAATTTACCTGAGAAAATGCCTTTTCGCAATTGGCAAATTTGCATTTGTAGGGTTTCTCGCCGGTGTGTGTCCGAATATGTTGTTGCAAATGGGACAATTGGGTGAACTGAAATTGACAATAAATAAATTAAATCCAAAGCCACTAAAAAAGGATTTCAGCAGCAGGCTTTAAATCCCAATTTTCGGGTATTGCCGAAATACTAATTTGAATTTGGGGACAATGACTTAATTTAACCAGGGAAGGGCAAGAAACAATTGCCAATTTAATCAAATTTCCATCCATAAAAATGCCATTTCTTTTAAATTGTCAACATCAAAAGTCAAAACCGTACTCCCCTCACATTTACCCATCAAATCAAAAATATTTTCCCTCAAGGCTAGATGTGATTGTCTCCCATTTGTTCATTTTTTTCGCACTCATTAATTTCCAAAATTCCTTTCCAATCTTACTCCCCTTCCCCATCAATTCATTCCATTCTTGGAGGGCATTAAAAGTGTCAAAATGCTGAATTTCCCTGTCCCTTTTTGGTGCTGCGCAAATCCTTGAAAGAAAGCAATTCGGCTGCAAAATGGCAAAGGAGAAGGCCGCCTTCCCCTTCCCCAAATACGGTATTCCCAAAGGAGGAGGAAAGGTTCCTTTTCCTTCTTCAAAAATCGGGTTGCCTTCCTTTTTGCCTTCAATACTCTGACATTTTTTTTCATTGCATTGGAATTTCTTTTTGAATACGTCATAGAGGACATCGACCTTTGTCCTCCTTTGAGGGGTAATTAATGAATGAATTTGGTGGACAAAAAATGGAGGTTAAATTGTATGGCATTTTTGAATTATTTTCCAACCTTTCCTTCAATCATTTTCCCATATTTGTGTTAGCTTTACAAAAAACCTGCCTTTTTGCCACAATATTGGCACGGGCCAAAAGCGCGAATGCCCAAATGGATTCGCATATGTTGGCTCAAATATGAATTATTGGCAAATGCTTTTGGGCATTGTGGACATTTGAAGGGTTTTGGTTCGCGTCCGTTCCCATTGTTCGCAGCCAACATTTGTTGGGGCGATTGGTCGCCGCCACCACCGCCAATTCCGCCCAATTGAAGCACACCTTCCAATTGTGCTTGGGCCAATAATTCCGCCGCACTTGGCTTTGTTTCCGCCACCGATCCAGCCACCGTTGTGCCTTGGCCAATTTGTTGTTGTTGATGAGGGGATGAGGCGGTGGAGGAGGGCGAAGCGGATGAGGCAGCCGTTGTGGCCGCAAATGTGACCTGCTGGATCAGAGAATGAGGAAACATTGTTGGCATTGAATAGGCAGAATGGAGATGAGGATTGTGATTTTGAGATGGATTGAATGGAAATGAAGTTGGGGCCAAAAATTGATGATGAGAATTTGTGGTGGTGGTCGAAGAATTCAATGCCAAAATGGAACTCATTTTGGTTGCATTTTGGCCACAATCGACGATGCCGCCAATGCCAACCAATTGAATGTGGGAAAAGATGGTAACAACATTTTGACGATGATTTTGATGGTTGCTTTAGGCAAATTCGGCTGAAATTGTTTTGTTTTTAGATTTGAATTTATTATCGCCTCTTTTATTAACAAATGTTTCTGAGTTTAAGTTTATAATGAGATTAAGATGGTTTTGGCAAAAATTGACAGCAAGTTTCAAAAGCCAAAATCATCTCAATTTTTTGTTTGACCTTTTTATTCTCTTTTTGCTATTAAAAATGCCCTCAAAACCCCAAGTAAAATATTATGGCCCAAAGAAATGGACTTTTTGGAAGTGAATTGAATTTGGGGTACTTATTATTGGATGGTTGGAAGCAACAATGTTCAGCCGAATATTGGAAGATGGAATGGGACAAAAAAAGGAAGGAAGAAATGGGTACTAATCGGGCACGGGCCAAGTCGATTGGGCAACAGAGGGAGAAGGAGGCGCTGATAACTTTTTACCAAAATATTGTTGGCCGGCTGGCAGGAAAAAAGCCATCTAATTGCGTTCTTTATTTTTTGTTGATGCCACCTTCAAAATTGTCGATGACCCGTAAAACTTTGAGGGCGCAAATTTCAGGGTGGTCCCCTGGTCCCTCTTCCAAAATTGCTGCGCAGCATCTTTAAAATTGCGCCTTCCTCCCAAAAATAATCCCAAAAAAGCTGCGGATGCAAAAAAGTCGCGCATCGCATAATTGAGAAAGGAGAAAATTGGTCAAAATGAATGAATTTTTGTGTGCATTGTGAAAATGATCGTCACGCCTTTGGGCCACCCAAACAGCACCTAAATCACCTTGATCCCTCTGTGAAGGAGGGAAGGCCCCTGCAGGTTGTTCTTCGCAGAGAATGCGGAAAAAATGTGTTGCAGTGGGAAAAATTGTGAAGGAGGTGCGCAACAGCCCTCCTCCTCCAATTTTGCAACCAGCCGAACAGAGCCTAAAGTCGGAAAAAAGCAGAGGAAGGTCAGCCCAGGCTCCAACACTCCTTTCCAACCATTTTTTCACCAATTCACCCGAAGGGGCGAAGGGCGAATTGTTTTGGGTTACATTATGGGGGAACGATGAAAAAGGGAGGAGAAAAAAGGGCGGGACCAAGGGGAATGAATGGAAGGTGGCTGGCAATAAAATGGAGGGAGAGAGGCTGGCAGCAATAGAAGGAAAAGAAGAGAAGAAAAGGTGGAAGAGATGTTAAGCGGACAGTCCAGAATCGCAAATCGGATATTCAGTATCGGCACAGGGCATTTCATTTTTACTGATGAATGTTGGACAAATCGGCAAAGGGACAAAAATGGGCGGGGCATTTTGTTGGAACTGGAGAGGGGAAGAGGAAGTTTTGCAAGGGATGGAAAGGTGAGAGCCCTTGAGGGGAAATCCCCGTCGAATGCGACGGACCAATGGCCGCGCCAATCCCCCATCACATAGAAAGTGGCCTTCCCTTCTCTTGTCCAACCGGCGGCAACGACCTTCCCTCATAAAAGAAAGGATTATATACTTTGGTCCAATTGGTCAAAATTTAATACAAAAATGGAGGGGCGAGGAAATATCTCATTTTTTACATACAAATGGGGAGAGGGAGTGAATGCTTTTTAGGAATTGAATTTGGGAATGGTGGCTTTGACAAATTATTGATGGTTATTGTTTTAATAATTATGAATTTTGAAGAAGCTAAGAAAATGGCAATGGCCAAATGATGCCATCATTTTGTTGGAATATTCAATGCTAAATATGTTTTACCCCCTCAAATTCACCTGCCTAAAATGCCCGTTTCCCTTTATCCAATTTCCACCAATATATTCTTCTGCTACAGTGGCCAATCCCCCTTCCTCATTTTAGTTTAGTTTCATTTCATTATTCCCAGGATATTTTTGCACCTTCGACTTTTGCTCTTTCCCGGCTTCAGCCGCCCATTTTTTGCCCTTCAGCGAAATCGATCGGCCACCTTCCAATTCCCCCCCCCCCCCCCCCCCCCATTCTTCTCCAAAACTCTTCGCCGTGTTCTACGGTGAAAAAATGTTTGGTCGGTGGTTGTTATGGGGGGGGGGGGGGGCAGATTGGTCGGCGGCTGGTTGGAGGCAGCCGAATGTGAAGGGGAATGAAAATATAGGTGGAAAAAGGAGATGGACGGTGATTGACTGCTGCCCCAAAACACAGAGCTTTGCTACTCTGCACTGAACCGATTTGTAGATGGAAGCAAAGTGGGCAGAGACAAATGAATGGGGGGGGGGATGGGGACAGGTTCTGTTGGGACTATTATTCGGCCTTTATGGCTTATTTAATCAATTAGTAATAATTATTATAGGACATTATGAGGACAGAGAGAAGGGTGGATTTGCGGCCATCTACAAATTGTGGAACTAATTGTGAAAATTTTGATTATTCATTTGGGGAATGCCATCTTCGATCTTCAATGATTTTTGTGCAGTGGGAACCAAAAAATTAAAAAAATTGAGTGTAAGGAAAAATGGCTGGAACGGAGGGGATCAAAAATGGAAGGTGAAGGTCAACATTTTTTTTCGGGAAAATGAGAAAAAAAAGAATGGAATCACGGGAATCGCACACGAAATATTACAGAAATATTACAAGCTTTTTTTGAACGAATAGTCTAAGTCTACTTCCCATTTTTTATTCAAAAATGCCTTTCACCGGCCGGAGATTATGGCCAAATCGGCCCCTATGGCTCCTATTGGTTGCTTCTTTCCTTCCATATTCAATTTCGCCAATTGCGCCCATTTTGCCCGCATTCCCCTCATTGGCCCAAATGGCCCCATCACATTATGTCCTTACATTTTAGTTAGCCCATATTCTTCTAATCCCACATTCCCCAGCCATTTTTTTCACCTTTCCTTTTTAGGCCTATATTCGGCATCGAGAAGGAGGGGAAATGTTGCGAGTTTTGTGGCCAAAAGAAGATGAGACCAACCATTTTTTAATCATCGAAACAAAAATGGCAGAAAAGGAAGGCAACTTTTGGCCTCAAAAAAACTTAATTGGATGTTTTCAATGGGAATTGGGGAGGCAAAAGATGAAATTGGAAGGAAACAATACTTAGAAATTGGTCCCTTTTTGGTGCAAAACCTGCAAAGGAAATGGCGCCGAAAATTACCGTAAAAACTGAATTTGGGAGAGGATGGATGGAGGATATATGAGCAATGAAGGAATTGGGGAAGGGGGGGATAATGAAGGATGTGGGGGAAAAGAGGGTGGATTGGCGGCGAGAAACCCAAAATAAATTAATAATGGATTATCGGATTGAGTGGGAGTTGGATATTGGCTTGAAACATCAGAAAATCATGATTTTGGGTTTATTGATTTTAGAATATGTTCAATATTTTGAATGGAATTATGAAAATCATTTGTAATTTAGGGGGGAAAATTAGGCGAAAATTTAATGGATTAAATCAGCTGCTCTGAAGAATTGGAAGAAATAAAAATGCTCCAACAATATTTTTGCCACTTTTTGATCGTACAAAAAAAGTGGGTTGGAACTGGGAATGGCCAGAAAAAATGCAAATAAATTTTGTTTTTTTGCCCTCCAAAAAGTGGAAAAAATGGGAGAGATGGGGGATTGGATTGTTGGTGGAATTGGTCGGCGCCGTCCTTGAAAAAATGACAACGACCGTAGTACAAAAAATGGAATGGAATTGGAATGGCCACCCTCACCAACATAACAAGGGGAGGGGAATATGGGGGACACTGGCAGAGCCAGCCACCGGCGATGGGGAAGAAATTGGGTGGAGGATCGCGGAAAATGGACGACCGGTGGAAAAAATTGTGAAGACGATTTTTGGGCGATGAAATGGACAAAAAATGTTTTAGGGGAGGGGAACCAATTGACGGTCATTTGAGGGACATTTTTTGGGCAGATTAATGGGCTACAAAAACACACATAAATGTTTTGACATCCAAAAAAGGGAAATGATCCATTTTATGTTCACAAAATCAGAAAACACTGTAAAAAATACATTGGGAAAACATCTGCAGGGATTGGCTTGAACCAGTCTATTTTACGGTGCATTTATTATTATGGCCTAAATAATTGCTCCTAATTAAATCCCAAATATTTGATTATTTCTTGAAGGGAAATCAACAAAAAGAAAAAGAAATGGGAATTTTGCGCGAATTTAGCCCACTCCAAATTGGCCTTCATATTTTTCCGCATATTATTTTTTAGGTGTAAATCTGCAAAAAATGCTTTTTTTTCGACCCAACAATGTTCTCTCGACTTTTTTTACAGCCGCCCCTTCTCCGCCCATTCGCTGGTCGCCTCGGCAGCCAATCGATGGAGTCGGCTGGCAGCAAAAAATGAATGCATTTTGGGAGGGGATAACGGAGAAATGGGTGGTGGAAAAAACCGAATGAGGGCATGAATGCTATTAATAATTAGAACAATGCTTTAAATTTACCTAAAAATGAAGGCTAAATTTACTTATTAGAGGATTAAGGAAGGATATCCACATTATTTGACCATAATGGAATCGAATTCTTTGGATGGAAAACAATCAAAGAATGAGAGATTTTGGCCATCAAAAAAATTGAACTTTGTTTAATTGAATTATTTTTAGGCCATATCGAGACAAATTTGAATTTTCAACGGAAGAAAATGAATGAGGAAAGACTTTTGGGCACTCATTACAGGAAAAAATATTGTCCATATTTTTGCAGCTTTCTTTGAAGTTTTAAATGAAGTTTTGCGTTTGTCAAATTCGCCTTCTGATGAGTCAGTTTTTTTTGCAGAAATTTTGCCAAGAATTTAAGAGGATTAGAAAAGTTGAAATGTTTTTTGCATTGAAGAATTCTAGGGATATATACTTATTACGTATGTATGCCATAACCAATGCTATGCCGGCTCCAGAACTGACGCCGGAGCAAAAAATTTTGGGGTTAAAATCGGAGCCGGAGCGAAAAAATTTGAAGATTGTAGCCTGGAGCTAAATCAAAAATTTTCAGGAGGTTGGAGCAACTGTAGCCGAGACATAAAATCCGAAAAGCATAGCACTGGTCATACAATTCATAATTTAATTAAGGATGCACATTTATGATCAAGTCGATTTTTGTAATTTTTTCAGTACTTTCAATTTTCTTAATTTGATCCAACTTACATAAAAGCTATTTAAACGATAAAACAGTAGTTGAATTTATTAATCTCTTAAAATATTTCCATTTTCTTGGATTTACATTTTCAAAATTTGGCAACAAAAAATGTCAAAATTCTAATTCCATTTTCCTCATCAATTCCATTATTTTTATCATTTCCTTAATGATTAATCTCAATTCTATCAGTGCATTATTCTCCCTTCCTCCATTTTGCTTATCGTTTCCCATCAAAAAGGCCACTTTTTGATACAATTTTTGGGCCCAATTCCACTTTATGATCGCCTTCGATTTTCCAAATCTTGACTAAATTGGTGCCATAAATTTGAATGCCATCTCCAAAAAAATTGCTTATTTCTTTGTCCTTTTGTAAAAGTTCCTCCTTTTCTTTGCTCGATAACAATTTTTCCAATCATTTTATCGAAAAAAAAGATGGCGCGGGAAAGTGTGGAAATTTTTGTTTTTCGGGCAACCGGTTCCTTCCTTCATTCTTCTTTTGCTCTAACCAATTTTTTGTGCTTGGATGGGGGGGTGGACCCACGAACATTGTAGGGAATAAAAGAAAAGGATGGGACAATTTATTTGATGGAAAATGGAGGATTGGCCCAATCAGTGGGAAGAAGGAAGGAAAAAGTATCAAATTTGGCATTTCATTTCATTCAGCCAAACTGCCAATTTAGGCCAATAGGATTTAGACTGAATGGTTGACAAAATATGGCATTTATATGGGAATGGATGGTGTTTTGTAAGTATTAGGAAAAGCCGCCAAAATCATTCATTTTTTAAATAGCCAAAAAAAATTGACATCGCGAATTAAATCGTCCAATAAAAATGATGAAAAAGAAGGGATTTTTTGGTGGATGAAAGGATTTTGGGAAATGTGGAAACGGCTTTTGATGAGAAAAAATGGACGGTGTGCGCGAAAAAGTGCTGCTAAATTACGGTATCCGCAATTGGAGAAAATTATATAAATTTATGTTTATGTTCCAATTTACGGCCTTTGATCTATGCCCGCTGCGCTTTTTTTGGAAAAAATAATTGAAAAAAGGGGCCATTTGTGTTTGAAAAAACACACACACATCTTACGGCTGGTCTCTCTCGACTCTCGAGTGAATCGATTGAGGTGAGGGGAGACAACAGCACTTTTTTGTGCCTCCTCTCCCACTTCGCTTCGTTTTTGCCATTTTGTTGGCAGCCGGTGGCGTTCGTCTGCCTCAAAAGAGGCGAAAATTCGCTGCACCCTTCCCCTCATTCTCGACCATTTTTTATTTGCTCCCGGGGCTATTTGGAAGGTTCCTATTGAAGTCGGCCTATAGAAAGAATTTTGACTTTGAGGCCGACTGCTGGTTGGCGGCGGACGGGCGGATTGGCATTGGCTGGATGAATGAATGGAAAGGAGGGTGGAAATATAATTGGATGGAAGGCAAAAAGTTTGGCCAAAATGGGACAGACACACAGAAATGGGGGAGATTTTGAGGGTTGGACTGCGCGAAATGTTGGCCAATGGAGGGGCGGGAAGAAGGACGGTAAAATATTTGAGCGACAGAGAGATTTAATAGAGGAAATTGTCAATGGGATTTTCATGTGAAATTTGAATGCCATTTTGAAAGGAATTATTGTTTTTTACCTGTTTTCCATTTCGCAGAGAATTGGAACCAAAAATGACCATTTTAGAAGCCAATTTGTTGGACGGCACATTTTGAAGGGAATTGAATTAGCCATGAAAGCTGTAGACTTTTTAATGATTCTTTGGGCGAAATATGGGCGTATTTTGGGATCTCCTAAAGAGGAAATGGTCAATTTTGGGGAGAATTATTTTATATATTGAAATTAGAATAAATTTATTAACAAAGAATTTTAGGGATTAAATACAAAAAAAGGGTAATTTAAGGACACTGAAATTGAAGGACTCTGGTATTGTTATTAGGAATCTGATTCTGTGATATCCTTAACAACATCTTTTTACCAATACACCTGAAAATTCTCATCATTCTCATCCATAATTACAAATCCTTAATTTACTCCTTCCAAGTTCCTCACCAGAATCCAAATCTATTGACCTTCCTTCTTTCTCTCGGAATCCCAACAAAAATACTGTATTTGGAGAATTCTAAAAAGGGTGAATCATCAAATACACAACCCTCCATTTACATCAAAAATAATTGACATGGCCTTAGGTTTAATTCAAATTAAAAGAGATTGAATAGAGTTATTATTATTTTATTATTATCTTCATTTTTGATAGCAAAAACTTTTTCCGGAAAGAATTGAATTAAAAAACTTTCTGGAAAGAATTGAATTAAAAAACTTTCCGGAAAGAATTGAATTAAAAAACTTTCCGGAAAGAATTGAATTAAAAAACTTTCCGGAAAGAATTGAATTAAAAAACTTTCCGGAAAGTATTGAATTAAAAAACTTTCCGGAAAGAATTGAATTAAAAAACTTTCCGGAAAGAATTGAATTAAAAAACTTTCCGGAAAGAATTGAATTAAAAAACTTTCCGGAAAGAATTGAATTAAAAACTTTCCGGAAAGAATTGAATTAAAAAACTTTCCGGAAAGAATTGAATTAAAAAACTTTCCGGAAAGAATTGAATTAAAAAACTTTCCGGAAAGTATTGAATTAAAAAACTTTCCGGAAAGAATTGAATTAAAAAACTTTCCGGAAAGAATTGAATTAAAAAACTTTCCGGAAAGAATTGAATTAAAAAACTTTCCGGAAAGAATTGAATTAAAAAACTTTCCGGAAAGTATTGAATTAAAAAACTTTCCGGAAAGAATTGAATTAAAAACTTTCCGGAAAGAATTGAATTAAAAAACTTTCCGGAAAGAATTGAATTAAAAAACTTTCCGGAAAGAATTGAATTAAAAAACTTTCCGGAGAGAATTGCATTAAAAAACTTTCTGGAAAGAATTGAATTAAAAAACTTTCCGGAAAGAATTGAATTAAAAAACTTTCCGGAAAGAATTTATTATATGGTTTCTATATAAAAGTTGAATTAATACTTATATTGTTATTTAGAATTGTTTGTCTCATCAGGCTATTGGGTTGAACAGAATCAAATATGGTAGAAATTTATAAAATTCTGCTCGGAACTTATTCCTTCCCTTTAGATTGGCTTCTTCTAAACATTCCGAGTGATCGTTGGAAACCAATCAAAGTGGCCTTAACTTCTCAAATTCTCCCCTGAGGCTACCATCAAAGGCATCGGAGGAATTAGCATTATCCATTACGATTATTTCTTATGAATTCTGCCTTAAAATATTAATTATTATCCATTTTTCCTTATATTTATTTTGTAGTAAATAAATTGGTTGGGGACACGGTTTTTTTGCCATTCACTCATTCAGTGTCCTTGATTGGCGGAATAAAGAGGTAGGGTGTTTCTTTTGGTGGTTGTGAGGAATGGAAACGGTTGGTTGTTGATGGAAATAATGAAGTTGGGCAAATGTTTGGAGGAATGAATGGAGTGATTTTGGGGGAATAAAAAGGAGGGCCGGTTGGCGCTTTCGTGTGGGGACAGCCACCCCTCGACGAGGGCTCATCATCAGAGCAGCCGCCCAAAATGTCCGTTGTGAAAAAATGGCTGATGCACAAAAAACTGGGTCCTCCTCCAATTTCCCGACCAAACGAGCGCTGAAGGCGAGCGGCGGCGGCTGGCGATAAAACGAACAAACAGCGGCGAATGGGGCGATAAAAAACGACGATGGAGGAGAAGGCGAAGGAACAGCCGCCGGAGGGGCAACACTCCATCCCATGCACACACAGAAATTCGTCCAACCACCCTTTAACAAGCCCCCTTAGGCGCACACAATTCACCCACTATCCAAGGGAGGAGGCCTTTTTCTCGGACGGACCCTCGCCCTGCCGAATGTTCCTCTCCAAAAAAAGCAGTGATTTTCGGCCCTAGCTCGTTTTTACGATTTTGGATTCTCCTCAAAAAGCAGCTGACCATTCCCTCGGACCCTTCCCCAATTTGCCTTGTCCACCATTTTGTCGGACCCCCCCCCCCTCCCCTCTCCGCCGTTCTTCTCCAACACAGCTCGTTTTTTACGAATCTCTCCCAAAAAAGCAGCTGACCATTATTCCTCTTTCTGTTGTTGGCGGCTGGCAGCTGGTGTCCGCCAGTGTCAACTGACCAGCCGGCCTCTCCCACAGTGGTCGTCGTTTTTTCGAGCGGAGTGACCGCCGCCGGCTTTTTTCATCCAAAAACAACTCCCTCTCCCTCCAAGTCCCTTTTTTCCTTTTCTCTGAAATATTCCTTCGGGGACCGGCAGATAAACTTGTCAATATTTTAATTTTTGGGTTGACTGAATTTAGTTATTAAGTAAGAGCTAAAAGGCCTAGACCTCAATCATGGATTTCATGGATTTTAACAAATTCAAGGAAAAATTGGCAATTTTCCATATTTTTTCATCCAATTCCCTTTGAATGAATTTTCCTTTCCCGCTTTCCCTTTATTACCCATTGTCCTGTGGGCGTTCGCAAAGATCCTCCGGCGGGTTATCCGCTTTTTCCATTTTCCCTATAAAAACAGCTTCTTCGCTTTCCAGCCGCCATTTCTCTTTTGAATCCCTCTCAACGAAAAATGGATTGCTCCTTTTTGGGGGCGAGCGGTTGCCCTCATTTTTTTGGATGGAGCGCCAAAAGGGAAATGGGAATTTGGGAACACATTCAGCCAGCTGCTGGCAGTCATTTTTACGGCACAACGGATATTTTGGGGGATTTGGGGAGGAGGATTGATTGTTGCTTGGAAAAATTCAAAAGGGAATGGGGTTAAAAGGTCCAAAATGGGTCAAATTGAATGGGGGTTTGAATTTGAAGGGATTTTTTGTGGGTTTGAATAATTTTGGGGGAAAACATTTGGGAAAAAGCAACAAAAATGGAATTTGGAAAAAGAATTTAAAGGAAGGGGCTAATTAAAAGAAAATTGGGAAAAAATACAAAAGTGTAAGGAAAATATAAAGGAAACTTGAATGGCAGAAATCGAATAAATTTATGAGTGAATTTTTTGGTGGGTGGTGATAATTTTTCATCATTAATTTTTTGGTCAAATGCCATTGTGTCCGCCCGCCAACCATTCAATGAACCCAGCAGCTTTTATTGCCGGCACATTGGCCAACCCCAAGTCTAGCCTCGTGCCCGGGCATATAATTTAAGAGGGAAGGGGAAAATGGGGGAGGAGGCCAGTCCTTTTTTGGGCCGTTCCCAGCACCGACTGGTGCCAAAAAACATTTTTAGGAGACCAAATGCAAGAATGAAGGAGAGAGGAATAAATGTTGCGGAATTTTGCAGCAGTCCTTTTTTAAGCATTAAACGTCTTTGGCCAATGCCAACACCGGCGGGCAGTAGTTTTTGGTCCCGCCAATCCCCTCAAAAAAACAAGAGAGGAAAGGATAAAAAAAGATGGCCGGCCGGAGAGTTTGTCGCGCGACAAGCCAGGCACATCAAGGCACCGGCAAAAATGGCTGGATGATGGGTGGCTGCAAATATTTTTAGTAAGAGAAGGGATTGAGGTACAGACAGCGGGATTAGCTCCTTCATGAAAAAAACAACAAAATCCACTTTGGCCAAATATGGCAAATTAAAGGCAAGTGCGCGGCATTTGGATTGGAGGAAGTAAAAAAAAAGAGGAAAAAATCCCTATCCGTATCCGTACATTTTATCGAATTGGGATTTTAGTAGAAAGATCAACCGTATTATTGTTACATAGAATATTTTAATTCACGCCTCGGGCATTTGCCTGCCAATTTTTTTATTCCCAATTTAATGGGATGGCAAATTGAATCCATGCCCATTTTTATGTTTTTTTCATCCAATCCAAATCCAGTAAAAATTATGGTTTAATGAATATAAATAATTTCATTAAATTTAATAATGGGTGGCATTTATTCAAATAATAGTCATAAAAATTGGCTGGAATAAAATTTAATAAAAATAATTGGATTTTGGGAGGAAAGAATGACTGCAAAATTTGTGGACGAACAAAAAATGCGCCGAGATTTTACAAAAATGGCACGCAAAGTAAGGGAAGAAAAGGCCGCCAAAGGAGGATTGGCATTTGGAGCGTGAGGGCGCCGGTGAATTGGAGCAGCAAAAAAGGAAGGGGGTCGGTCGAGAAAGTAAAAAACATGGGCAGAAAAGTGTGAATATGAGGAAAGACCACCCAAGGAAGAAGCCGACCGCAAGACCACCCTGGAGGGGGGAAAGGATGCCGATGAAGCGAGCATGATGGACTCTAGTTGGCAGCCGTTGGCACAGAAAAAGCCGCCATCGTCCATGTTTTTTTGAATAGAATTTGCGGCAGAAAAAAGCGGCTGCCGCCACCAATGAAGTAAGCTTGTGGACCACACAATGCAAAAAAACACAATTCAGGGAAAAGGCGAGAAAGAAGCGAGGGAAATGGCTGAAGGAATATGTGTTGAAAAAATGCAAATTGCATTCATTTTTTTAAGGGAAGAAGCGACAAAAAGGAAAAAGGAAATGTGTTGGCATCGAGATCTGAAAATATGGCAAATTTGTCTATAAAATGCGGCAATATTGAGTGGCTGGGGAATGTAATAAAATATGAATTTTGGTTTTAGATGGTTGGATGCCTTACGAAATTTATCTTTTATTAATATGAACAATGTAAAAATTGAAGAAAAGTGATGAAATTTGAGGGCATTAAATTGAATTTTTAGGAGAAGAAAGCAAAGCCCATGGGAAATGGCCAAAACCACAAAAAAACGGGGACTGGAGGAAGAGGAGAGGGATGGCCAAGGAAATGACCGCAAGAAGGAAGAAGGAAGGAATTAATGTGTTGAAAAATGTGGACAAATTCAAATGAAGGACAATGCAGTGGACAGTGGCTGGCAAGCAGCAAAAAATGTTCTTCGCGCCCCAAATTCCTTTGTTCCCCATCGCGAATTTGTTCCAGCGAAGCTGCCAGCCGTTTTTTAACTGAATTCCAAATTAAAATATTTTGAATTCGGCTTCATATTTTCAACCAGAAAAATATATTAAATTCATTACCAAAGGAAGGGCTTAATTTGGAAATTTATTTTAAAATTGGAATTGACTACAAAAATTTAAATTTGAATTATTTAGGCAGAGATATCAGAAAAATTTTTGGAATTTTTTAATAGATTATACAATTAATTTTTAATTTTTTTCGAAAATAAATTTGGTCATTCATTTCTACTTACTCTGCAACTGCAACTATATCTGATAAGAAGAACCGAAAATAAACAATACAGTATATTAATTCACTTGTTGGAAATGGAGGGAACACAAATCTTCCTTTGCCTAAGGGTATAAATGAAAAGAAGAGAGAATATGGTATCTCATGTCTCATGTTATTTATAATTTCCGTTAGTTCTGATTTGTAATTATAATTTTGATTTGCGATTGTAATTGTAATTCTGATTTGCGATTGTAATTGTAATTCTGATTTGCGATTGTAATTGTAAAATTCTGATTTGCGATTGTAATTGTAATTCTGATTTGCGATTGTAATTGTAAAATTCTGATTTGCGATTGTAATTGTAAAATTCTGATTTGCGATTGTAATTGTAAAATTCTGATTTGCGATTGTAATTGTAAAATTCTGATTTGCGATTGTAATTGTAATTCTGATTTGCGATTGTAATTGTAATTCTGATTTGCGATTGTAATTGTAATTCTGATTTGCGATTGTAATTGTAATTCTGATTTGCGATTGTAATTGTAATTCTGATTTGAGGATGGGAATCCCTTATTATGAAATTGTCCACCAATTATTTGAAAAATTTCAATTTTTTTCTTTGTTTTACACTTTTAGGAAAAGCACACATACGACTCTGAATCTTTCAGCTGTTTACTTTAATTTCTTTTCGTATCAATTCTTTTCGCGAGTATCTTCCATTTTTTTACATCCGATTTAATTTCAATGAATTAATTTAAAATCATCTTCCAAAATTCAGTTTATCAAATAAAATAACATATTTAAATTTAACGGATTTTCATAGAATTATCGGCTGGTGGTGAAATTTAAAATAGAAAGTGGAAATATTCTACTGCAATTGTGAACTGAAAATTGAAAAAGGTGTAAGAGAGGAGGAGGGAGGGAGGCCATCTTCCGGACATCATTTTGTAATTTCTCGAACCTGGCATACAATTGTCGGCAGGATGTGAGAAGGCCGATTTTTGTTTTGATTTTTGTTGCGAGATCAGCAAGGCACTTTTGAACGGGAAATTACAAAATCCGTCTATGGGAATTGGGGAGAAGGGGAAATTTGTGCATTTTGAGAGGGAATTATTTTTGTTTTATTCAAATGAAAATAATTTCCGGTAGAGATTTTAATATTTTTGAAGGCACATTTTGAAAAGTGGCCCCTCAAAATGCACAAATTTACAAAGGAATTAAGGGAGGTGGCATAAAAGAATTAATTAAATGAATTTAAATGAGCATCAGCCAGCACACACATTTTGTCGAGATGCTTCATAAAAAGGGAATAGAATTTTGAATATAAATTGGATGACAGATCAGAATATTTTTGATGAAGGAGTTCATTTCAATTTGATCATTTTTAAATTTTAACACAGTTTTTGTGATGTATTCGAGAGCATTTTCTAATGTGTTTTGGTGAGACTTGATTTAAATAGTTTTTTGAGTGATTTTTTGGATGATGAGATGTGACGAGAATGAAAATGAGCGAATCCACAAATTAAATAAAAGGGAATGGAAAAAGCCACACATTTTTTGTGATGGGAAAGGCATTGTGGCCAAATATGCGGCACCAAAATTGCCAAAAGGAATTCTAGATTATTTTATTTTATTTGAAGATGTACAGAAAAATTCGCAGCATTTTTTGAAAGTGTTTGCAAATTGCCTTTTGCCTTTCCCATCATAAAATTAATTTTGGGGAATCTATTTCAGAATTTTAATTAATTATCCAAGCCACAATATTTTTGGTTTACAAAAAGGGTATTATCAAAGTAAATTAGAGAGAATTGGGGAAAGGCGCCATCTCAATATTGGTGTCAATCTTTTTTCGATGAATTCATTTTGAACGAATTTTTGACGGCAAAGAATGTTGCTGATTATTGCTGCCGGCACCATTCAGCAAAAGGCAATCATCCTCCATCGAAGACAAAGATGACGAGGATTCTGCGGATTTTGATTGGTTTGTGAATTGATGTTGGCCATCTTCAATGCTCCAAAATTCATCCTCCATTTGGCCAATTTGGATTGGAGCAGCTAATGGTTGGTAGATGACTTCGTCCCGCTCATCGGATTCACTGAAATTTACGCCAATAATAATTTCGGATCTTTTTCCATGATTTTTGAATTTGGCCATATTTAACCAATGAACTGACCAAAGTATTTTATAGGAGGCCCAAATGGCAATTGACGAGGCCACCATCAAAATCAGCAATGCCATTCGATATGGGGCCCATTCGTCCATTTGTTGGAAAGCAGCGGAGCCGAGTGCCGCGGCACCTGGGCTAACTTTGTGATGGCTGATGGTCAAATGTTGTTGCCTTCCACCAATGTTGGAATTGATGGCCGAAGTTGTTGATGAGGCCGACGGCATCTCTGAATGCAGGAAAAGATGCTTTTAAATTTGGTTTTGTGTTAATGATTTAGTCCAAATTCAATGTCCTCATTTTCATTTCTATTCAGCCTTTCCACTTTTGGCCCCCTTTTCCCTTGGATATTGCGACAAAGAACGAACCTCTTTTCCAGTTTGTTCGGCACTTGGATGGAAGCAAATCACGAATTCAACGATGAAAATGGCTCGATTTTGTGAATTAATCAGGAAGAAAGAGGGAAGGAGGGAAACCGGCTGGAATGGGCTGGCTTTTCTGCCAGTCAACTTCCCATTTTTGGTTGGTTGGCTGAAAAAATGAAGGAGGGAATTATAATAAATAGATGAATGAGGTGGAATTTTGGGGGAGGAAAAAAGTGGCGATGAATGGACGATAAAATAAATGAATGAATGGGAAAAAAATGAATATGAATGAATGAATGGAATGAATATGGCGGAAAATGGGAACAGATTGGAGGGGAATTGGGACACTGACAATGAGGAATGAGATTAGGGCCGGGGGAATTTGGTAGAGATTGGACTGATGAATGTGTGGGCAACGTGTGTGTGTACTGTGTACTGTGCATTCAATGTTACGTTGATATATTTATTATTGCCCATTGGGCTCCAAATTGACCCAGCCAGGAATTTACGCTACTGCCACTGATTAAACAAATGGAAGAAGACAATTCTTGGGGGGGGGGGGGGGGGTGAATGGATTTTTAGGGAGTCTACTTAACACAGAAGGAGCCACAATTTTGGCCAAACACTGATATTAACCAAAATCAGGAAACGCGGAAATCCTTATTGACCTAATAAGTTTTTCCCACTATTTCTAAAGAGTCCTAGATCCGGTTAAGGCGTTGGCCCCGAAATGTCAATGGGCAAAAATGTCAGATGATTATTAATTTGGGTGAGGCAGCTTCTTTCATTAGAAATTGAGTTCGCTGCGATTCTTTGAAAGGAAAGGGAATGGTCAATTTATCCTAAGGCAAAATCAAAGCCATCTATCTACATTTTCCCTTTTTGACCATAACTTTGGATACGATACAAATTGACTAAATTCAATGGATTTATTTTTATCTGGATTAATTCATTATATTCCGTTATGATTTCATAACTATTTGATGCCTCGGAAATGTGCTCGGTGAAATCAATATGAATTAGAATTTTTTGGATGATTTTTGGTTCATTATTTGCATTTTAGTTGGATGATAAATAAATAAATGGGTGGGTTGATTATTTTAGTGTCCATTCCTCCTCATTTCCCGCAAAATTTCTGCCTTCCTTCAATTTCCCCGATAACCGACTGATTAAATAATCGGACGAGCGATGAGAAAAGGTCGAATGGAAGGTGGAAAATGGGATGAAGAAGAGGAAGAAGAGGAGGATGCATCGATATCGTCGGCTAGGGGAAAAGAGCCAGGGAAGAATGAATTGTGAAGGACATTTTAGTGCGGGAAAACTGTGCGAGCAAACCTCGTCGAGATGTAGGGCAGCGATTTTATTTGTGAAGGTTGGTCGCTGATTTACGTCTATGGACGGAGGGAGCGCCAAATAATGCGGAAAATGGTGTTTAGCGGACTACAAATACAGAATTTGGAAAGAGAGGATAGGGAAGAATTGGTGGAGGTGAGCACATCGGTGGTCGTTGATTTGGCTTAAAGGGAGGCAATATATGAATGTGGGAGGGTGAAGAAAGGTTGCTATTGGGGCTGTGTGGTTGGTGCGGGACCGGCTGGCGCTATTCTCTCCTTTGGGCCGGCTGCGCTCGTTCCCCCCTCCAACATCCATCCATCCATCCTAATCCATATTCCATATATCCGCCTTCTATCGACTGGCCGGCTGCCTTGAGGGCAGCTTTTGCCTTGTGAGCACACATTTGAGAGGCAAAGGCTGCCGCCTCTCATCGGTGTTTTTTTTGCTTCTGTTGCTCCAATCCATCCATTCATCCTTCTCATCCCAATACATTCCTCATTTTTGTGCTTCCGTTTATTCGCTTCATCCTTCTTCAACCATCTCTTCCCTTCCCAAAGTGGTTGAAGAGAAAAATGAATATTGAAGGGATGAGAAGAGAAAATGAACATCAGAGAAGGATGAATGAACGTCTTTTTCCGCCTTCTTTCATCGTCCTTTAGTTTTGGTGGTCTTGGCTAGTCGGGGTTTTGGTTGGTTGGTTAAGTGTTTTGTTGGTTGTTTCCATCGATTTTGTTCGGGCGGGCGGACACGGGTTGCTGATGAATGAGCAGCGAAATGGATTGGAATGCAAAGATGAGAGGATGGGAAGCGAAGAGAAAAATCTCGATGAAGAGAATATTCTCGACGAAAAAAAATGAGCATTTATTTGTGAAATGGAGCGAAATCCAGTCAAGAAAAATGGAAAAAGCTTAGGGCAAATGGAGAAAGAAACTGGTGGGAATTTCCCTCAGGCTATGGGGAAGGTTTATTAGGGAATTGGAAATATGTAAAAATGCTAATTGGCATTAATGAGGAATTGGAAAATTGGAAGATTCAAATTTGTATGGCAAAATATAAAAATTGGATTATTTAATTGAATTGGCCATAATGTTATGGCCAAAATTGGATCAAATAATAAAATTGGTTAAAAAAGGGAAAATTTAAAAATGAATTATTTTGTTGATTTAAAATTAACACTTTCGAGATTGAAATGAACCAAAAGTGACAGGGAGGGGATGTACCACTTTCCTCCATTTCCCGTTTCCACCAAAATCTCCGCTCATCAACTTTAATCCCATCAAAAAAGCTCCTTCCCTCAATTTGTTATCCTTTCTTTCCATTCTTTGAACTCACTAAAATGTCAGCTGCCATTTATTTTGGCCAAAAATCACCGCATTTTTGCAGCATTTAACCTCGTAAATATTTTTTGCATAAATTATTTGGTTATCTCTCGACGTCATTTTCGTCTATTTTTGCACAATTTTGCATGCCTTTTTTTGGCTGCGTCATTTTCTTAAGGGAATATTTCTCATTTTAGTACATTTGAATGAGGGCATCCCTCTTTTTCAATTCTTCCTTTTGTGTGCTCTATGGTTTTTGGTTGGATTCTCGGAATTCATTGCAGCCACCTTTTTTGAGCTGACCACTTTTTGTGCATTTCGAGGGAATTTTGGCCTACCCAAAAGAGCGACATTTGGTTCTCACGGCACTCGGATGGCCGTATTCCCTTCGAGGGCCATCCCATTGAGGTCCCATTGAATGCTCCCTCAACCCTCCTTCTGCCGTTGACGTAATTGGCCTAGGCAGAATTTGCGGGGGGAAAAGTAGGCGAACTGCTGGAGGGGCAAGGAATAAAAAGGCCCCTCTTTGTGTTGGGCAATGGCAGAGCAGCTGTTGGGTAAATAGAGGGTAAAAATGGGCCAAAAGGCTGCTAGCGACTGGAGGCTTCCAATTGAGCTAAGACCCCATGGCAGTGGGAATGGCAGGGAATAGGCCAGTCGCGTGAGGGCCTAGCCGTGGCCAAAAATGCGGGATGAGGAGGCGAACCCCCTTCCTCTTTTCTCCTTCTTTCATTTTCTCGGCGCGCCCGCATGGCCAATTAGACGCCCTTTGGCCTCACTCAAACATTGCTTTTTTCTTCTCATTTTAACCTCCCACCCAAATCCATGTTCCAGTGCCGAATTCCTCCTTCACAAAATGCCGTCCCACTCATTTTATTCACCCTTCGACCATTTTAATGCCCATTCTCAATGTCTTCTCCCCCATTTTCTCATCCCTTTCCCCAGAATTCCCTTCCTCCATTTTCCACTTTTTTTTCGTTCCGAATGACGCAAGTTGTTAGCCTTTTGTGTGTTTGTCCCCTCCAACAAAAAGCCTCCCACAATTTCCCTTTTGTTCGCCACACCGTGGCAATTCTCTTTACCCCCATATTTACGCCTTCATTTGGAGGCCTCCCTTTTACGTTTTTCTTTGCCCTTTTGGCATTCAATTTGCCACTACTTTTGGCCATAAATGAATGGAATGTGTTCGCTGCTGGAGAATTTGGACCATATTCAAAATGGAACGGAAATTGTCAGAACATTGAATTCATTCGGAGTTCGGATTCGGACTGGAGGAAAAAAGGTCGACCGGCGGGTGTCTCGACGGATGTGGCCCCAACTTTCGACCAAAGCCCAAAAATCTTTGAACGACGACGAAATTGTTTGCTCATTTATTAATGAGCCATAAAATATGCCTGAAGGGGATTCATCAATTATTACACGCGATGACCCCCTTCCATCCATTTTGCAATTTATTATGACCAAATAAATGGCCTGAAATATTGGTTCATTACATTTAGGTCAGAAACATAAAATAACCTCTAAATGGATATTTACCCTCAAAAATATTTTAGTAACTTTACTCTTCAATTATCATCCCTTATTTTCACCCAAAAACAATGAAATTAAATGGTGGTTTTCCACCGATTAATCGACAAAAATAAAACCTAATAATTTCCTCTCAAATGTCAATAATTCTTTACAATGATTTCGACGGCACAATCATTTCCTTCCTTCCTTTTCGTTCACCCCAAATTTGTGCCAATAGAAAGTGCCATCTCCTGTCCTCAGAATGCCCTTTTCCTTCCTCCCCCAATTTTGTCCTCATTTGGCCAATTCATTCATTCATCTGTCCCAACCATACACCCATTTCCCCCTTTCCATTTGTTTCGTTATTCTGTTGCCCTCCGGCCGATTAATTTGTTTGTTTCCCTTCACAATATGTTGATGAGGACATCTAATCCCTCCCCACCCCACCCCACTCAGCATCATCCCCTTACGTTTTTTGGACTAATCCTCGCACACGCGCATTTGCCAAAAAGGCGGGCATGGGATTTAGTGGTGGCCAATTCAATTATTCGGCCCAATTAATTCCCCGAAGGGCATCTCCTCCCCACCACCCGTTGATGCGTCAAAGATCCTCCTCCTAATGCCTCATCAAATTGCCCACCAATATTCGCCCCCTTTCACACATGTGGCAATGCCACAATAATCCCATTCACATTTTCATTTGCGCAATCCAATTTTAAATTCACGTCAAATCCACATTTTTTCACGTGTTTTTATTAAATTTTACATTCAAAACAAGTGCCAGGCAATCAGATTAAAAAGGCAAATTTAAAGGTGATATCCCCTCCCCTTTCATTAGTGTCAAATTTTTCAATATAAAATCAAACAAATTTTATCAAATTAAATTGAGAAATTAATTCTTGGCTTAAAATGCTTAAATTTTAATTCATCATTCGCGCATTATTCTTAATACTTTGCTCAAAATAATAATATAAATAATGTCAATTTTCATAATCCTTTTCGCCCTCTTACCCTATCATAAATTCCTTCATTAAACTTTGCCCTTTTTTGTGGGAATTTGGCAAAATAATTAAAAAATTAATTAATTTGTTCCTTTTCCTTCATCAAAATATTTGGCATAAATGAATTTTGTCCCTTCACAATTTTTGCATTTCTAATGTGCGCAAACACAAATGTGCGAATTGGCCCTTCAATTCCAAAGCAGCTGCCAATTTGTTTTGGTCACGCGTTCACCCCCCACCCCAACATTTGGCCATTTTTGTGAAAAATGAAGAAAACATCTGCTGCAGCTGAATGAAATGAATGTTCTTCTAATCACAAAAGCCAATGAATATTTTTGCGGTCATCCACCAAAGTGTGAACCTTGATCCATGATCCTTTCAATTTATCCAAATTCCAAATTTTCATTGATAAAATTCACGATTTTATGTTCAACTTTTCCCCTTCTCTTAATTCCTCATTTAAGCCAATAATTTGCCTTTTTCATGTACTCTAAGAAAGCATTGATTCGGGGAATTAATTAGTGGTTGATATTCAAAAAGAAAGAAAAAGAATCATAAAAAATATAAAATTATCAAAAATCAACACTTCTATAAAACTTTATTTTGATTAAAATCAACAATTTTTATATATTTAGAAAATCTCAACTCCCTCAAAAAATTTTGGGCCAAAACCCAAAAATTCACCCTCCACCTCAAAAATATTCTTTTTTTACCTTTTGCTATTCCTCCTCCATTCTTTTCCCTCATAACAAAAATTGTTGAGGGCGGTTGATTTGGCCAATTGGCCATTTGCCACTTCATTCATTCAATTGGATGTTCCTCCAATTCCCACCCATCTGCTGTTCTGCCAATCCCAGGGAATAACCCCCTCAATATCTGGGTAAATTGGCCGCCCCCTCTATTCATTCCTTTATCCACTTTTTTCATCGGCTTTCAACGAATTTGCCATTTCCTTTGACCCTTTTCCAAAGGGTCCTTTTCCTTTATGGCCAATCCAATTCCCTTTTAAATAGTTTATTCCTCATTTAGCCATTGACCAATATTTTTATGATCTAGGAAGGACTATGTTTTTGTAAATATAATATCCCAAAAATTCATCCGTGGATAAAAAAAATGCGAATTAATTGTCCTTTTTTCGAATTTTTCCGTATACCAAAAATTCCCTTTCAAATATGCCCCAATTCCTTCCCTTTGCTTTTTCAATGATTTTTGGCCATTCCTCTCAAAAAAAAATATACTTGGCCCCATGATTTTTCAATTTGCCGGAAATGCTTCAGTCCCCTTCCCTGCTCCCCAAACAATTGTCCACCTTTTGTGTGTGTTGGGGTGGAATGAAAAAAGACGGCAAATTCAACAAAAAGTGGGGCAAAAAGCCGTGAAAATCTTTGAATTGAATTTAAGGAGGGCAGCCGGAAATGCAATTTTTTGGAAGAATGGGCGACATTCAATTTGGCAGACCACTTAAAAACTACCTTTCTAGGAATTGACCAAATTTCATTTGCTTTGGGCCAAATCAGATTAGAAATGAGAAAATCATATACCATTAATATGGGTGGCCATAAATAATTGTTCCAAACAAATTCATTTTTGCCATTTAATTTCCATTCTTAATTTAATTGTGTCATTTTTAGCTTTTCTTAATGCAATTTGGTTTTAGTGGGAAAATGATCTTGCCCGCCGGCAAAATATTTTTTGACCACCATAATTAAAGTTTAAAGATCATAAATCATTTAAATATTTTTTTAGTATCTGTTCAAAACTTCAGAAAACTTAATTTAAACTTTCCGGAAAGAATTGAATTAAAAAATTTCCGCAAAGATTTGAATTAAAAAACTTTCCGGAAGGAATTGAATTAAAAAACTTTCCGGAAAGAATTGAATTAAAAAACTTTCCGGAAAGAATTGAATTAAAAAACTTTCCGGAAAGAATTGAATTAAAAACTTTCCGGAAAGAATTGAATTATAAAACTTTCCGGAAAGAATTGAATTAAAAAACTTTCCGGAAAGAATTGAATTAAAAAACTTTCCGGAAAGAATTGAATTAAAAAACTTTCCGGAAAGAATTGAATTAAAAACTTTCCGGAAAGAATTGAATTATAAAACTTTCCGGAAAGAATTGAATTAAAAAACTTTCCGGAAAGAATTGAATTAAAAAACTTTCCGGAAAGAATTGAATTAAAAAACTTTCCGGAAAGAATTGAATTATAAAACTTTCCGGAAAGAATTGAATTAAAAAACTTTCCGGAAAGAATTGAATTAAAAAACTTTCCGGAAGGAATTGAATTAAACAATTTTCCGAAAACTTAAATTTGATTAAACTAATATTTAATTTAATAAATAAAGAAAAGGAAAAGCCTAATTAATAATTAATCCTTTTAATAAACAAAAAATGTTCAATTTTGGTTATTTCCCCTTCTCTGCTGTTGCTGAATATTATTCCCCTGTAAATTCATTAAAATTCGTCATTCGTTTTGTGCATCCCCACCTAACATTTCAACAGCATAGAAATTATGGACATAAAAGGAGACCAAAAACAATAATAAAAATATTCTTTAGCCCATTTCCCACATTCCTCGAATTTCCCTATTTTTGACAGCCATATTCTCACACTCTAATATTTTATTTGTGTGTTTTAAACAAATTTTTGAACTCTTCGAATTCTCGTGTGTCTACTATATTCTATGGAACAGACAGCCAGCCAATGGGAGGGAATTTTAGGTGGCAAATTTGACTAGAATTCAATTTGATGGACCCGCAAGGCATAAATAATTAAATCTTTGAACCCATTTTCATTTACTGTATATAATTGATGCCATAATTTAACAGTCAAATTGCCTAATAATAATTTATTTTTATTCTAAAACCATAAATTAAAAATTAAATTATTCTTTTAATTACAATTTGGCCTAATTAATAAGTATGCCGAGTTTTGATTTCCTCATTTATTTTGTTTATTTTCTTCTGAATCCTTATATGCATGTCATCTAATAAAGTCAAATTTGTCCAGCAATACATTTTTTGAATCGAATCATTTGTCGTCCAATTCCAATTTAATTCATTTTAATTTGAAGCGCGACAGCACATTAATCCCCCACCCCCTTCAATACGGTCATCGGCTAATCCGCTCATTTCATTTCCCCAGAGGATGAATGGCTGGGATGATGAATGAATTTGCGCAAAATGAGTTGATTTTGGTACTAAAAAGTGCATTCGGCATTCATCCACAAATGCATAAATGGCGAATGCCATTCCAATGATTCATTTGGGACTGACCATCAATGTCAAAGTCCATTCCAAAAATGTTTTTGCGCAATTCCAATTCTTCCCTTACTTTATTCTCAAGGGAATAAGCCACTAAATCAGCTATCCCAATTTATCTAAATCGCCGTTGGATCTTTCCGGTTCTCCTTTCTACTGTTATGTAAATCTCCTTTAAAATAATATTTCGGCAAGCAACTTTTCTTCCGATTTATTATTTAATCCGACTATTCAAAGAATGGGAAGAAAAATAAAAGGGAAAGCATTTGGCAAAGATAAAAACATTCTTTCCTAGAAGATTCTTAAATAGATGAAAAATTCGGCCTAACTGCTAAAATTCGTGCAAAATACCTCCGTTTCCGTTCCATTTTTCAACCCTTAATTTGAATTTCTCCTTTCAGAGTTATATTCCCAAAAATGGAGATGTTGGGTTCATCCACTTCCACCACATCTCCTCCTCCTCCCCATTCCCTCCGGCGTCCCATTTCCCGATCTTCGCCTCCCTCCAATCGTCCATCGCCTCGGCCTTCCCCCTTGCCCGCACCCACTGCCGTTTATGCCAATGGCCCATTTGGTGGAATGCCCACGGCACAATGTTCAAACATTTTTGTGGATACTAAATTGGTCAGAAAAAACTGATAATTGGAAATATATTTTTTTGTTAATTTTATCAAATTGAAAAGAGGCCCCTTTAAAAATATCCTTTTTATTCAGCAAGAACCATCCAGTGATGAGGCGGAATGTGGCCAATCATCGCCTTCATCCATGCTTTTGGCCGAAAGATTGCATGCATTCCGAACAGTTTCGGGCGGTGCAACCAGTGCCCAATTGCAGGAACGATGGCTTCAAACTCGACATGAACGGTAATTTTGGCAATGGCATTGAAATGTTAGGCCAAACCGAAGGGAAAATTTGAAGGCAAACTCTCGCTAATTAGCCAGTAGATTAAATTTGCACAAATTTAATTGAATGAAATTAATATAATTTTTTCAGCAATTCCTCCTCCTCCTCCGATTCTGGCCTTCCCCCTTCGATTTGTTCATTCCAACTTTCACCCCCATTTTTGCCTCCATCCACCTCCCATTCCCATTCACAACAAAATACGCATTTTGGTGCCAACAACCTTGGCCCACCTCCGCCCGGTTCCGCCTCTTCCCTGTCGCCGCCCGGCCTTTCCCCATTGCAAATCACGGATAGCGCATTTTCGACCCCAACACCTTCTTCCTCCTCTTCTCATCCAGGCAGCCGAATTCGGCCACCACCTCAACGTTTCACATTTGACCATTTGTTGCCCAATAATGAGGGAGGAGGAGGCCATCCAAGTTTGGCCGAAATCCTTTTAAAACGAATTCGCACCGATGAGAATGCCGGCGGCGGCCAAATCCTTCGAAATGTCGTCGACCATTTTCCAACCTCAACGGCGACAACAATGAATCAATTGTCCGCCACTCAACAACAAAAATCTTCGGTTTTTCGTTCCGAATCATTGCCCACTGTCCGGGCCCATCAACCCCAATCATCGGCCACCCAATTGGGAGGCCATCCATTGCCCAGAAAATCATTGGCTTCATGCCCAATTCCGCCCTCTGATTTTGTTGGCCCAATTCATCTTTTGGCCCCCAGCCATCATCAAACAAATTTGCTTCTCCAACAGGCCCGTCAACTCAGTGCCCTGATTTCGCCTCGACAACCAATTCCACCATTGGCCCACTTTCCATTAGGGTTGCCTAATGCCAACATTGGCCAATGCTGCTTTCCTCAGTGAGTTTTGGATATATAAAAGGAAGGAAAAGGGACAAGGGATATGTCAATTTGAAGATACGAATTCCATTTTTACATGGTTTTAATTAAGGAGGCATTATTTAATTTTGCAAAAATAACATTAAAAATGGCAAAACGATTATATCCATTCATTTTTTTTTGTACCCTAGTACTCAATCGATAGATCTAATCAAAATGAGTTAATTTGTATATAATTTGTCATGGTTTGATCAAAAATTAAGGATTTTAAAGCTTTTAAACCATTTCTTGGTTTTTGGTTTAAAACTAGTTTAAAATTAATTAAGAGATAAACTTCTCGAAGAGATTATCATCTATTCTTCCATAATTTATTATATTTCAATTTTTTGTAGGGAAAATAATGCAAGAAGTGCTGAATTGGCCAGGGAAATGACCGCTCTGCGCAATTCGTTGGAAATGGCTGAGGTTGTATTCTCGCGCGAGACCACTTCACTACTTCCACCGCCCCCTTCCGCATTGCATCGCATTTTTGGTGCTCCTGGGCCAAAAATAGAAGGCCCCAGCATTGGAATGAAAACGGAATCCGCCGAAAATTGCCGTGAACAAATTCGTCGAAAATTGGCTTTGAGGGCAGCCAAATCGATGCCTCCCCTCGAAATGGATATGGGAAAAGTGGATAGAAAGAGGCCAAAATCACCAGCGGAAAATGGAGAAGATCAACAAGAAAATGAGGGAGAAGAGGATTTGGAATTGGAAGGAATTGAGCCGAATGGAGAGGATGAACAATTCATTTGCCGATATTGTGAAAAGGACTTCCGGCGGCCGGATATTCTTTCACGGTGAGGCAGGATTTGGGGAGCAATTTATGACATTTATTGGCGAAATACGGTATCTGGGACTTTTAGCCATATCTCGAGATGGAAGTAATCAATTCAGTGAGGCAATATGCCATTTGAAAGCTCTAAATATCCCCTCTAAAAAGTGGTTTAAATTTTTTGTTATATTAAAACAATTTAAAATAAGTAGCTTTCCTCAACAAATTAGGGTTTATTATATTCAAAGATGTGTAAGTTTTTAGTGCCATTGTATTTTCTAAAATTATAAATGGCCAAATTTTAGAGTAGAATTTGGGCTTTCAAATGGTATATTGTCTTCCAAAATTGGCTTTAGCCTCAAAAACCGAAATCAGATACTTAATTGGCGGTATTCAATTGTCCCTACCTATTTATTGACCCCTTTTTCAAACCAATATAAATTCATTTAATCCAATTTGCACTTTTGAAGCCATCTTCGACGTCACACTGGAGAGAAACCATTCTGTTGCGATTGTTGTGGCCGATTCTTCTCCCGTTCCGATCATTTGCGAACGCATCGACGCACCCATACCGACGAAAAGCCGTACAAATGCACAGCATGTCCTTATGCAGCGGTAAATCCCCCGATGGCATCTTCCACCAAAATGTACGAAATACTATATTCCAGAGACGAAGGGACGTTTTGACCAGGCATATGGGCACACGGCATCAGCTGAAGGCTGGCAAAAGTATATTGCCGAAAAGAAAACGGGAAATTGCCTTTGGAAAACGTGAAATGGCCGGGGAAACGGGCAATCAGCTGGCACCGAATGAACAATGCCAAATGATGGAGGGAATGCCATCGAAGGAGGAGGAGGAGGAAAAGCAATTGGAAAGCAAGGAAATGGGCGAAACGAGGAGATTATTGAGGGAAAGGCTGGGCGAAAGGTATGTAATGGATGAGGATAGCGTATTTTTCCAATTAGAAGCCCGTTCTCTATTTATTTAAAGCCCCTCTAAAGTATCTCTGTAATTTATAAGCCCCGGGGCTACTAATAGGAAAAATATGGTATTCATTATTCAATTGAATTGAAAAGTAACAATTTTTAACAGATTGGCCAATCGAGGGAACAATACGGCAGAATTGAAGCCAACAACCAGTGGCAGCAGCCATGGACCGGCACAAATGGAAAAGCAAGAGGAAAGCCCACCTCCGGATCCTATTGGCTACCTTCCAGCAATAAAATAAATTGATGATTTGCCCAAACAAAAATGAATGAAAATGCAAAGAATGCTGCCAAACAATTTTATTCCAAATTAAAAATTTCTCCCAAAATTGTAAATCTCCACAACAAAAAATCCCAGAATTCTTTTTTTATCGACATTTCTATGAAAATAAATTTTATTGCCATTTTCCATTCATTTCCAATTCAATTTTGGTTGCCAAATTCCAAATCGAGTTTGGCCAATTTGTCGGCAAAATGGCTGACCACTGCGCATCGATTGTTTGCCTCGATTGACCCTTGAGCATTTTTGGATGGATTCAAATTCAAAGTGAAAAAATGGATTCCAAATTTAGCACAAATTTGGCGAAGAAGCCAAGGGGTGAACAAATTTTGACGAACATTTTCCCTCAATTGGGCTGGCCCACCGGCCTCCCAATCGGCCAATGTTTTCTCATCTGCGTAATAATGGAGGGAAAAATGAATGTTACGAAAGAAATAATTGTCTTTATTTTATTCATGGGATTAGGTTTTGGAATTTTTTTTGGCTAGAATCCATCGTTACAGTAATAAGTATTGATTGATATTAGCATTGACCCATCCAAATGGATAAAATAAGGTCAAAAAAAGTAATGAATAAATCGGAATTCCCAATGAAATTCCTTCATTCAGAGTTTTGGGTGTATCAATGCCAATAATCCCTAAGGGCCTTTCCTATTCATCCTACTGTTCCCCCAAATTTTGCCTAATCACTCCGTCACACTATCAATCAAATATTACCTCAATCTGCCTTTTTAAACCCGCTCATTTTCCACCTAAATGTTCACATTTTCGTTCATTTTTGCAACGTTCTGTTATCACATTTTTCTCGCACAACTAATAAATAATAGATAATTAAAAAAGGTTCTTTAACCTCAAATCCCTACCCCGTTTTTGGGTCACTGAGAGCTTAGGCTCCCGACGAAAGCCAAACAACTTTAGCCCTAGATTAGGAAGGACTAATATATACCGGTTTCGGTAACCCCAACATGAGTTGGCCCTTTTGCCAACAATTCGGCCTCGATCGCTTCGTCCACATCTAATCCGGGTTTCGTTTCCGCTTCCATCAATTTTTCAATGCTAATTTCGCCTATTTGTTCGCTCAATTTTGCTCTATCAACGGAAGCTAGATGGCCAAAAATGAGCACTCGAACTAGTCGAATTTGACCGGAATTTGGCTGCAAAAAAAGGGGAAATTGATTAAAGAATTTAGTATTTTCCCATTTATCAGATAAATGAGTGAATAAATTGATTGTACCCTAAAGGTTTTCCTAAATGAATCCACATTTTGTTGATTAAATGGTTTAGGAGAATAAATATTTTTATTAATAAAACCAATTAAATAACCACCTATCCAAATCACCGCCAACTCACCTTCATTTCCGTCGCCTCATTTCCCTCATCAATTATTGCCTTCTCCGTTGAGAATCGATGAATTCGCGCATTCCCTCCTTGAATTTGGGCCAATTCCATCACAAATTTGATTGCATCATTGGTCGGTTGAATTGGCAAAAAGGCAATTTGGATATTTAGCCGATAGCTGACCGCAAATGAATGGAGTAAAGCATGGGCGGAGGAAAAGCGGACAGATGCCTGCGATTGGCATTGGACCGTTGGAATTGGGCCTTTTTGTTGGACATGCTCATTTGATTGAAGGAAATTGGCATTTGGAGGCTCAAAGAAGATTGGCACAATAGTTGGTCGATTTGGCTGGGAAGAGCATTGACGAATGGCCTCAAGAAGGGGACAAAGTTGGCCAATCAAAAATTGTCGGGTTCTGGCCACAATTTGATTGGCTTCTTCTTTGTCTTCTGATTCCTCTTCCAAGAACAGAAAAATTGCATTGATCTATGATGAAAGGGAATATTCTTATAATGGAAAAAATAAATTTGTGCTTTTTAGAGGCAAAAATCCCATGGAATGACCTTCTTTTCATCGATAATTTTTCGGATCAATTCTTTATTGCCAGCCGAACCAAAGAAAACATTCAATCGGGGAGGCTCTTGACTAAGAAACGGCCCAAAACTGTCCGGTAAATCGACACCGGCCAACGGAGAAATGAGCAAATTAATCGGAGAGGAATTTTCTCCATCGAATGGTACGGTCCCACTGCCAAGAAAATTGATGACGAATGAATTCTCAAAGGCAAAATTCACATTTTGTGTAATTATCAAAGGGCGAAGTGGGAGAGCAGCCATTATTTGGATTTGGATGAATTAATTACGAATTTTGGGAGAAAATTTTGTGCAGAAATATGCGTAGAATATACAAATGATGGGAATGTGGAGGCCAAGGACATTTGTTGAAAGGGTGGATGGGATGGAGAACTATGAGAGATTGAAAAATGTGATAATCAATGGACACGGAGGAGAATATTTGGTTGGTGCGCAGATTATACTGTTTGAACTTCGTTAAATGGGAATCAAAATTCTATTTAGATGATACAATTCTTCTTTTTCCAAAGTACATTTAATTGATCTATTTTTATGAAATTTAACTTAAAATATTTATCAAAAATATAGAATTTATCATGAAAAAATAGTAATGAATAAATATATCAGAGTCATCATTTCATTCTTTACAAATCAATCAATCAAAAGAATCGATGTCGTGCCTCGAGGAATGTGCATTTTCGTGGTCTTGCGGGGAACAATTTGCCCTGTCGATCCATTCGGTCCAATGCCAAATTAAGATGCCTTGGCCGGAGAGGCGATATCTCTTTTGGTTCGGATGATGTAGTGGCCATATTCTCTTCTTCTGCTCCCGAATGACTCGTTCCGGCGGCCAATTCGGAATTTTTGGGTTCAGAAGCATCTCGCTCGGCTTTTTGAATGTCCAACGCTGAAAAAATGGAATAATTGTTTTTGTTATTTAATTTTAATATTAATTAATAGTGTTTTAGTGAAAGTTTTAATTAATTTTCATAAAATTGTACTCAATAATATAAAGTAAGCTAAATTAAAAAAGGATGGGTGGATAAACAAAATCTTTTTGATCAGATCATTAAAATTTAATTAATTTTCCATTTAATTTAAATTTTTTAAATTACCTTCTTCAATAAGTTCCCCAGTGAAAACTTTGGCCATTCCCGCAATCGCGATGACCACATTTTGGGCAACCGTAACCCCAGTGAATTGATGGATTAACTTAAATTTATAAATTTAACAATGTTGGGATTGGGGAAGTAGCCCATTGGGACACATAATTTTAGAGCTTTAAAAAATTAACTCATGGATTAGATTTAGAACTTAGTTAGTTAAAATTCAGGATTATGGATTAATTTTATCCCGTGTCCAAATGAGCTTAAATCAATTTTTAAATTAATTTACCCGACGAATGACGGACTTTGGGAAGCTGGCACGCCTCATGGCTTCATATCGCTCCAATTGTTCTTGGGTGAAATTGGCCAATAAAATTCTAAAAAATGCATTTAATTATTTAAAAATTATTTAATTTTTTACTGAAGTTTGAGTCGAGCCAATTCATCTTCCTCATTCATCTTTGTTTTGATTGGGGGAAGTACAACTTCCGCTCCAATTTCATCCTCCTCCTCTTCTTCACCTTCTTTGTTTTGCTGCGAAGATGGTTTTGGACCAATTTCTTCTTCCTAAAAATAATTTTGTATTTAAAAATTGAGTGATAATTTTTTATTTTGTAATTTGAAATTAATCAATCAAATCAACATAAATTTATTCTCAAATTTACAGTTTGCACCGGTTCCACTGATTTCGGCTCAATTGACGAAGGTTGAGAGATTTGTCGATTTGTTGCAGTTGTTTGCGCAGATGTACTTTGGATTTGCTGAATTTAAAGATTAAATTTTGATTTAAAATATAAAAAAACCTCTTCCTGTTCTTGTGGATCTTCCAAGAGGCCAAATGCTTTGTCAAAATCAATAATTTCGGTCCTCTTGGGAATTTTTGACGGTTCTGCCGAATCATTATGCTTTCTTTTAGTTGGATTCATTCTTTTAACAATTCTTTAAAAGAAAATTTTTTAAAATTTCAGCTTTTTCCTTTTTAAACGATTGGTTAAATTTAATTAATTAAAAAAAATAAATTAAATAAAAATTATTAGGTTGCTTTGGTTGAAATGAAAGGTTAAGTTGGCATTGGCAAGTAAGAATTAAAAGGAAATATCAACCATTATTAAAGATGGGTGCAGACAAAAAAAGATGCAAAAAATAGAATGATGAGTGGAGGCGGTCTGCAACCGCTCTACGTTCGCGTTCAGAATCGGACATATTGGAATGTTTTGGTAGATTCTGAAGTGAAATTGGAATATTAAAATGGTTATAGAGAAATAGAATGCAGATTTGGAAATGAAAGTGGGCAATTTGTAAAGTTAAATTAATTATATTTTTTCTTCATTTTTAGCCAAAAATATTTTCCGTATTGTGTGTGCCATTTTTAACAACCAAAATGAATCCTAATTGTGAACTGGGAATGAGGGAAATTTATCATAAAGGTTTTCTTCACCAAAGCAATATAAAGTTGGAGGAAAATTGTCTTTTTTTAGTTTATTGCTGGAATTAATTTGATTTTGTTTGAATGAATAAAATGAAATGAATATATGGCTCTTCTCCACCCCAATCCGCAATCCCCACCCCACGATTTCCAATCCCACCAATTTTTTGCCCTCGGTCAACAACGAAAAGGCGAATTGACTGGGCAATTCGATTTTCACAAAAATAAGCTAAGCATTCACATAACAAGCACAAAAAATAAGCTAAGCATTCACATAACAAGCCCAAAAAATAAGCAAGCAT
The DNA here is from genome assembly GCA_030063045.1 of Pratylenchus scribneri. Lineage (NCBI taxonomy): Eukaryota > Metazoa > Nematoda > Chromadorea > Rhabditida > Pratylenchidae > Pratylenchus > Pratylenchus scribneri. The sequence goes on along the minus strand of JAQSEB010000104.1, from coordinate 755,653 downwards.
TCACATAACAAGCACAAAAAATAAGCAAGCATTCACATAACAAGCCCAAAAAATAAGCAAGCATTCACATAACAAGCACAAAAAATTAAGCAAGCATTCACATAACAAGCACAAAAAATAAGCAAGCATTCACATAACAAGCCCAAAAAATAAGCAAGCATTCACATAACAAGCACAAAAAATAAGCAAGCATTCACATTCTTTTAGTTGGATTCATTCTTTTAACAATTCTTTAAAAGAAAATTTTTTAAAATTTCAGCGTTTTCCTTTTTAAACGATTGGTTAAATTTAATTAATTAAAAAAAATAAATTAAATAAAAATTATTAGGTTGCTTTGGTTGAAATGAAAGGTTAGGTTGGCATTGGCAAGCAAGAATTAAAAGGAAATAGCAACCATTATTAAAGATGGGTGCAGACAAAAAAAGATGCAAGAAATAGAATGATGAGTGGAGAGACGCAGACATAAAAAGCATAAAATTTGTTCTATTTGCTCTGCTGATATACACATCCCATATAAAATTGCCTCTCAGAAGTGCATATATTCCCCTCAAATTGGGAGTCGAGTGGGGAGGTGCGCATCCCCCAACTGTAGCCATCTTGTAGCCATCGTGTAGCCACCAAACCCAGCGCTCTTGAGTGTCTGGTCACCATTCTTGGGTGCAAATCATTTTGGAAGCGCCAGCATTGCCTTCGGGCAACGCCACTAAGAAAACAACAAAATCCAACTCTCTTATGAGCTGTTTGGTCAATTACTCTTCGGAGTTTTTGGAATTAATTTTGGAAACTGCATTGTCTTCGGGCAATGCCCCCAAAAGGATAAGTTATTGAATCCTGACTAATTACCTATTAATGTTTTTTTTTCCCAAAAATTACTCATCATTCATCCTTCCTATTCCTATTCCTTAATCCTTATCATTATCATATCATTTATCAAAAAGTGCGACTGCTGTAAAAATAATTTAAACTATTTTTTAGAAAGAAGAATCAAAAAGAGAGTCAACTTATTATTGTTAATTGCGCAATCGTGATTCATCATCAAAGGAAATGGCTATATTTGGAACAAAATATGTGAAACTTACGCCATTTTTCAAGCGAGCAGTTACCAATAAACAATAGTAAATTAAATTATTAAAATAAAATTAAATTATAAAATAATTTTAGTGTCCCTACATATGCTGCATATGGCGGTTAGTTTTTTAAAGGTTCTTCACTTTAACAAAATTATTTAAGCCTCCGCATTTGTTTTGGTTGTCTATTTCTTCGATTGGAAACGGTTCGCTAAATACATCCCAATGTATAACAAAAGATTCAAAGAAGAAGAATAATTGATCAAATCGCAACAGGGAAAGGTGACAAACAATGATGACCAGCAAGTTATTGCGATAAATATAGGACTATGATTTAGAATATAATGTACCATTCATCATCAAATGTTGTTCTCCATTTTAAATTGAAAAATCAGTAAAAATAAAATATAAATTAATTTATTGCTCAATATTCATTATTTTATTGAATTATATTTACAAAAATTTCATCAATTTTTTAAATGTTAATTTATTTAAATTGAAGAATGACTTCTAGAGCACGTGGCCGAGCAGCAGGAAAGGAACATTCCGTCGAGAGCATTCTGGACAAACGAGAAAAGAATGGGCATGTGGAATATTTACTAAAATGGAAGGACCACCCGGAAAGCATGAACACATGGTATTAAACAAATATTTTAAATTATATTTTAGCATTATTTTAGGGAGCCAGCAACGAATTTGAATTGCCCTGAATTGGTTGAAAAATTCAATAAACAATTAGGCAATATGATGGAGGCGAAGCCGAATGGTACCGTGGAGAATATAATTGGAGCAGCCAAAATTGGCAATGAGGTAAATGTTTCAAAATAATCAAAAAAATAAAATAATTTCAGATTTTCTACCTTGTCAAATATTATGGCAGTGATTTTGTCGAATTTTTGCCTTCCAGAATTGTCTCAAAATCATCTCCACAATTAATTATTAACTTTTATGAGAAGCGATATTCATATTAATTACTAATTTGTGGTTATATTTAACATTTATTTCTGATAAAAGTGTTTAATCTTTAATCCAAATTTTTACAATAAAATCATTGTTGCCAAAAACAATGAAATATTTTTACTCAATTTATTTTCATTTTTAATCAATTTTAATAATCATTAGGATGGCAAATTCATCAAATGTTGAATGTTTATACGCGGATGCTTACGCATTCATTGAACAAGGTTTATGCTACGATGAAGTGAATGATAAGGTCAGTGTCCGATAAATTATAATTTAAAATGTTTTTATTATTGAAGGATAATGCTCGGTCAATGTATGAACGAGGAATGGAAATTGGTGATCAGGCACTCAAAATGGACCAGCAATCCCAAGGAAATTTGAGGAATGGTTTTGTGAATGTACGAAAATTGGTTGAGGAGAGGATTGCCAACATCAAAAACAAAATTGATATCGACCAAAAGGTTTGGAATTGGCCAGAAAAAAAATATTTTTAATTTTTAAGAAAATTGACGAAATTCGATGCAAATTGGATTCAACGGGGGATTTGAGTGCCGGTGATGCTGAACTGTTTTATTGGTTGCCCGGTGGTGTACAATTGGTCATTATTGAGGTAAAATAAATTTACAAAAATTGATTTAAAATAAATTTATTTTGTAGAATTCCAACACAAATGCTCCATCGCCCCCCTCCTCATTGGCCATATTCAAATTTAAACAGCCAAAAGAAGCTTCAAAAATATCACCCCAGCAAAGCACTGTGGCCATTCCCTCTGCTTTCATTCAAATTGGTCCATGGTGCTATCCACTCTCAAAGCAAACGACAATTATGAAAAATGAATTGGGTTTTAACATTTTAATCAAAATTAATTTAATATATTTCTCAAAAGGTGTTTACGTGGTCCCAAATCCAACCAGCGATCATCCGGACATGTTTGTTGGAATTATTTTGCCGCGCGGGATTGAACCCCGATTGGAAGATGAATTTGTTTTTGCTCTACAACAATTTTCGGAACTAAAATCGAGCACCGTTGTGGAAGAGATGAGTCCGGAACAGAGGCAAAGGACCAGCGAACGGATTGCCCAATTTCTGATTAGCACCGGTGAATATTTGGCAAAGGGGACTCAAGATGTGGCCAAAAAGACAGGCGAATTCATGAGCGAACGGGGAGAACAATACCGGGCCAATATGGTTTTAATTTATTTACATTTATTTAATTTAATTAATTAAATTAGGAGCCAACTGACCAACCGATGAACATAAATCCGGCAATTCGTCATGGGGTTTTTGTGCTTCATAAAGGAAGTAAAGTGGTTGCGAAGGTCACCAGATTAGTTCGTGAGTTTTTTTTTCTCATAATTCGAAAATAAATTCAAACTAAATTTTTAATAGTTGACAAAATTGGTGATGTTGGCATTGCCGTGGGCCAAAAGGTGGCAAATAGTTTGAGCGGGGAGAGCGGAGGCGGCCGAATTATCAAAAGCACCACAACCGTGATTGGTGGGGGAATAACCGGTAAATCATTGAATCAATCAATAATTTTAATCGATAATTTTATTATTTAGCTGTTTCGACCGTGTGGATGTCATTGGAAGATGCCTCAAAAACATTGATGCGTTGTTTGGCCAATGAGACAGTGCAAACAGTGAATATCCGGTACAAAATTACATTTAAGAATATTTATAATTTTCACATTTAGTTATGGGGATGAGGCCTCGCAAACCGCCCATCATGCACTTCACGCGGTCGGTCACACAACGTTGGCTGGTTTTCAACTCTACGAGCTGGGGCCGAGGGCAATTGCCGGAAGAAGTAGAACATTTTAAAATATACTCAAGCTAATTTAAAATTTAGTGGCACGTAAAGCCGGTCTCCAATTTGTGCAAGGCGTTTCGACCACAAATGATGCGACCGGCACCGGCAGGGTTCAACCATCCGTGGATGGCAAAAGCGAAGAATTCAAAATGAAGGGATGATCCACCTCGATAAATTCAAAAAATTTCCTATACCTAAAATGAATAATCCAGTACACCAAATCTAATCTTTTTATACTCCAATATCTTTTATTACATAATTTTATTAACATAAATTATAGCAAATTTTATTCAATGAAATAAATTTTTATGAGGGTAAAAATGTGGCCGATGTAAGATATCCGGTGTGGGTGGGTTGCATCGATGGGAATGGGATTAAGTCCAAAATTGGTTCATCAAATTCACTTGTTGTTTCCAATTCTAATCCCATTGCAATCTTTTTGGCATCATCCACCGATTCATATTTCTCAGTGGGAACTTCGACTGCCTAAATTTAATTAAAATAAACATTTTTCTATAAATGCGAAATGTAACCTTCATTTTTTGGGGAACCAATTCGACCGTTTGAATCTCAATAAATCCATGGCGTTCCAGCTCCTCGGCGACGCGTTGAACTTGTTCTAAATAAGTAAAAATTTAAAATGTAAATATTCATTATTTTACCTATGCAAGGAGAAAAGTTGACTAGTCGACCACCGCTCTCCGCATTAAATGCCATTTTACATTTCTCAATTAATGGCCACGGACATGGTAAATCGAGGAAAATTGCATCACAATTTACGGCATCAAAACCCATTGCGTAAACATCTCTTTCAATTATGGTTGCGTTGTTTGCGAGTCCGTGGGCCTAAACAGATAAATAATTGAATTTTGACCCGTTAATTCTTTACTTTGATATCATTTTGAACGGAATTAACGCGTGAAGCATCTACATCATAGGAATAGACATGACCGGTTGGGGCAACGCAGGTGGCGATGGCATGAGTCAAAGAACCACTGCCTTAAAAATTAATATTAAATTTTGAATTTTTGGTAGTGTTGTACCTGTTCCCGTCTCACAAACAATTGAGCCAGGTTTAATGTCCAGCAAAAGGAGGATGGTCCCAATGTCCGGTGTGTATAAAATTTGTGTCCTTTTTGGCAATGTCCGCGTCCACAATGTTGGATTTGCCCTCAACACGTAAATATAACCAGCGGTGGCACTAATTGGCACTCCATAACTGTTCATTTAGAGAATAATTAAATGTCATATAATAAAATTAAAACCTTTTTCCAATGAGGAATTCATGACGCAAAGCTCCATATTTCATATGTAAAGTTTGACCTCTTTTAACAACAATTGAATATTGGTTGGCTAAATCCACATAAACGCAAACTGTGTCATTTTCCTCTATTTTATCATTGTTCTTTAAAAAAGTTGCACCTAAAAATTAAATTTAATAAATAATTTCCAACTTATTCAGAATTTACCATTGCTATCTTGACTAGTTTCTTCGTCCATATTAAATAGGAATTTGATGATAATCACAAAAATTTGACTCCGCCCTTCTCGCCGTCAATATCAATTAAAACTGCTTTGCCTTGATCTTCCAAATGTTGAAGACCTTTCAATAAAACGTCTCTGTCCAATCCGTAGAAAGCTAAAATTTAGCAGAATAATTTAATGTTTAATCTTATAAAACCCACATTCTTGTGTAGCGTCCTCTCCCTTGGTAAGCTCGTAAAGTGTCACAACCGTATTAAGCAATCCAATTGAATTTGCCCACTCGTAAATTAGTTGGCCCCACTCTTCAGGTCGTCTCCAATAAATATTGCAGCGGTTTTTGTTTTTGTCTTTCCACTCCACGTGTTTTTGCTGTTCAAGAAAGTCAAACACAGAGCGAATTCCTGATTCGTCTAATCTACCTTAAAATGATTGCACTTTATTAATTAATTAAATAAAATGAACAAACGGTTGAGACGTCGATTGTTGAACAAATCCGATTTAGCAATTTCCTCTAAATCGACAATATAAATTTTATTGAATTGGCAATAATCAAGCACTAATCGGCCCCAAGCTTTTAATTGTTTATCTTTCGTAGAAAGATTTGGTTGAATTCTGCACAATTTAATTAATTAATCATTGAAAATCAAAATATTACGTGAAAAAAGGTGGAAATTCAAAATGCCACGGCCATTGAAAATTCATAGATTGATTTTCCAATTTATCAATTACTTTATTTGCTTTAAAAAATTTAATTTACATCAAATGATTATGGTTTGATCAGTTTAAAGGTTTAACAAAAATAAAACCTCCTTCGTTTTTGGTTTGCATTCTTAGATTCTGTATATTTAAAAACCTTTCAAATCCTATTTAAAAATCGGAAATTTTGTTTATTCCTAAAAATTAAATAAATAGCATACAAAGAATTCTAAGCAGACAATCATAGCATAGAAATAGAATGTTAAAAATTAAGGAAGGGAGAAAAAAGAAAATTGCTTTCGATTGGTTTTGTGGTTTTGATGAATTGTTTAAAAAAGAAAAACCCCAAACTAAAACTAATATTAAACCAAATTCACTGGAATAAGAATGCTAACTTGTTTAATGTGTATAATAAAGAATTAATTTGAGATATAAATTTTACAATCAATTTTCACGTTTAGGCAAATTTAATCGATAAATAATGAAATTGAACGTTGCATATCAAAACTTTCGAGTTTGAAGATGAGAAGAAATTCCGCATTTTCTACGAGAAGCGAATGGCCCAAGAAGTGGATGCGGATACTCTCGGCGATGAGTGGAAGGTTTACAAAAATTACGTTTAAAATTTTATATTCTACTGAACAATTTAGGGCTATGTGCTTCGCATTACGGGAGGAAATGACAAGCAAGGATTTCCAATGAAGCAGGGCGTAATCACCAATGGCCGTGTCCGACTGCTTTTGTCCAAAGGTCATTCGTGTTATCGCCAACGACGACGTGGTGAGAGAAAGCGCAAATCTGTTCGAGGCTGCATCGTTGATGCCAATCTTTCCGCCCTGGCTTGCATCATTGTGAAGAAAGGTTTGAATGAAATTTGTTCCAATTTAAATTATTTTATATTGTTAGGCGAAGGTGAAATCGAAGGCCTGACTGACAAGGTCGTGCCACGCCGCCTTGGCCCAAAACGTGCCACCAAGATTCGTCGCTTATTCAATCTGAGCAAAGAGGATGACGTCCGCAAATATGTTATTCGCCGCACAATTCCGGCAAAAGAAGGTTTCCAAATTTTTCATAAAAAAATTTTGAGTCATCCCCAACAGCTTTTAATTTAGAGTTTAGTAATGATCATGAATGATCCTATAGTTTTGTTTAGTCTTCCATTTATATTAAATAGTTAAATCATAATAAAATAATGGCACTATATGAAAGAAGGCCCTTTTTGAAAAATTTATTTCAATGTCATGAAATGAAATACTAATCGACTCATCTCGATGAGCAGAGGGCAGAGCACGTTTCTGCTATTGTTTTGCATAAAAGTCAAAATTTAAAAAAAATTAATTTTAAAATTCTACCAATAAGACCGATCGGACTGGTAATGGAATTGTATATAAAGACTACATTTCTTCAGTCTCAGGTCTTGAATTGACATTATAGATCTGAAAAGAGCAGCGCTCGATTGGAAAGAGAATCCCTGACTCAACCTCAAACCGATATATATTTACAATTTTACCGATCGGACCGGTGATGGAATTATACATATATAAAGGCGACATCTCCTCAAACTTAGGTCTTGAGTTGACATTATAATTCAAATAAAAAGGCAAATTGAACTGTTCAAAATATGGTTAGGGGTTTAGGTTTAGGCTTTAGGGTTAGGGTCAAGGATAGGATTGAACGGAGTGAATTTCGCGGAGCGACGAGCGAAGCGACCAAAAATTTTTAAAAAGGGCCTTCTTTCATATAGAGTCAAATAATTATTAACATTATCTTAAAAATGCTTTTAAATCAAAGCCATAACTCATAACCATAATATGTATTAAATTCTTCCTTTAAGGGAAGAAACCTCGCACCAAAACGCCCAAAATCCAGCGTTTGGTCACACCAATCACTTTGCAACGTAAGCGTCGACGAATTTCCCTCAAGAATAAGCGCCGCGTGAAACGCCGAGAGGAAGCTGCCCTTTACCACCAGACTTTGGCAAAATATGCAAAGGTTTGAATTATTTTCTTAAATTTTAATAATTTATTTTTTCAGGAAAAACAAGCTGAGAAGGCTCGTCGTCGTTCTTCGGCATCGCAATCCAAGACATCCGAATCAGAGCCGAAGCATTCCTTCACAAAGAAGAGTGGACAGAAATGAGTTAATTGAATGAGATGAATGAAAAAGGAGGAAAAATGACCGATTTTATTTGGAAATATTCCTCTCAATTTTGATTGAATATTGTTTTTGTTAAAAAATTTTGTTGATTAAAAATGAAGAAAAATTTGTTTGCCCAATTATTCTTATTAAGTTTGAACACAATTATTAAAATATTTTTCCATTAAATTTCGACTTTTTAATTTCCATTTTTTATTCAAGTCAAAGTCAATCATCAAAAGATGTGCCAAATTGATGAACCACTACTTGGAATTTCTGGGCAAAACCACCGCTTCATCTCTTCTTCTGGCGGTGATGGATACCTTCACCGACTGTTCAATTGGAGGAATGCGGAAGAAGAAGACGGGAGCGGGGACGAAGAAAAAGGCAGCCATCACAACGATCGAGCGTCAGCCGAGAAAATGAAGAAGGTTGGTTGGTTTTAGTTTTTCTCTCCAAATTGATTGATGGAAGGGATGGAAAATAGCTGACTGAACTGACTGCCTAAAAACTAAATATTCGCTATTCCCTTCACTCGGCTCTCGCGGCGGCAGTTTTTTCCTCCTCCTTCCACTGTTTTAACTCTTTAAATCGAGTCAGTTTTGCTCTCTTAGGAAATCACCCACATCCATCAGTTCCTTTCCAACCATTGATTTTCCCTTTCCAACATCAGCAACATTCATTCTCCCGATTGCTTTACTTCTTCGCTTCCACTTCGTCTTCCCTTCCCTTTTTTTACTGACACCTGCGCCAGCCGTTTTGTTCATTCCCCCATTGCCCAACCCAAAACCCTACATCTTTTCGCTGCGCTCTGCTCCAATCCACCAACCGTCTTCCGCCGCTCCCTCCTATTTATTTGCGATCATCCTCTCTTCCTCCCTTCTATCCCATCCGCCATTGTTCGCCCGCACGCTTCCCCTTCCCCTCCTTCCTTCGCTCTCCTCGCTCATCATCATTTTTTTCCAACTTTTAGCCTGCCGACAAATCGTTCATTTTCATCAACCAACCACTTGCCTTTTCCTCCCATTTCCCTCCTCATCTTCATCTTCTTCCCCCGCAGCAAACAATCCAACCAACCAACCAACTTCATCCTCGCCAGCCAGCCAGACTAACTAACTTTAATAATAATAAAATCATAAAAAACGATCGGGGCGATGGCTGTGGCGGCGGCAGTAAAATCACATTTTTCGCGATTTAATTAGGGCGCTTCCCGCTCCCCTTTTCTTCTTCCTACTTGAATGGAATGCAATTCTCCCCCATTTTATGCGCTATTATGTTTTATTATTCGGGTTTTTTTTCCTGTCTCAAAAATGCGGATGAATTTTCCCTTCCCCTTTGATTTTTGTTGCGATTTTTTCCCTTCTTTTTTATTTACGTTTTCATTCTTTTTATTGTTTTTCCGCATATGATTCAACCATTATTCATCCATTCTTCATTCTATTCATTTGAATTTATTCCCCCCTACCCTATTCCTTAACTACCTACAATTTTATTAATATCCAATTTCTTTCTCCCTCCATTATTCATTCATCCATTCCGCGCATTTTTTAAAGCCGCCATTAAAAAAATAAAATTAACGGGATTGTCAGACAAAAACAAATTAGTGCGCATGTCATTATTATCCCCCCCCCCCCCCCCCCATCAGTCCATACCACAATCAAGCAATCAGGTTATTTAGATCAGGTAAGGGGAGGGTCATATTAACGACCACCGATGAATGATGCTGATTATTTGTGACAATTTTTGACTATTTGCGATCAAAAATGTGAAGGGGTTAGTCCTTCCCTTTTCCATCAAACCGCATCCAAAAGCTTGGCAAAACGCCTTCACCCTATATATTCCCACCATTTTGCCCTTTTCAATTGTAAAATATAAGACGGGAGGAAAAGTGAATAAAGACGGCCGAATTCCCTCACTCTTGACATAGAAGAACGGACCCTTTTTTGAGTATAGCCAAAAATACTGACTGCCAGTTGGTTTGTTAAGGCAAAAAGGGAATAGGGACACCCCAAACAAACCAAAGGCCCTCTCCCTAAATCGAAGCATCAGCCACCATTTATATGGGCAAAGATAAGAAGGCGGTAAGAGAGAATGGGAATGGAGAAATGAGGCAGAAAGCAATTGGCCGGCTGGCAGCAGTAGCTGGTCGGTTGGTTGGTTGTTTAGAGGTTCATCGTGCTCATGGAAACCACCACCGACGAGAGCGAGCACATTCCCCTTCCTTTCCCCCTTTTCCCATTCTTCACTGCTCATTTGTGATGAGAAGGGGGATGAATGGAGCATGATGGAAGGTGGAGGAGGAAGAGAAGAAAGGAGCGGAAGACTAAGTAAAAAAGGATGGGCAATTCCCCTTTTAAGGGATGTATAGCTCTGCTCTCGCCCTTTCCCCCTTATTTGGCTGCTATTCACTCTCGCGAACAAATAAAATGATGTAGGCGGGCGCGGATAATAGGGTGAAATGAAAGGGAATTATCCCTCCCTTCTTTTCAATTTCGCATAATCAAAGTGCACAAAAAATGCTGCGCACAAACATTCCTCCCCCTTTATTTTGAAATTTATTTTTCAAAATTAAAAATATTTCCTAATTCTTTGTTATTTCTCAATCTTCCTTCTTCCATTGTTAATTCATAAAAAGGCCCAAAAATTGGCATTATTCCCAAATATTTTCAATAATTTCGAGAGCAGTCATTCTTCTTTTCAATTCAGCCCAAATTCCCATGACCCCTTCACCGCCAATTCCACTAGCCCTCTTTTATCATCTCGAATTTCACGCGTTCCTTCTTTCCATTATTTCATAGTGCGTAATTGATCCGGCTGCGTAATGGAATGGTTTTCCCCCTCCCCCTTGAAACACTGTGCCATTTTTGTTTGCGTTTTTTAAGTAAAAATGCCTCCTCCACATCAAAACTAAATCTTGCAAATTTTTCTATTGCAATCCATTTTTTACTGTCCCCTCCCGCAATGCTTATCCTCCCTCAATCCTTTTCTTCTCTCCAATTTTCGGCTTTCGCTTATTCAATTTAGGGAATGTGGCCGAGACTGGCTGCTTTCTTTCTTTTTTCTCGCCCATCTTTCCCCTCCTCCTCCTCCCGCGTTCACTGCTGCCAAAGTGCCATTATTTTTTGGCCCCAGCATTTTGTTGGCTTTGACTTTTTGTCAATTTTTAACTGCCCAAAAAAATTCTCTCATCATTTAGTCAATAAAAATGCCTATTTTTGGCCAACTTTTAAGATGCGCTTGAGTATGGCATTTTGGCCATATATTCTCCCATTTTTATCCACAATCGTCCCTCTCCTATTTTTCCACTTGGTTTGCCGGTCGATGATGCTTTTCACCCACCAAAAATTGCGACAAAAGAATTCATCGTCCACTTTTTTATATGTTTATTCGCCAATTTGTTATTTGTTGTTTACTCCATTTTATTATATCGTTTTTTTTTGATAAAATACAAAACCATTCTCCTTTCCTTCCAATTCCAACCATTTTAATGAGGGGATAATATCTACTTTACGTGTTGAGGAACGCGAAATGAGGGAAGAGGGCAAGTAGCGGATTAGTTCTCCTCTAAATGCGATCAATAAATAACAAAGAAAATTTAATTAGCCTCGACATTTTTTGGCGGATTATGCGCGAAAAATTCACCCCTTGCGCACATTTCCTATTAAAATAAATGAATGAATAATCGTGAAAAATGTTCCAACAAACTCGAATAAATTATTCCATTCACTAAAAAAATAATAAATTTACAGATTAATTTCTCATCGGAATCAGTGGATAGCCGGAATTCGGAGAATATTCCTCAAGAGAAGGCCAATCAACAAGGTGAAGCGCTGGCTGTTACCGGCCAAAATCCCCCGCCGCCGTCCAGAGCTTCGGCCGCTCGAAACAGAGGAACAACAGGCAGACCACCCCCTCCTCATCAACATCATCCAACATCACAATTGCCGTCCTCAACTCGCCGTACAATGCCCAAATTTTTGCATACACTTTGCTGTTGCATTCGGCCTGACAATTACGGCAAAAGTGAGCATATTTTAATATACAATTATAATTAAAATTGATATTTTTAGAGAATGATTCGTCCAATTCTGCCGCAGATGGATGCGATCCAAGAACTTCGTTGCCAATTACGCAGGCCACCAAAGGTGGTCATGCTCATCAACCATCGAATGCATTGTTACCACCAATCAAATCTGGAGGAATCCGGCAAAGATTGGCGCCTCGTCCCGAAACCTCCTCAAAAGGAACACAACTGGTCCTTGGCATTGGCCACAACAACAACAATAACACAAATAATAATAACATTTTGCCCAATTTGGGTGCTGAACAAAATAAACGACAGGTTTAAATCTAAAAGATAATTTTTTTAATTTTATTTTTTCAGCAAGAACATCATTTCCTTTTGCAACGGGTTTTGCCTTCGGATGCCAATCGAAAATGTTTAATTGTTGATTTGGACGAAACACTGGTCCATTCTTCATTTAAGGTAATTTCATTAGTTAAATTAAATTTTAATTCTCATATTAAATTTAAATTAGCCCGTCAAAAATGCCGATTTTGTGATTCCAGTCGAAATTGACAATGTCGTTCATCAAGTCTATGTGCTCAAAAGGCCTCACACCGATCATTTTTTGGAACGGATTGGCTCCCTTTTTGAATGCATTCTTTTCACAGCCAGTCTAGCAAAGGTACCGTTTATTAATTATATTTTTATAATTAATTTAATTTTAGTATGCGGATCCAGTGGCAGATCTTCTTGATAAGCGGAGAATTTTTCGAACTCGACTTTTCCGCGAATCATGCGTCTTTTTTGAAGGGAATTATGTGAAGGTGAATTATTTTTAACTAAAATATTTATTTAAATTTATTTTCAAAGGATTTGGAACGATTGGGCAGAGATTTGCGAAAAGTGGTCATCATTGATAATTCACCGGCTAGTTATGCCTTCCATCCGGACAATGCGGTCAGTTTCATCATTCTAATATTATTAATAAAAATTGGGTAAATCTCGATTCGTATTTCGTAACATTTATTTTTCCCTGGATTTTTGGTCTTATTAACTTTTTCATGGCGAATGGTACTAAACAAATAAAATTGATGCCCCTCCCTTATAAAGTAAGAAAGAACATAGGGCAATTTGAAAACACTAACTTATATAACCAATTAGCGCAGTGGTATGTCGCTCGATTTAGTGTATGGGGAAAAGGACAAGAATGGTTCGATTCCCATTGGGGGCTTATGATTTTTTTAAAATTTTTTTGCGATTAGGGCAAAAATAAGGACACCAAATGGCGCTTTTATTTTAATTAATTAATTAATTTTTTTTAGATCGCCGTCCGGACATGGTTTGACGATCCAAATGACACGGAATTGCTCGATTTGTTGCCAATGCTTGAGGAATTGGCCCAGGCGGATGACATCTACCGAGTGCTGGGCACAGTCCCTCCTCACCAACAGCCTCGGTGCCTGACTCCATCCGAGGATTTGATTCAACCGCCGCCAATGGCCTCCTCATCGCCAATCACCCAAGTGGCCGATCCAAGCAATGGAGGAGGATCACAGCCTCAGCCATGGAAAAGAAAAGTTGAAACTGGAGGAGGAACAATCAACAACAATAACCGATTTGCCCTTGGCAATTCTTCAAATGGTCGACCAACAACTCGATTCGGTGGCATTGGAAATTCAAATGGCAGTGGAGAAATTAAACGGCCAATCACAATGGTCAGTTTTTGGGAAATAATTAAAAAGGGATTAGAATATAAATATGCCATCAAAAATAAATTTATTTTATTTTCAGGAATCTGTTCCTCCAACCACAAGGCGATAACAGCAGTTGAATGAATGCTCATCAATCAAATCCAAAAAAAATGCTCCAGAATGGATGAAATCAAAAAAAAAAAAAGATGAATGAATTTCGTCAATTCCAGGAAGTGATCTTTGTTGCATTCTGGAGCCTTCCTTCCCAATTCCTTTTACAATTTTTCACTTTGTTAGAACACATTGTCCATATATTCCTCTTTTTCCTTCTCCATTTATCTATTCATCCAATTTTTATTCTCTCCGGTGAATCTACACTCATCAATTTTGCCTCAATTCGGCTTCCAAAATGTATACAAAATCACAATTCTCACAAATTATTTCATTATTTTCCCAATTATTTTTATACTCCTCTTCCCCCACAATTTTTTGTCCAACATTTGCACACTAAATTGATCATTATATCCCCCTATATTGATTCCCGGTTGAATATGAATTGATTATTTGCCTTTCTCATTTTCACATGTTATTGTTGTCAATTATCCTCCCAAATAAAAACTTTGCAAGAATTCACTTCTTTATGGTGCGATCGGAATAAATGGGAAATTTTATTGTGTTTTTTTAGCAATACCCTACCCCACATCCACAGTGATCCATTCTCCCTCTATAAACGTGTCCAATCATTTGTGGTTAATTTGAAAAAATGCTCTCCAATTTGGCATTGTTCACTGTTTTTTAAACCCTTTCTTTGGTCCCAATTGCCAAATCAACCAATTAAATTCCCCAATTGCCCTTGCAAACTATTTTATGAATTATTTTTTATCCCCCGGATGTATTTGTTTCATTCTTCCAAGTGCCTTGCTCCATTTCGTACAATTCCCCCAATGTTGTAAATTCAAATTCCTAGAGCATTCCCGGTCCCACTTCTCATTTCCAAAATTTTATTAGTGGAAGAATTATATTAATAATTTAATTAAAAATCCATCGGTGAATCCTCCCTCCTCTCCCGCCACCTTTTGTATTTGCCAATTTGCTCACAATCACTTCCCTCCTCCCGTGTTGGAAAAATAATTTTGTACTCGTCAAAAAAATTTATACATATTTAATACATAAATAAATATATTCTAGAGATTTGATTGATGTTAATTTATATTTAGTTTTATTGAATTAGTGAAATCTCTACTTAGTTTGGGTTGGAAAATCTTTTGTACAATAATACAACTCTAAAATAAAAATACGAAAATAAAACGTTTGTCATAACATAAAAAGAGTAATCTACCATTACAATAATTTGAAAAAATGAATTACTTTTATATTTTCTGCAATGCATTTTGTGGAATATTTTGTTATGCCAGTGCCAATACTGATTCACTTATTACGAGTTGACTATCCGTGCTTTTTTCTAAAATTCCAATCAACATTTCTCCTTCCTCTTCTCACTTATTCAAAATTTTGAAGGGGCAAAGAAAATTAACATTGAAGATTGAACCTGCCCTAAAGTTAAATTCACATTCACATCCTATTTCAATTCTACAGTATTTTGAATGGGAAAGGAGAAATAAATAAAGGAGAAATGACAGATTTGATCCATGCCCTAAGGGCATCTCACATACAGTAACCCGCATTACTTCCCTTTTTCACCGAATAAGTATGAGGAATTTATAATCGCAAATCAGAATTTACAATTACAAATCAGAATTACAATTACAATCGCAAATCAGAATTTTACAATTACAATCGCAAATCAGAATTTTACAATTACAATCGCAAATCAGAATTTTACAATTACAATCGCAAATCAGAATTTTACAATTACAATCGCAAATCAGAATTACAATTACAAATCAGAATTACAATTACAATTACAAATCAGAATTACAACTACAATCGCAAATCAGAATTACAATTACAATATCAGAATTACAATTACAATCGCAAATCAGAATTACAATTACAATATCAGAATTACAATTACAATTGCAAATCAGAATTACAATTACAATCGCAAATCAGAATTTTACAATTACAATCGCAAATCAGAATTTTACAATTACAATCGCAAATCAGAATTACAATTACAATATCAGAATTACAATTACAATTGCAAATCAGAATTACAATTACAATCGCAAATCAGAATTTTACAATTACAATCGCAAATCAGAATTTTACAATTACAATCGCAAATCAGAATTTTACAATTAACAATCGCAAATCAGATTTACAATTACAATTACAAATCAGAACAGATGAAATTTACAACTCTCAAATGCCTAAAGCAACATCATAATCATTTTTATACCCAACACCATTAAATTCATCCAACCTTTCTAATCATTTTCTAAGAATATGAGCCCCTTTTAGACTGTCTTCGAATTCAACCACTTTTTCTCCATTCAATCAGCTCCAATCATCCTAGGTGATAAATAAAAATTGCAATTTGCACATCGGGCGATTATTTTGCTCAACATTTTCAGTTTTCACCTTTTATTATTCGTTTCAAATTTAAATCCCTCTCCACTCTCCATTCAATCCCACTTTCTCAGCCAATGACCTGCCTCCTTGCCCATTTTCCATTCCCCGTTTGTGACAGATTTACGACCGGCTGGCCAAAAGCGGCAAAGACGAAAATGAAGACGGCAAACAATTGCGCCCCCATTTTTTGCACAAAGAAAAATAGTAGGGTGGGGTTAGAAAACAACAAATTCACCCCTTCGAGTGAATCCATCCATTTCATTTGTGTTTTGGCGGATGGTCGGCTGCCCCGTCGGAAGGCGATAAAATAGGGCTGAAAAATGGGAATAGAATTGGTGGAATAAAGGGGGGGGGGGGGGGGAGAGCGGCCCGAACAAAGGCCATTGGACCACCCGCAACATGGGTGGTGGAATTGGTTTTGGGGTAATGGCAAATGGAGAAAAGGCAAAAAATGAGCAGCCTATCAGCGACGAACGATGAAAATGATGGCTTTTGAGAGAATGGTGGGATGGGCGAATTGGATGGAATTGTGAAGGAATGATGGCATTGAAATGGAGAGTGGAATGGATGGTGGGGAATTGGCCATCAAAATGAATGGGCCAATGGGCAAAATAAATGGCCATTTTTATTCATTCTTCACAGTCCCAAATTTCCAACCAAAGGCCAACAAATTCCATCGTTTTGGACCTCAATCTGCCTTCCATTCAATTCCTCCACCAATTTTAGGCCACCCATATTCTTCCCTGTTATTTAGGGGCCAAATTGAAGGAAGGCTTCTTTCCTCCGGCATAAATCTTCACTTGGGCATTTTTGCCAGTCAGAACTAGTTTTTCGTTGAACTTACACCTAAAATTCGTAATCCAGTCAATTTGTTTACCTTTTGGAATAGAAATATGAACAAAGAATAATAAAAAATTATAAATTATGCATCTTTCTTCCTTCCAATTTCAATCTTTCAATTGGTTTTTCTCCTCGACAACTGTTCTTCGTACTCCACTCCTTCCATTCTGCCAGTCCCCCTTTGGAAATATTACTTAAATTTGCCCAAAAGGGGAATCAAAATCGACTGACTAAATCGAATGCAATTTTTCCTTTCATTCTCCAATTCTCACACCCACTTTTTCTCCTAAATGTTTTATCACTTTTTATCCTCCAATTTATTTGCGAAATTTTTGCTCAGTTTAATTGAATTAAATTTGCACAAAACATTTTCCGGAATAACCGTCCACTTCAATTATTATTTATTCGATTTTTGAATTCATTTTCCTTTAATTATTTTATTTAAATTTCATTCCCACATTCCTTTAATTAGCTTAAATTCCGCGTGTGGTCCCCCTTCCAATCTCAAATCTCATTCTCCCATATTATTTCCTAGAATCATGTTACTCTTTTATGCTGGTTGCCAAATCAAACGCGAAGGAATTGGGGCGAAATTATTGCAAAAAATTGCTGCCTCCCTCATTTTTAATATAAAATATTGGCCATCATGAATTCCGGGAATCTAATTCAAAATGGAGGGAATATGGCTTTTGTTGAATTAATGAGCTCCCAAAAAGAGGGTGGCGGATGAGGTGAAGCCTATCGTATTGGGTGGCCTATTTTCAGTACAATCTCATCCCCTCTCATCCCCTCTCTTCTCCCATCATTTCCCTTCCATCATTTCGCGAAACAAATTTGCGAAATTGAAGTTTTTATGGTTGCCATTTTTCCCATTACCCCATTTTTTGCCTTTTTGCCCTTTTCCAACACCGCCAACCGTCAATCGAAAGAATGACAAAAATTAATTATAGCGGATTATTTGTACCCACCAATAATTTTCATCTGCTGGCCGGAAACACGCAAATTGGGCCAAAGAATATTTAATAGAATTTGGCCAAGGCGAATTTGTTGCTGGCTGGGTGGTCCACTAATTCAATTTTTGATTTTGCAAAAAAAAATTGCTGGACATTTTTAGGGAGATTGAAAATTGAATTTTGACATTTTGGGTGGTCCCCTCCTTCTCTCCAAATTGGCCTTAATTTAATTTTCGTCAATGAATTCTTGCGAATGGCTTTTTAATGCAAATTTTATAACTTTAAATTGGCACCGGAAATATGCAAAAATTATAACAATTTGATTGAATAATTTTGATTAAATTTTTGCCAATTCCATATTTGGAAAGCAATACTCCCTGGCTTTTTAGTATTTTTCCCTCAAAAATGTAATAAAGCAATGCTTTTTTGGTTTTATTCCTTCCTTTCAGGGTGGTCCTCCATCTTTCTTTTCCTCCCATTTCCGCCAACACATTTGCGAATTTGTTTTTTTTGCCCCTCTCCATTCCACTCTTGACCACCCAAAACCCAATTATTTTTGCTCCAAATGCTCCCTCGGGAAGAAAATGGCAGGCCAAAGTGAGAATGTTGGCCAACCGGATTCAAATTTAGCGCAACAGGCAAAAAGGGGAATGTCGGCGGAAAATAAAAGCCAAAAAAATGGCTGAATTGGCGCAAAATGCCATTTGCCAACCCATTTGGGAGGGAATGAAAAATGGAAAAGGCACGCAAACCTTTGGCTGAAATCGTAAATTACATTGGAGGCATTTTTTTGTGCCAAATCCCCAGGGTGGTCCATTTCCGCCCTTTTGTATATTTCCAATCCAATTTTCCCCCGAAACCGAATTAAGTGGCCATCAAATTATTTGTTTTACACGCAAAATGGGAATAAATTGAGACTGGCTTTGCCATAATTTCGTGCGCAACAAGTACACAAACAATTCATCGGGGAAATATTGAAAATTAATGGAAAAAAGTTGACTAATTTTTATTGGCCAATGGGAAAGTCAGCTGCCATTTTAAAAGTGCAAATCACTGAAATTTAATTGCAAAAAATAATCCGGGTGGTCCTTTGGACCTTGGCTGAGGAGAATTTCAGTGAAATTCAATTTAAAATTCAATCAAAATTTTCGCAGCCATCATTTTGGCACGCAAAAATTGATGCCGTACCCAGTACCCACCGGCCACCGCACATCAAATTCACAAATTTCATTTCGTCAATTTTATGCTCTAAAAGTGCGCAACACAAACCACAAATTGAGGGGAGAATAAAATGCCCCTTTAGAAAGGAAATTTAACAAATTTGAATGTCACGCGTTTTTTTTTTGCCAACACCCAAAATTCAACGATCCAGACGGATGGCCTAAAATCAACTCATATTGATATTGATGTATTGGCCAATTGGTTCCTGGTTCCATTCCATAATTATAGGAAAATTGTTTAAAATTCGGAAACAATGCAAAGGGAATATATCCTCAGGGGATTAATGTCAATTTCAATGCTATCCTAAAATTAGATTCCCATTCGAATGAGAATGAAGCCCAATCCGCCCTGGGTGGTCCCACCATCCATTCCATCATTTTCACCAATTTTTCACGTGTCCCGAATGTGTTCCTTTTAATTTCCCTCTGTGGGGTTTTGCTTTTTATTTTTGGTCTTTTTTTTTTGCTACCCAATAAGAAATCATCGCATGGAAACATTATTAATAAAATATCTCAAGTCATCGAGAATTGCCCACTTTTTCGCGTGCACTTTTTCCCTTCATCCAGCTGCCCCCACCCAATCCCCCTCCCTAAATTTACCAAGAATTATGCAGCATGAGGCCATAATATAATTTTTCGTCATGTACCCAAAACCCAATTCACCCTTTCCGTCAAAATTTGTCAAATTTTAAAATTCTACGTAAAGCGCAAAATGTTTAAAAAATTTAAATAATTTGCGTATGGCAAAAAATGTGGAGGCGGAAAACGCACATTAAAATCAGCTAAAAATGGGGCGTGATATTATATTTTATAAAGGTGTTGATATTTTATAAAATATCAAATATAATTTTGTAAATTTCATCAAAATACAAACAAATGCAAATTTCCCTTATTGGCCAAGCAGTGACATTTTAATTGATGCTTGAGGGTTATTTTTATTCTCTTATAAAGATATAAAAAGGCAGGGATACTATCTCTTAAATGCTAAACCCCGGCATTCGGATACAAAAACCCAGAGAAAATTCTGTGATTTTAATTCCGCCTGTTCTGATTTGTAATTGTTTGTAATTGTAATTCTGATTTGCGATTGTAATTGTAATTCTGATTTGTAATTGTAATTGTAAAATTCTGATTTGCGATTGTAATTGTAATTCTGATTTGCGATTGTAATTGTAATTCTGATTTGCGATTGTAATTGTAATTCTGATTTGTAATTGTAATTCTGATTTGTAATTGTAATTCTGATTTGCGATTGTAATTGTAAATTCTGATTTGCGATTGTAATTGTAATTCTGATTTGCGATTGTAATTGTAATTCTGATTTGTAATTGTAATTCTGATTTGTAATTGTAATTCTAATTCTAATTCTGATTTGTAATTGTAATTCTGATTTGTAATTGTAATTCTGATTTGTAATTGTAATTCTAATTCTGATTTGTAATTGTAATTCTGATTTGTAATTGTAATTCTAATTCTGATTTGTAATTGTAATTCTGATTTGTAATTGTAATTCTAATTCTGATTTGTAATTGTAATTCTAATTCTGATTTGTAATTGTAATTGAGATTTCCGCCTATTTGCCCCAATTTAATTCCGCCTATTCTGACTAAGAGATATTTTAGCAAAAAATTTTAAACCAATCAAAAACCCGGCAAATGCCCTGGGATTCCCTTATTATATATCGTATCATTAAAAACCAAGTGAGATCTCCTGATTTGCCCTAGGCATCAATCACTTTCGAATATTTTCAACTAGAATTTGATCCTCAATTTTCCATTAAAAATCATCGCAATGCCTTTTTTTGTCAATTTCTCAGTCAGATTCCCTTCTTATTCCCATGCAAAATGTTCTTCCATTTTTCCTCATTCAAAAATTAGTCGAGAGACCATTGAATGATTTTTGGCCCGAACCATTAAATGAACATTCATTTCATACACAACAAAGAAGCGCAATGAAGAAACGAGTAGTTTTTTCGCCACTTTTTTTGCTTTTGGTCCCTCAAGGCCAAATGGAAGGGAGGAGGGAATGATGAGAAGAAGAAGATTGAATGAAGGGATGCAACGAAGATAGGCGAAAAAGGGGAATTCGGTGGAAGAAGGGGGTCCATTCCTCCATTCCATTCTATTCTATTCGAGTTCGGCTGCTGCTAAGATTGAGGGGCGGCTGGCAGCAGCAGCTTCGGTTGCTGCCAGCCGCTGTTTTTTTGCCCCTTCAATTCTTCCCCCATTCACATCACATCCCTTTTCTTCTTCCTCCTCCTTTCTTCCTCCTCATTCGTCGGCGCCCAGCACGGCCGGCTGCCCCCTTGCCCCTCCCCTGTGTTTGTTGCGATTTGTGTGGTCCGGGTTGAGGGGGCCGGCTGGCTGAATGGATGGTCCCCTCCCATTCCCATTCCATCCATCCATTTTGCCCGCTCGCGTGTTTGCTTGGGGGGAAGGCGGCTGGCCCTTGGGGGGAGAATTTTGGTGCTGCCGCCGATGGTGATGGAGGAGGAGCGGTTTTTTTCCTTCGCAACACTTTTTCCTCCATCCATTCTCCTTCCAAACGACTCCTTCTTCCTCCTTTCGGGTCCCCTTCTTCCCATTTTTTTCATCTTCGCCAATTCTTCCTTCAACCAACCGACCATACAACGACCTTCTCCTCCTCCTCCTCCTCCATATTCATTCATTCATCCATTCTTCATTTTGATAACCTAAAAAAATATTTCTTACTTTTTTTTGTGGTTCCATATTCTCCTATGTGAATTATGCCTTCAATAATAATTTGAAGGCTGCGCAACAATTTGAGAGCAACAACCTTTCGCGCATCCTTGATCTTCGCACTTTAATCCCCACAGATTCACCAAAATTGACATTCGAACATTAACCCCGCCACATCCATAATTGGGCAGTACAATGAATTCGGCATTTGAAGGATTTAATGGAATCAAATATTGGATATTTTGAAGGATTTATTATTGAATTGACTTGGCCACGAATATAATCCCAATCCAAATTCCAAACCAATCTGATGTGGAGGATTGAATTTTCGTTTTCACTTCCTCCTTCCATTTAAGCCGCTTAAATTTGCTGCCAAAAATGTCCTTTTTATTCCAATTTTGTCTGGCCAAATTTTCAGCATTTTCCGTAAAGGATTTTGGTGGGTTTTTGCATTGTTTTAGCATATTTAATAGAGGAAAAATATGGAAAAACAAATGCAGTCAATTTGGCCACCCAAAAGGGTGAAAAGGGCATTCCAATGAATGAATAAATTTATGCAAAATGGATGCCACCCAAAAATAATGCATATTTTATTATTGTTTTTGTTGTTTTTCTCCCAATACAAAAATCATCCAATGCCCTCGGCGGATTGGTCCATTTTCTTGGCCCTCTCAGATTTTCCTTCCAATCAGCGATTCCCGATTCCCTTTACCATCCATCTAATCAAAACCATTTCACCCCATTTTGAAAACATTCTATGGCCCATAAATTGTCCACCAATTCCAACAAATAACCCATCCCCAATTCCCAATCAACTTTCGACCTTCCATCGCCCCCCAATCTATTCCCCCCCCCCCCCCCCCCCCATCCAATCCATCGCCGGCCCAATTCCCTTCCACCAACCACTTTTTTGCCCATCATCGGTCGACGCTCTCGACTCTTCTTTCCCATTTTTACCTCCTCACTTTTTTCCAGCCAGCCGCTCTTCGGCCTCCTCCCCTTTTAGTGTTGCGAATGCCACACACGAAGGCAAATGGCTCAATTGAGAATGAAAAAGGCGCAGGGAATTGAGAATGGCTGGCGAACAAAAAAATGGGCGAGTTGGGAATGGATGGAGGGAGGGGAGGGGAGGCTGGCAGCTAAAAATTGCTGCGAGGCGGAAAATTGGTTGGGCGAAAAATGGAAGGCAATGAGAAATTGAAATGGTGAAAATAGAATAGAGGCGGCTGGCTGGCAGCAATGAAAAAGGAAGAAGAATGGCGAAAGGAAGAATGGACAGCTGGCAGGATGGAATGAAAGGGAGGCCGGCTGGCAGCAACATTTGCGCCCAAATAATATTTCTTTTCTTTCTCTCTGCTGGTTGATTGCCCTTTTCATTGGGGTGAGAGGCCACTTTTTTGCCCCTTTTGTGAAGCAGCCAGTCTCCTCTTTTGGCCCCTTGGGTGGTCCTTTTTTGGGCGGGGCATGGCGAAAAATGGGGAGGAAGTGGAATGGGATGAGGGGAAAAAGGCAGTAGACTGCCCTCGCCGTCTCCATTTCGCCGCCCATTCGACATTCGCAACCCTCAAAAAAAGCGAAGAGTGCAGCCGGCCGGCCGGCTAGCCATTCTGCCAGCCGACTGCCGGTGGTTGTTCCCCTTTTGCCCTTTTCGTCGCCAATTCTTCATTCTCATTTGTATTTTGGAAGGGTTTTTTGTCTCGATCCCCTTCCCATTCCAACATTTTCGTAGACCACCCTCCAAGGGGCGGGCAAAAGCACATCCAAAGTGGAGGGGGGCAAAAGGGCAAATGAGGGGCGCGGCCTGCCACCCCCATTTTCGTTCAGTCTCAATGCTGGGCACGGGAAAAAAGCTGTAGCTGCCAAAAGGGGTGGCCTTGAACCCGCAATCCGGCGCCTATAAATTGGCTGGCCCAACTTTGATGGAGCAGCCATTTTCGCATATTTCCTTCAATTTAAATTTTGCATTTCATTTTCTGCGCTGAATTTCCATTAAACAATCCAATATTCCCCCATTCTTTCCCTGCTAAATATTCCTCATTTCATCAAATGTCCTATAAAGCGCATCCAAATTCCAAAGCCGCATTTTCCATTTTTCCTCCATTTTCTTTCCATTCATTCATTTTTCCCTCAATTAATTTCGGCGAACAATTTTCAGCAAAGAAAAGTAACCACAATCCAAAATCAATCCCAAATCTACCAAAAATGATCGACATCAAAAAATGTGAGCCACCCTCAATGCCGCCAACTCCAATGACAAATCAACAATCGCCGATTTTTGCCACTTCTTCAATTGCCAAATTCAAGGCGGAAATGGCGAACAATGGTGGAGGAGGAGGCAATGAAAGTGAGTTCAAATCCGAGAATAAAATAACATAAATTTGGGCCATAATTTTGCTCTTCTCCCAAAAATAAGGCATTCCATCTATCTAATCTGCCACTTTTCATGTTTTTGGATTAAATTTGATATAAGAAATTGTTCTCCAATGCAAAATGTCCTTAATCCACTAATTAGGGTGTCTCGGGATTTGTGATTAATTGGATTTAGTGGATTGGATAATATAATGGATTAATTAGTAAATTCCAATTCACCAATCCACTATATCGCCGAAAATATGTATCCCATTCCCATTTCCCTTCTCAATTCTCCACCACCGTATCCTTTCGATTTGGTTCCCCATCCATCCATCCATATGTCCTTCTTTTCCATTCCAAGCATTCGAGCGTTAAAAATATTTTATTTTTGGCGGCTGTCCCAAATGAGTGGATTTATGGCCCACCTCCTCCCCCAAAAGTCATTTTCTTGAGTATTTTTATGGTTGTGCAAATTTTTACGCCGACCAAAAAAAACCATATCATTCCTTTCAATAAAATGAGCCCCCCAAGATTGGATGAGGCCTTCATAATATTTTGGGCAAAAATTCATTGAAATGATTGGTGGAAGGAAAATCGGCTAGCCATTTTTTGGTTTTTGCTCAGATTATTAAAAGGCAATGAATGAATTCAATGAAAAAGATTTGATCAATCGAAGCAATTATTTCATTCCCAAATTTGATAGCTAAATAAAGAATTAGTTTTTGTTTAAACTGAAATTATTTGGAAGTATCTATTCCAATTTCCCATAAAAGACACCTCTGCTGATGCTGATTAGAAGACCACCCAATTGGCCAATTTTGTATTTGTCCGAAAAATTCCCACCGGTCCAATTTGCACTTTTTATCCTCGGCAACAAAATCCCTTCCCCATTAGTTTTTCCCCCAAAAGACAGGTTCACTTTTACTACCCTTCCCTGAACCGATAGGAGGAATGGAAGGAAGGGAGAATGGGTATACTGTAGGGGAAATTGAGGAGGAAGGAAGGAAGGGAAGGAAAGGGGGAACAAAAAGGCAACCTTGCTTGGGGAAATGAAAAGAAGGAAAAGATGGATGGAATGATGGGTGGAATGGAAAAAGGAAGAAGGAAGAAGGAATTGAGTATGAGGAGGTCTGTGGGGAAATTGTTTAAAGATTTGCATATTTTTGTGTGTTAGGGCCAAAATATTGGATGGAATAGATGGGAATGAAAATGGAAAATTAAAATGATTAATAGGGTATTAAGTATCCCATTATATTGTTGTAATTTAATTGGCAAAAATGTCTGCCAAAATAAAAGGGCAAATAATCTGACTGAGGAGAATGTTGCAATTTAATGGGAATGGATTAATGGGATTTGGGAACATTTGATGGATTAAAGTTGGGGGAACTCCTTTTGGCCCCTTCTCTTTTTGTTTACACTTTTTGTTGGGCCCCAATTAAACGTCTTTTTCTAGACAGGGCCAACAAAGAGGGCCAACTGACTGATTTCCCCTCTCTTTCATCAAGCAAATCTTCATTTCCCTTTAATATTTACCCTAAAAATAATTTCAATTCCAACTCAATTTCAGCTGCCATTTCATCGCCATTCACTTCCGCCTCAACTTCGCCCCAATCAACGGCCTCCGTCCAATCAATTGATGCCGAAATCGACGTCCTTTCGTGCACAACAACGCCAATGCCACCTTTGGACGGTCTTCGCCTTGCAGGAAATGGTCTAGGCTCGGATTCAGCCGGAAGTAGCTGTTGGGGCGGTGAAGAAAAGGACAAGAAATATTTTTGCCAACGATGCTTAAACCATAAAGAGGTGGGTAAATAAATAGAAGGATAATGAGGGAAGGGAAGTAGCGAGTTAGTCAATAAATAATCAGAAATTCAATCATTTCTTTAATTTTTTTTCAGGAGCACCCGCGAAAAGGCCACAAGCCATTTTGCCGGTATCGAGATTGCCAATGCAATGAATGCCATATGGTGGAGCGAAGAAGGAAATTGAACAATGCGTTGAGCACACGAAAACCCGGCGAAGGCAAAAATGGAGGAGGGAAAGGGCCACAGAATGGGCCAAAACCACGGAATCCAAATTGTGCCCGTTGCAATGCCCATGGAGTGGAAAGTGCATTGCGGGGCCACAAAAAGGTGAGACGGTTATACAGGGAAATAATGGAACAATTTTTTTCAAAGAAAAAGAATTTATTTCGAGGACAAAAGCTTCTCAGCAATAGTTTCCCTCAATTTCCTAACATTTCCTCTAAATTAACCCATTTTTCTTTGATATTTTCCCAATAATTCTATTTTCAATTCATTCAATTCCCTCTTTAATTTTAGTCTCTATGCCCTTTTCGCCAATGCCAATGTGAAAATTGCGTTCTTGTTGTGGAACGGCGCGAACTGATGGCCGCACAAATAAAGCTTCGTCGAAGACAAAAGAAGGCACGTGAAGGAGCCACTAATCAGCAGATGGAGGAAGGAATTGATGCCATTCAATTGTGCAACTCACCGTCGCTGAATTCCGCCCAAATTGGCCAAAAATGCGCAGCAGATGGCAAAAAGACAAAGGCAGCACAAATGGCGCGAAAGCGACAACGAAAGCCGGCAATGATATTGGAGAATAGGGCATGCGTCCAATCAACCCAAATTGATCGTCCCCAGCAGCAACCATATTTCTTGGCCTCATCGGCCATTCCGACGCCGCCCCAACACCCAATACTTCCATCTCCAAGTTTGCCATTTTTGCATTTTCCGGCAACATCTTCCGATTCTTCAACAACGGTTTCGCCGATTATTCAATCGCCGCCATCTTTGTTACCGACAATGGCAGCCGCCCAAAATGCAGCTATTCCGATGGAATTGTCGACCCTCATTCCGCCATTTTCGCAATTGTCCCTCGAGGCGGCCATAAACATGGAGAAAATGGCAATTGCACGACAGGCGATCATTTTGGCCAATCAGCAACAACAACAAGCAAATAGAATTGCAGAATTTAGCCAGTTGATTGAATCATTGGTCGCAACAATGGGAGGAGGAGGTGTATTGGAAAAGAATCCTATGGAAATGATGTGAGTTGATTGAAGGGAAATTCGTTGAATTATCAAAATGTTAATCAGTCCAAATCCAAACTACAAAACCAAAAAGTTTCTCATTAATGTGAACATTTTAAGGAACCCATTCGCTGGCCTCACACCAACATTAATTGCTGCCATTCAGCAAAGCATTGTGCAACAAATCAACCAAAACAAGCCTTCCCAGTCTTCGGATCATAGCATAGAATCATTGATGTCAATTCAACAAAACCAATGAAAACTAGAGTGACTTCAAACATTATGGAATTTTTTGTCAATTTGGATACAATTTGATTTGTTTGAAATATCCCCAAGGCCATTTTCTCCTCTAACATGCCAATATTTTATAGAAAAATCAAGTTTTCCATCCGTCCAAATTCCCCACTTCTATTTATGAACAATTTCATCCCAATTTCATTATTAAAATTTGTAAATTGCAAACTAAAGATCTCCAAATCCAATAGGAAAAGCGAAGCCGGTTATTATTTTTATTCTCTCATTATTTTCACCTTATATTGTGTGCATGTTATTCCCCGGATATTGATAATAATAATTTTATTAAATTTGCATGAGAATATTTTAGAATATTTTAGCCTCATCAAATTATTTCCCAATCACAAACTTCATTCTGTTTCATTGCAATTTTCCACAACTTTTTCTTGTTATTCTACATTTCATTGAATTGAATAAAAATGAATGAAAAAAGGGCAGAATTTTTTGTTTAAAACATCCAACAATAAGATTGATTAATAAAATAACAAAACAACAATGGAAATAGTCCAAAATATTGTTTTTTATCGCACAATTTATCGATTCCATTCCACTCGTCTTTTCTTTCCATTCAAAGTTGTTCCGCCAATCGACTGGACAGGTTCCGAAGATTTCCGTAGATTTTGTTGATGGGAGTGCCTAAAAAATGAATGGGGGATTAAATATTTGGAATTGGAATGACCTTTTTGGGGAGATATAAGCGGATTAGGGTGGGGGAGGAGGATTAATTTACAAATCAAAATTTACAATTACAATCGCAAATCAGAATTACAATTACAAATCAGAATTACAATTACAAATCAGAATTACAATTACAATCGCAAATCAGAATTACAATTACAAATCAGAATTACAATTGCAAATCAGAATTTACAATTACAATCGCAAATCAGAATTTACAATTACAATCGCAAATCAGAATTACAATTACAAATCAGAATTACAATTGCAAATCAGAATTTTACAATTACAATCGCAAATCAGAATTTACAATTACAATCGCAAATCAGAATTTACAATTACAATCGCAAATCAGAATTTACAATTACAATCGCAAATCAGAATTTACAATTACAATCGCAAATCAGAATTTACAATTACAATCGCAAATCAGAATTTACAATTACAATCGCAAATCAGAATTTACAATTACAATCGCAAATCAGAATTTACAATTACAATCGCAAATCAGAATTTACAATTACAATCGCAAATCAGAATTACAATTACAATCGCAAATCAGAATTACAATTACAAATCAGAATTACAATTACAATCGCAAATCAGAATTACAATTGCAAATCAGAATTTTACAATTACAATCGCAAATCAGAATTTACAATTACAATCGCAAATCAGAATTACAATTACAATCAGAATTACAATTGCAAATCAGAATTTTACAATTACAATCGCAAATCAGAATTTACAATTACAATCGCAAATCAGAATTTACAATTACAATCGCAAATCAGAATTACAATTACAATCGCAAATCAGAATTACAATTACAAATCAGAATTACAATTACAATCGCAAATCAGAATTACAATTACAAATCAGAATTACAATTACAATTACAAATCAGAATTACAATCGCAAATCAGAATTTTACAATTACAAATCAGAACTACAATTACAAATCAGAATTACAATTACAATTACAAATCAGAATTACAATTACAATTACAAATCAGAATTACAATTACAATCGCAAATCAGAATTACAATTACAATCGCAAATCAGAATTACAATTACAAATCAGAATTACAATTACAATCGCAAATCAGAATTTTACAAATCAGAATTACAATTACAATCGCAAATCAGAATTACAATTACAAATCAGAATTACAATTACAATCGCAAATCAGAATTACAATTACAATCGCAAATCAGAATTACAATTACAAATCAGAATTACAATTACAATCGCAAATCAGAATTACAATTACAATCGCAAATCAGAATTACAATTACAATTACAAATCAGAATTACAATTACAATCGCAAATCAGAATTACAATTACAAATCAGAATTACAATTACAATCGCAAATCAGAATTACAATTACAATCGCAAATCAGAATTACAATTACAAATCAGAATTACAATTACAATTACAAATCAGAATTACAATCGCAAATCAGAATTTTACAATTACAAATCAGAACTACAATTACAAATCAGAATTACAATTATAAATCAATTTAATAAATAAATTTACCCATAATGAGGCTGCAAATTGTGCGGCGGGCCACTTGCAAATTATTATATGCCCCAAGCAAATGGATTTTGTCATTGGCCAAAACAATTCGCGTTTTTGTCACATTCTGAAATGGAAAATGATGAAAATAGATAAAATATTTTTTGTTTGTTTTTATAAAAATTAAATCATTTTGTTTTCCTACCTCGATTGTCATTTTGACGCGTCCATCCTTGCCCGCAATTCGACCAATTGCTCGGCTCAAATGGTCGCCACGCAAAGTTTTAACTGTGAAAATTTAAAAAATATTTAAAGAATTTGAATTAGATTTAAATTTATTTTAGCCAATTTTTAATTGACAAATTGTAAAAAATATTGTTAATTAACTAGACTTTTATATTTTAATAAAAATTTAACCATCGTTTATCTCGAAGCTTTCCATGAACAAATGATCCAATCGAATGAGTGAAATTGCATCGTCCAATTCAAATCCAAGGAGAAATGCGTGCACAAAATCGGCTGCTTTTTGCAAATATGTCCGATTTGGATTGGTCTCGTCTGGGGAGCGAATTTCCACATTGCGGGTCTTCAAATTGTATCTTCATAATAAATTTAAATATTATTTCGAATAATTTTAAAATTAAATTACCTGATTTGCAATTTCAATTCATTGACCACCGGTGCCACAATTTTTTGCCAATTTTTTCGCAATGGCTGGTATCGATGCGGGGGCACCGAAACTTTCCGGATTTCTGCACTTGGTTTGGCCCTTTTTCCTTCCGGGAATAGTTCTTCTGCCATTGTTGGGTCCTCCTCCAAATCCATGGCTTGCGATTTTCGTTTTCGATCATTCTTTAAATGGAAAAATCATTTTTATATTTGACAAATTAATTAATTTTTAAATATTTGAGAATGGTAGGAATTTTTATTAAAAAAAGATAAAATTAAATATTTATTATTCAACAATATTTTTAATTAATTTTAATTCTACAGATTATTAACACTCCAAAAATATCAAATTAATTTCTAAATCTAAGTTAACCTTTTTCACGGCCACAAATCCTTCATCATTTTGCTTTTCCTCTTCCACAATAATATCATCGAGAGGCGGCATTTCCTCGTCTCCATTTCCAGCCTCATTATTATTATTTGAATTTTCCATAATTCTTTAATGAAAATTATAAATAAAGGAAATTGATGTAAGAAAAATTATAAATTATTGGTCATTAACCATGAAAGAATTGTGAAAAATAATTTTTAACAAATTTAAACAGTTAAAAAATTTAAAAAAAAATCAACAAATAATTTTAAAAAATATCTTTTCAATCCAACATTCGCATTTTTGTGAACATATAATCCAAATGGGCTGCATTCCGGCATAAATTCTTCAGCCGTTCATAATGCCTAAAATTTGATGAATGAAAATGTGTAAAATAAAAAATAAAACCTTATCGAATAGGATAAAAATCCGCCAATGATTGTTTGGATATTCGGCAATTTTAGAATTTGATTCGGATGAACACTTTTTAGCACACAATTCAAAACAATTTGGGCAATCTAAAAAATTGTAAATAAATTAAGATGAAATATTTTAATTAAATTTTTTAAATATAAATAAATATTAATTCTTTTTTTTGTTCAAACCGTATATGTCCGTGTATTCGTATTCCATTGGGCGGCATAATCCAGCAATTTGGAAAGTTGGATGGAATTCAGCCGTTTTATTAATTCAATTAATTTTTGTTCGTGAATATTTTCCTCCACTTCTTTTCTTTCGAATAATTTGTTCAAAACTTTCAAACATCTATCACAATAATAATTTACAAAAATTCGTAAAAATTAATTTAACTGACTGAAATGGTTGGTCCAAATCCAGGGTTAAAACCAGCGCCTCAAAAAGACGATCCTGATCCAGCAAATTTGCCAATGTTTGTTGGTCGGTTGCCCTTTTGGCCATTTCCTTTTGTCTTTTTTGCTTCAATTCTTCGGATTTGTCCTCCCAAATTATTAAACGGCCATCAGCCCCGCCCGTCGCAAAACGGGCTTTTGGCTTTGCCAAATTGGACAATTCTTCTTCAATCGGCGGCAATGCTCGAAGAGACCAAATTTTTTCCTCATGGCCTTCCTCCGTTTTCTCACAAATTCCCTTTTGAACATCCCAAATTTTGATGAGTCCACCGCCGTCCACCGAAACCAATTTGGTGCTATTGTCGATGAAAAGGACCTTAAAAATATTTAAATAAAGATATTAAAAAATAATTTAACCGAAAGAACAGCGAATTGATGGTCTTGCAATGTTCGGATGCAATTATTTTGGTCGAGCAAAGAAAACAATTTGATTGTGCAATCACCGCTGCAAGTGGCCACCAACTGGAATTTATTTATGTTAAAAAACTGGAATTATTCCAAATTCGGCATAAATTTATAATATATTATTTTTATAAATTTAGAGAATTTTTTTGAAACCTGTAAATTTTTGGAGAATCGAGCGCACCAAACCCCTCTTTTATGGCCTTCGAGGGTGGCAGCCAGCGTCAATTCCTTCTTCTTTTTATCAATATGCCATAGCTTTGCAGTTTTGTCCATTGAGGCGGTCAAACATAATTTGTTATTTTCGCTCACATCCACACTGTTTATGTCCTTGGAATGAGCCACAACAGTGGAAGAAGTTTGGATTTTTAATCTTCAATTTTTAAATTAAAATAATAAAAAATGCACTTTCTTACGGATTTTTTATTTCTTCGCCTTTCTCTTGTTTTACAGCCAAATTTGTGAGATCCCAAAGCTTTAGGGTTGAATCGTGGGCGACGCTGACCAAAAATGGCAATGTTTTGGAGTGGGAAAATGCAATGCTAAAAATTTAATAACTAATTAAATTATTCAAAAGTAAACCTGGTCACTGAATGAGTATGTCCGGTGGCGACACCAATTTGGTCGATAATTTTGTCTGCTAAATTTGAATTCATTTCATTCTCTCCCCCGTCGATTTCCATTGGAATTGTTTTCAAATGTTTGAGTCGCCAAAAAATGATGGAATTGTCTTTGGAGCCGGAAGCCAACATTGAATTGTCCCAATCCGGTGAATCCACGCATAAAATACTTTGACTATGTCCTTTAAATATGATTAAAACCAAAATAATTGATTAAATGGACCTTCTCCTTTTCCCTTGATGCATTGGCCACTGCCCAAATCAAGCACCGTCAAATCCTGATCATTCGTTGCAATCGCCAAACAATTATTCAAATATGTTGAATCATAAATTTCATCGGATGAAGAAATTAATGTTGAATTTTGTTTCTCATCAATTTGATCAGCCGTCGTCATCGTTGGTTCATCCTTTTTGTGGTCATCAAAATCATTGATGAAACTAAAATAAAATTAGCATTTAATATTCATTTAATTAATATTCACAAACCTGGAAGTTGAAACATCGAACAAATGTGTCTTCCTAATTTCAACAGCTGATAAAGTTTTATTTTGTTGAGACCAACTCATCTAAATTTATTATTTATTGAAGTACAAATAATTAAATTATAAATCAATAAATGTAGAACAAACAATAAAATGAAAATAAATAATTTTAAAATTAATTTATCGATAAAAAAACAAATAAGAAAAACAATTTTTATTTTGAGCTAATTGTTGGGAATGACCAGATTTTTGGTTGTGAACTAATTTTGTGCACATTTTCAATGGCTTCTTCCGGA
Source organism: Pratylenchus scribneri (assembly GCA_030063045.1). Taxonomy (NCBI): domain Eukaryota; kingdom Metazoa; phylum Nematoda; class Chromadorea; order Rhabditida; family Pratylenchidae; genus Pratylenchus; species Pratylenchus scribneri. The sequence continues at coordinate 721,958 of JAQSEB010000104.1, read as the reverse complement.
CTGTTCCTATAATTGAGCAAATATCCTTGGATTGATGCCGGCGAATATTCTCGGCCAGTGGAACAAACTTTATCCTTGAATTCGACTGCCAAATCATCCGGCAAAACTTCAAAGAAACGTCGAAACATCTGAAAATGCATTTTTAAATTTAATAAAACAACTAATAAATCATACCAGTTCCAACATTATTGGCGAACAATTGCCAAAATATTCTTTCATGTCCACCCGTCCTGGTCTAATCATCGCCGAATCCAGCCTTTCAATGTAATTTGTAGTCATGAAGAGAACACGCTCCTCCGAACTGGCAACCCCATCGATGGCATTGAGCAGGCCGGACATTGTAACCCGGTTCAGGCCTTCAAAAGCTCCTCCCATTTGATTGTTCTCCACGGCTTCTCTCTTCACAAATGCATTGTCAATGTCTTCGAGTAGAATAAAACTCTTCAAAATGGAAATAATTATTTTAATTAATTTTTAGTTAAAATACTCACATTTGGTGGTGCATTGTTCATCAAATGATTTAGTCGGGCATCGTCAATTGTTCGATCGCTCAGCGTCAACATGCAAATATTATAGCCATGGAATGCGGCGAGGGCCGAAATAAAACTGCTTTTGCCCGTTCCCGGAGGTCCATAAAATAAATAACCTCGCCGATATGGAATGCCCCGATCCGTGTACCTAAACTATTATTAATAGAATTAAATGAACAGAATGAACCATTTTTTGGAGGAAATAAATGTGCTGATGTCGGCTTGAAGTCTTTCCTTTATTCCATCATCCAGAATGACCGAGTCCAGCGGTCGTTTCATCTTTGGATTACCAAAACGATTCCAACTTGGACCATTGGGTATGTATACGGAAAGACCAGTTTCCAACTTTAAAATTTGGTTTTTAATCGAATTAATTTTTTTAATTACTTTAGAAATCGCATCTTTTGCCGCATTTTCCAGAAATGACTTCCAAAAAGTGGGATCCACTCCTAAAATAATTTATTAATAATTAATTAAATGAATTTAAAAATTAACCAAAAGTTGTAAGTGTCACAGTTTCCAGCGGTTGAATTGTTTGCTTCTCCCTTTCCCGATTTATTTGGATCCATCTATTTTGGAAGCGGAGAAAATGGCTTCCACGTCCGGGTGAGAAAATAAAATTGCTTGTAATTTTTCCACTTTCGGTTTGAGTGGTTGACGTATTGACGGATAGTTGATTTGCTCTCTTTCTGCTATTTTTATTGATGTAATCCAAGACCCAGTGAAATGCTCTAAATTAAAATTGTTTTTTAATTCAATTTACTAATCAAAAAAAAAAGCTTACTCATCGGTATTGTCCAATTCGAGTCTTGAAATGAATTTTCTTTTCAATAATGATGTTCCAATTAGTGAAAATCTTCTGCCAAATGAAAGTAGGACTCCTAAGCCCATAAGTCCAGCTCCGCCCGTAAAAAGTGGATTTTCCATTACGGAGGTTGCCTCTGCTGTAATTATCCCACCGCTTGATGTTGCAATTTCGTTTATTCCGTTGTTAGATGTTGGCAATATAGAATTCATATTTTTTCCGAAATTTCTGAATAGATAAATTTAAAAAAATTAACAATTTATTGAACTGATTTTTAAAATACAAGAAAAAATTTATAAATACACTTTAATCGAGTGAATCAACAAATAATTTATTCAAAATAATCAACCCGTAATTTACTTTTAACAAAAACAATATGAGATGCGATGGAATGGACAATGGATTAAACCGGCCGCGGCCGGCGACAAATAGTCCTGCATCCTGCTCCCGAAAGCGGAGCGGAAAGCCGAAACGCAATACACGCGAAAGCTTAATTGAACACGCGCGTGCCAAATTATTATTTTCATGTATGAAAATTAGTTAGACACAACACACAACACAAAAGAAAGAAATGAACAAAACATTCTGAAATCCGGGTGCGCGTGCATGTGCCTGGTAGAAGCGTAGAAGGGACAAGGGAGCGATTAACGATTAAACCAAAAAACCAAATAATGTTTTTGGATTTAGAATATTTGAAAACAAGTTTCACAACAAAAATTTATAAACGATAAACTAAACATGGTTTGACTGAAATGTTTTAAGCGACTTTTCCGGTAAAGTAAAAACACACAAACTAAAAATTTTCATTCTCGGGAAAATAGAAAATGATGATTAATGAAAAATGATTTATTATTTTTTAAATATATTTTTTGTTTTAAGATTTAAGCAATAATAAATAAAAAATATTCAAAATGAGTTCGATTGGAACAGGATATGACTTGGCCGCTGCAACATTTTCGCCAGATGGCCGTATATTCCAAATTGAGTACGCATCAAAAGCTGTTGAATCCAGTGTCACAGTCATCGCTCTAGGGAGTAAGAATGGTGTTTTGGTCGGCGTTGATCAACCGGTGCCATCGAAACTTTCGTTCGAGGTTTGTCATCATAATAATTAAATTAAAATAACGGTTTTATTTTAGGATTCGAACACACGTATTATGGATGTCAACGACAAAATTGGGCTCATCGGTTCCGGTCTCCATCCTGACGTTTGCAATCTTCATGGCTATGCTCGCAGAGAGGCCAATAAATACTTGAAGGAATTCCTTGAGCCAATCGACGTGAAAAACTTGGCACAAAAGGTTTGCATTTTTGAAACATGAACAAATAATTTTATAAATTATTACATAGGTCGGCGAACATGTTCACATCTTTACTTTGGGAATCTCGCGTCCGTACGGTGTCTCGGCTTTCCTGGTTGCTTGGGATGAAAAGGTTTGTTTTGTAATTTTAATAATCTAATTTGGTTAATTATTAAGGATGGTCCTTCAATTCATTGCATCGATCCATCGGGCTTACGCTTCCAGTACTATTCATGGGCTATCGGGTATAAAATTCAATTTAATTAAACAGTTAATAATTTAATTTTAGAAAAAATGCACAGGCAGCAAAAACCGAAATTGAGAAAATTGAAGCGGAGCGCAAAGCAACTGGGAAAGAATTGGACAAACAGGATCTAATGAAGAAGCTGATTCGCACTATTCTGACCATCCGAGATGAGGGAGTGACCGGGCAGAAGATTGAAATGGGATGGGTTGGCAGTTCATCGCGGGGAATGTTTGAGGTTTTTATCAAAATTTTTGATAAATTTATTCTAACATTTTTTTACAGAAAGTGAACCAACCGGAAATTGACCAATTGGAAAACCAAGTGAAGGAGGATATTGAGAAGGAGGAGGATAAGGATTAATTTTGGAGCATTCAAATATGAATTTTGACAAAATTGTTTTGTTATCATATTTATTCTTTTCACCGATTTTTTTTTTGATAAATAAAGATTCAATTCAATCAATAAATTATGCATATTTCTTTGGTAATTTAAAAATAAGGCAAATGAGATATGAAAAAAATACAACAATAAGTAGTAAAGATTTAGCAACATTTTAATGAGATAAATGTTTTAAAATTAAGTAGGCACTGAAATGACTAAAATTATATCAAAATTGTTGAAGAGAGGCTAATAAAAACCGGGACCGTCACCAAAATGGACAATAAGATTTTTAAGAGAATTTGGAACAAGGATGAGGTTTTGGTTCGTTCAATCGTTTGCAAAGATTTTCCTCCAAAGCATAAAATGCATCATTGTCGCGGAGACCATCCAGCACAACCCAAGGCACAAAATTGAATTCTTCACCAATTGAGGCCGTCCGATTCCCGGCAATTGCATGTAATCTTCTTCCCCTCTTGCCAATTGTACATTTCCATAACCTATAAAAATAATGTTAATCAATATAAAATTTTGATGAAATTACCAATCTGCTGATGAATGGCCGGTCAGACAACTCCTTTTTAAATAAAATTATTAAAATTAAATTAAGTGTAACCTACCTAAATGCAGAGATCAAACTGTCTTTTCCTTGAATGCATCCAATTAATGGAATATGACTATCCAGATCAGGGAGTAAATCAATGGCACAATTCATCAATTGGTTCAGTTCGCATTCATTCACTCCATGTTGGCATTCACATCTAAAATAATTGAAATTGTTTAAATAATTCTGAATGAATTAATTCACTTGAAATCATCCACCTCTGCCGTACAACTGGCTTTGCCAAAAGGCACAATTGAAACATTAATTCGATTGCTGGAGCCCAATCTAGACCAGGAAGGCAACAATTGGCGTCGAATAAATCCTAAAATATTATTTTAATTAAAAATGATGAATGAGAACCAATAAATTAACCTGTTGTATCCGGACATTGTGCCTCCATGAAAACGGTCAATTGAACAATATTTGCCTTTTTCTCATCCATGGGAAGTGGTTTTGCAATTGGCGGTTTCTGTTGAATTTTGGATAATTAGAATAAAAATAAATGATAAAATTTTACTTCCTCTTCTTCGTCACTGGTTTCATTTAGAAATAATTCTTGCCAACTTTTTTGTATCAAAATAAATAGTAAAAATAAAATTTGGCAAAAAGTTCTTTTTCTTTTTGCAGTGATCATGACCTCTTTTTTCACCAATTTTCCGGACCAATTGTTCCGTTTAATTTGGTCAATGTAAAGGAGGGGGTGGAAGGAAAATGGAAACAATAGTTTTATGTGTCATTTTTTGCAAAGGATCCGAAAATTTCTATTGCAAAAAGCCCTCGAGAAATAAATGGTGTCTAGCCTCTGATGCTTACTTTACTAGCTTTGATTGATACTTATGGGAAACTGAAAAATTTTTGAGAAATGTGCCCGTTGCTTAGAAATGGATTGCCCTATGCCTTTCCCCCAATTGTGTAACGTGGCTATTAAATTTTATTTTTCAACTATTTTACTTGTAATGTAAAGTCAGCACTTTCTACCCTAGTTATTTTTTTTCCATTTTGTGACTCACAATTACTCCAATTCCTGTGCGTTGTTGATCCTCAACGTCCAAATGTTCAACAAAGTCTTGGGGCAATGCATTCCACCAAATTAACAGGAAAAATAAAGATATGAAGAACACTGAATAGAAATACGGCCTTGTGAGAAATCGTCGGTATCGAGAATTGTGATGAAGCATGTGGCGTGGCCTGAATGAATGATAAATTAGACTTTTATTTTTACATAAAATAGTGCAAAATACCTGTTCGATTTGAAGTTGAAGTAAATATCTAAGTAGGAAGTTAATTTGTTGAAAATGGATGACGATTATGCTGCTGCAATTTGTTATGTAACATTTGCATTTTCTACTTCGATTCAAGGATTATTGGATGATGAAAAGGAAATTATAAATACTTTGAACGAACATTCTATTTTCAGCTCGTTTCTTCCGCACATTCATTCTCTGCGGGGATAACTAGTTTACGGAAAGTCCTTTTAAGAATCAATAGAATAAAGGAATTAATAAGTGTTTGGGATGCGAATGAATGAATATATGAAATGAAGTACGAATTGAGATGAATGAAATCGGAGGAAATTTATGAGGAAAAAAAAACATTACACGCAAAGTTTTCTATTATTTTTTTTTTCGATGAAATGAATTTTTTTCAATAAAAATCACTGCGCGATATTTTTGTTTTTATTCATTAACGAAATTTTAGTGATGGATTTAATTTTTCAATTTATAATTAAAAAAATATAAATAGTGGTTAGCTTGGCTTGGGTTTTTTTTAAATCAATCGGAAATTAGTTTTTCTCCTTCCATTTTTTTTTAAATTTTTACTTTTTAGATTACAATTTTATCATTGACTATATTATTATTTTTGAAGAATGACCTTATTTGATGATTGTGTGGAGCTTTTTGGTACCAAAGATCTTTACCAAATATTGAATTTGGACAGGAACAATGCGCCGATTGAATCAAAAAGTTTAATTTTAATCAAATTAATTGATAAATCAAAATATTTTTTAGTCAAAAAGGCTTATTATCAACAATCAATCTTGTGGCATCCGGACAGATTTTCGTCGGCCCAGTATGGAGAAAATGAAAGAAATTTGGCCACCAGAAAGTTTCAAATAATTGGGAAGGCTTATCAAATTCTGAGCGACAAAGAAAAACGCAAAATATACGACGAAACTGGTTTGTATTTTTTGAAATTTTTGCTTAAAATTTATCTTAATAAATTCAGGCGATTTGGACGACGAAGATAGCCTCAATGATAGCACAAAAGATTGGGTTTCAACTTGGCGAGGAATGTTTAAGAAGGTCACAAAAGAGGACATTGAGGAATTTTTGCGCAAATTTCGAGGTAAATATTTTGGATTGAAATTGATAAAATTAGTCTTAAATCACAGGGTCAGAAGATGAGATGAAGGAAATTAAAGTGGCATATACCAAATATAAAGGCGATATGAACAAAATAATGAGCACAGTGATTGGCGCTGACATTCATCAAGAAGATAGTAAGAAATTATTTTTAAAATAATTGGATTAAATTATATATTTTCAGGAATTCGTGAGATCATCCGTTATTTTATTGAGAAAGACGAAGTTGAAGCATTCCCTAAATTTGTGAATGAACCGCCAACCGCAAGGATTAAACGAATTAAGAGAGCTGAGAAAGAAGCAAAGGAGGCTGAGAAAGTATTAAAAGAAATGCAGCAGGAAGCCGGAACAAGCGGTACTGGACAAGGCACTAATGACCTCGCCTCATTAATTTTGGCTAAGCAAAAGAAAAGGGCCGAGCAACAGGTTTTTCACACAAACATGCCTAACCTTTATTAATTTTTTTAATTTTAGGGCAATTTCCTTGATCAATTGGAGCAAAAATATTGCAAAGGGGAGCCGGAAAAGAAGAAGAATCGCAAGAAATGATTGGATTATTCGTAACTATATTTATGTTTTTGCGATCTCATTGGATCATTACTATTTATTGTATTTCTCTTTTTTTTCAAGTAAAAGTAATAAATCTTTAAAAACACTGCATTTTTATTCAATTTTTAATGAATGAAAACAACATAGAAAATTAACAATAAAAGAGAGAAACATTTAATTTTCTTTATTCTTTTGTTTTAATTCCGATGCTTTCCGGCTGAATTGGGCCCTTCTCAACTTCTTTAGGCTAACTCCATAAGCTTTCATTCGATCTACGCCCAAATCGATGCCATTTTCTAATTTCTTCTTTTTATTCTTCATTGATTGTCCAGAATTGTTTAACTTCTCCTTTTTTCTCTTCTTTTTGGCCATATTTGGCTGCGATGTCGATGGTTTTTCTTCTTCATTTTTTTCTTCAGAAGCAAATTCGCCAATTTCTTCGGCCTTTTCCACATCATCCAATAATTCTCTTAAATATTTTTATTTTACATAGAATTAAAAAATATTCAACCTATTATGAAGAATTTTTTGTTTTTTCTGAGTGTTCTTCGCCTTTCGTTCAAAATAGGCCACTTGACGGCTTTCTTCATCTTCGTCCCGGTATTGGCTGACCTTCGAAATTGGGGCCCATGCATTCAAACAACGATCATCCGCTTCCAAAATCTGCAATTTAATAATTGTTGTAAAATTAAATCATTTTAACCTCTTCCGTGGTTAAACCAAATGAGTTGGGAACGACGCTGCGGTAGCGGAATGGAATTTCAACTTGTTCAATTTTACTCTTTTTTTGCTTCTTCTCTATTTTCTTCTCCACTTCTTTTCGCTTCAATTTTCGTTTAGTCTCCGTTTTTCGTAATGCTTCCCGCGAAGTTCGTGGATATTGTTTTAACTGAATAACCAAATTTATTAAATTTTAAAATGAATAAAAATAATTACGAATTCTTGGTCGGGTTCTTCAAAACGAAAATTAAATTTCTTCTCGAATTCATCAGCTCGATCTTCCTCCTCGTCTTCGCGAATAATTTCATCATAAGTTGGGATCCTACAATTTAAATTGAATTTTCGATTTTAATAAAAGATTAAATTCCTAACCTGTCCTTTTCATCCGCTTCTCCTTCGTATTTTTTGTATAAAAGAAAATCTCGAAGAAATTTCTCATCTTCTTCTAATCCGTCGTCCTTTGCCCATCGTTCCTTCAATTTTTGCTAAATAAACAATTATTTAAGTGCAAAATATTCCATTTTCCTTACCAAATTTTTGTCATGAATATTCAGAGTTGACGACTCATTCTTTAGCCATTCATAATAATCTTCTTCCTCTTTCATCTTAATGAATAAAATAAAAATATTTAAAATTCAAATAAAAACCTTTTCTTCCTCCGTTTTGACTCTTTTCTTTAGTAAATCACCGGAATCACTTTCTTCATCCGAACTGGCTAGAGCATTTTTAAACCTCAAATTTCAACAAATTATAAAGTATCAAATTTTTGACCAACTCTTCTTTTAAAAGTTGATTCTGTTTTTGATAAGATGGTCCAGGTTGATCTTCAAAATCTTCATCCTCGCTTAAATGTCCTCCGCGTTCGAGAATAAGTTTTCGTTCAAAATCCTTTAGTGTCATTTTATTGTTGTCTGTTATTTCATTATTATTGCGTCCATCATTTGACATTGACAAACTAAAATATAAAAATTATCAAATGAATGTGATTAAAAGTTAAAACCTGCTGCTGTCATCCTTTTCGCTGAAAAATGCCACTTTATCTTCATAAATCCTTGGATCGCCAGTTTTCAATGCACCCAATGTCCGCAAAAAATTTTCTTCATCTTTCTTCGTCCATAAATTAGCTTGACTTTCCTCTTCATCTTCATCAGAACTTTCATTAGATGAAGTATTGCTTTTGGTCGGGATGGACAAATTTTTAGCTTCTTCTCGTTTCTTCATCATCCGATTAAATAAAACTATCAAAAATAAATTAAATTAATGTAAAAAGAACTGAATGGTATTTTTTTGACATAAAACAAGTATATTGGAAAAAAATAGTCAATCATTATCTTCAATTTTATTTAAATTAAATATCGAAAAAACCCGCAAGAATAATTGAATTGGTATATGCTTTGGAAAACAACAAATAAGTCAAAAATATTGGTCGGATTCGAAAAAAGGAATTCATCTTATCTATTCTTTGTCTTCAATTGTCATTTTGCTGCGGAATTTGAGATGGGTCAGCCAAATTATACCTGGAAAAATAATAATTAGGTTACAAAAAGTGATTGAAAGCGCAAACATTGAATATGCGGGGTCTCCAGTGATTTCTCTGTCCACCTTGAGGAATGATGGCAGCGTCGGTTCTTTGTCATGCACTGGCTTCGTTGTATACGTCTCCAGGATCATCAACGGCTGTCCTTTGCACCCCGGCGGCAATGGCTCAACATAGGTGTCCAAGTTGAAGTACTGCAAAAGAAGAATTTGATTTGAATGAATTTGAAAAAGTTAAACCGACTTTATTCCCAAAAACAAAGCAGCGGCGCTTTTTGTGGATGGGAGCACGAGTTTGGTCATTCAGGGCAATGAAGTCATGATATTCTCGACGAGTCAAATTCTTCCTCGTTTCCACTGGTTCTGGCAATTGTTTGTGATTGTCATCTTCGTATCGCCGGGTTGTCAATGTATATGTGATTTGGCCATCATTTCGGCAACGGGAACGAAGACGAATCTGCCAAAATTTGAATAATATTTTCAATTAAATTTAAAATAAACTTGATTTTTGCTGGCCCCATCTCTCAAATATTGATGCACCACTTTGAATTCTTCGAATTTGTTTTTCTGGAATGCGTCTTCGTCGCCAATGCCGATGACCAACCATTTCCGTTTTTTGCTGTTCTTCTCCAACCGGTCAACATCCGCAATGCCCAGCCGTTCGCAAACCACTTTGATCAATTTGATTATTTTGTCGTTGAAGTCGCTGCAATCCGAATTGTCCACAATGGAGAGGCATTTATGGCCAGTCCAGGCCTGCATAAAATATTTTATTATTCAAAATTGAAATTATTTATTTTAACCTCTCTTGTTTTGCGGTCCTGCTCCCGTGCCTCCTGCAAGCTTTCTTCCATTCTGGCCGTGTTGTTCGCGCATGTATAATATCGGGAAGCCCCGTCGGCTGCAGTGACCATGTGGACGATCTTAAAATAAATTCAAATTAAAAATCATTTTCCCATTGTCCAACTCACTTGATGGTATCGATTGTCGCGTAAATCGAATGCATCCATTCCCAAATCCTTTTGCAAATTGTCCCAGGATTCTTTGTCCATATATGCCGAAGGGTCAAGGGCGCCACGGTCGCAAATGATCAGCACATCTCGGTCATCGATCATTTCGGCTTGATTGAAGAAAACCTAAAAAAAATTGGTTAATCGATTCGCCCTTAAAAATTCAAAACCTTTTCGATTTGCAACAAAGTCAGAAGGAGATCCTTTTGGAAATGATAGCACTGCGCCTTTGTTAATTCCTTGAATTGAACTCGTCCGTTCAGCAAGATGGAGGCCGTTTCTGGAGTGGTGAAGACCTGAATTGTGAATGATTATTAAAATTTTATAGAAAATTCTCACTTTCCAGCCGAGATCCTCGAAGAATGTAGCCAGCCTTTCTTGGCCTGTTGTTTTTCCGCCGCATGGACCACCGGTCAACACCAATCTGTGGATGACTTTGTTATTGTTGTTGGAAATTGGGGCCGGCCGGAGAGGGACAAAATTGAAGAGCAGTTGGCTGATGGAGATCATTTTGAACTGAAGTTTTGCTGAAAAATAATTTTTAAAATATGAGAAACATGAAAAAATAGAAATAGACATTTTAGTGAATTAAATTTCACTTTTATGTGGCAATAAATGTATATTTTAATATTTTATCACATTATTATTTAATACCAATCACAATTAAAATTAAAATTGCAACAACATCGCAAATAAATTAAATTTGACTATGGATGGCGGCTTTCACATGTGCCTATCAAAAAATTAACATTAAAATTCGAAATTACAATTAACAAAAATTTGAATAATGGGACTGGGTGGGCAGGGGGATGAGAATGGCACAAAAAAGAATGTTGAGTGTTGACTTATTTTAAGAGGAGGATTTGAGAAGAGAAATGTGTGCTTGTCTTTGGGTCTATCCATTGTTCATTCCATCCATCCATTCTAGATAAGGCGAGAAGCATGATGCGGCAGGCGATGAAGTTGCTTTGTCTGTTCGCCGAGACGCACGAACGGTTTGTGGATTTCACGATGGCGGCAGCCACTTCCATAGTGCAAACGGTCCCAGCAAGACTCGCAAAAGTATTGGAGGCAGGACACATCACCACAAAAGTAGGGCGCGTAACGGCCATGGCAGAGCTGAAAAAAACACACATTTATCAATTAAAATGAAACAAATCTTTATCTTTTACCTTTCCCTCGCAATTGTCGCACATTTGTTCGTTCACCACATATGGTTTGATTTCCACCTATGAATTGGTTTAATATTTTCGAAAGACCGAGCAATTGATTTGACTTACGCGCTTGGTGGTGTCCGAATGTGGGATGTTCACAAAACGACCAGACATGGCGGCCACATAGGATTTGATGGTGGTGAAGGTGACACGTGCAGCACCCTTCGGGTATTTCATCTCCGGATCCACATCAATACCCGCATAGCAGACCGGACCGAATTGACTCTCCAGGACGAAAGCGAGTTCCGATGCCTTGGTTGGACGTGGGACACCACCGATGAAAATCTATATGGATTATTGTTTAGTAAACTTTTTTTTAAAAACCCATACCGTACGACGAGCATCAAGGAAACCGGAAGGACGCGGCATGAAATCCATGTCAGAAAGGCGCCAAGGACGAATTTGGACCGGCTTTTCGCGAACAGTTTTGCTGGTGATGAGCATGTAGTAACGATCGCCTTCATGGTAACACTTGGAGATGAGACGTTGCACGGAGGCCTCCTCCATGAAGATGAGAAAGGCATAGCCGGTCACTTGTGGTTGCTTACCGATGGCTAAAATTTACATTTAATTAGTTTCCATAGTCTGCGCTTTACCATATCCATGATGTTGTTCTTTCTTGGCAATGTATGGCGACTCAGAACGACTTGGCCAATCCACGAGTAGCGGACCAAACCTGAAGAAGTTGATAAAGCTAAGCTGTGAATGAAAAAGCAGTCTTCATACTTTTGGAACATTTGCTTCACATCAGCTTCGCTTGTGTCAATTGGGAGACCGCCGACAAACTATAGAGGATTTGAATGAAATTAAAGGATTTTAAGCTAATAAATGTGCATACCACTTTCCTCGAGAACATTTCATCCTTCTTGCAAAACAGATCATTGAACATCTCCTTCTTGCAAAACACTTCATTGTTCAATAATTCCTTCATGCTGAACACATCATTGAACATTTCTTTTTTGTTGCAAAACATTGTCGTTGTTGAACAATAAGAAAATATTAATTTGGGAAAAAGACACTTTCTAAAATCGATAAATGAAGAATGATTATTGATTTGATTAATAATTTGGGAACAAATTAATGCTAAAAATTAGTTTATTATTAAAGTGAGTGCGCTAAATTTGTTTATAAAAAACAAGATCCATGCTTCTAATTCTGATTGATATGAATGATTATGATTAGTGTGATATGTTAATTTTTGAAAGAAAAAGAATGATGTGTATTGTCACAATTTACAGACACGTGTCATATTCATATACATACAAAGAAGAATAGTGAGACGTGATATTGAACAACAATGGTGTCGAATCGAAAGCCGAAGAAGTCCCGACCCGATCGATATTAAGGGACTAGCATAAGGGTAAAAATTGGAGAAGAATAGACCAAAAATAAGCTTTAACCTTTAAGCCAAAACCCCGTCAAAAATAAATTAAAAAGTTCAATTATAAATATTCTTTATTCATATTTATTAAACAAATGGCACATTATTGGAAATATTTACAAAAAATGAACAATTACAAAAAATATACAACAATGAACAATAGTATTTACAATAATTATACAATGATGATGATGATATGTGGATTTATTCGTTCTTCAATTCTTCTTGATCGCTTCATAGGCCATTTTGAATTTGTTGAAATCTTCATTGGTCACGATTCCTTTGGCAGCCAAATAGGAGAGTAGAGCATAACTGAAATAAAAAAAATTGATTAAACATATTAAAATAATTTTAAAAACATACTGAATGTAGAGATATTGGTGACAGTTTTGGCATGCCTTGTAACGTTGCTCCCTCAGTTTCGTGACAATGCCCTTGACGTCGATCTCTTGGCCCGCCCGCAGTCTCCGCAGTGCAATTTCCAGGGCAATGATGGTTCCGGTACGGCCGATGCCTAAAAATAAAAAAAGATTAAGGTTTGAAGAATTCAATTGGATATTTGACTTACCGGCTGAGCAGTGGACAATGACAACACCATTTGATGATCCGCGGACGTTGTACAACAATTGAAGTGCTTTCATGGCGCTCGCTGGTACATCTCTGTCTGGCCATCCTCTCCACATGACGTGTGTCACTGCATGTTCTCTAATCTCTCCTGTTTTTGAACTGCGACCTGAAAATATTGTAATTGTTAATTTTAATAAAATGTTGAAGTAATTTTTACCTTTTACTCGTAATTGGCTGACTCTCATTTGCTTTTCCGGCTGCTCTTGAACGCCAATATTCTCAATGCTAAGGCCAAGGTCGTCCAGTTTGATCTAAAAAAAGAAGTTGATTGAATGTAAAATAAATTTCTATTTTTTTACCGGCTTTTGTCTGGGTTCTAACGGCCAATACAAGTCCGCCTTCTTTTTGTTATTCTCTTCGACCAATTGGCACAACATGACGATGATTGATGCTTTCTCCTGCCAGACCTGGAATTTATAAGTTAGGTAATTTAATGTTTGTGATTTGTTAAAACTACCATTCTCCAAAAATCGCCTATCGTGTTCTCGAGTGGTGCCTGGGTCGCAATCAATTCGTTGTTAAGCTCCGGAAATCCTCCTTCAATTCTATTTGCGTGAATGTAGTCGTCCTTTGTTCCTTCCGGCCAGGCGAGTCGAACACGGGTTGAATCGAGGCAGTAAACATCTAAAAAAAAAGTTCATTTTATGGGTGTTCAATAAAGAAATAAAAATTTACCTTTGTATCGATTTCTGTCCAGATTGTTTGCCCAGCTTCTGTATTCTGCAGCATTGACGTCCTTTGGTATTTGGTTGAATTCTGCGACAAGTTCCCGCATGCTCTTCTTCAGTAGTTTTGTGGCGTAATTCAGCGCTTCTCTTGATGCCGTCCTTTGTGGAGTATTTGCTGCTTCTCTTGATGCCGTCCTTTGTGGAGTATTTGCTGCTTCTCTTGATGCCGTCCTTTGTGGAGTATTTGCTGCTTCTCTTGATGCCGTCCTTTGTGGAGTATTTGCTGCTTCTCTTGATGTCGTTCGTTGTGGGGGGCCTGACATTTTTTGGTTTTGAATGATTGGTAACTGACGAGTAATGGATCAGCTTTACCTTTTTATATAAAAATTAGCGCCGTAATGATAAATAATGATAATATTTTTTGACATTTATCGATTTTTGTAGATACAGTAAGTAAATCAATACAGTACAGTTAAGTAAAAAGTAAATCTATCTCCTCTAGCTATTAGTTAGGAATTAGGATCTTTGCTTATGCTTTTGTCAAATTTCACCTGGGACAAAGACAACCGGGCAAGGACAACTCGGACTCAAGGGAAAGGGGATCGGACTTGTCGGCTGTCGACTCTGTGGATGAGGACAGCTGTTAATATAATCGATGATTCCTTAGTTTTGGTTTTCCTCTCATCTTTTTGACTTGTGAACAACGGCGGCGAATGGCGACATTGGACTAACAATGAATTGGCCTTTCTTTTACTCAATGACCAACAACCCAGCGGCTTCTTTATTTCACAAGTCAGTTGTTCACCATTCTTCTATCCTATTTCAAGTTTTATCAAATAAATATGTGTATTGGTTTTTAATTAAGGCAAAATTAGTAGTTAAATGGGCAACAATTCAAGTGTGAACCATTCTCGATTGTTCAGGCCCGAAGACTTTTCAAACGGTATGAAAGTTTAAATAAAAAATAATTTTTAATTTTCAAGATCCTTCTGCTTTTCGGGTTTTTGTCAAAAAGCGAAATAAATTCATACCGGGTGAGGAATATTTTCCGTAACTAATTGTAGAATAAAATTTCAGGCTGGCTAAAAATTAACGATGATGAGATTGTTTTCTCACGTGGTGGTAGCAATTTTCAATATTGGTCACTGGCACATCTTCGCCGATATGGATATACATGCTCCGGGGTTTGTTCGTATTTTGTGAAAATGAAATATATTTTTAGGTGTTTTTCTTTGAAAGCGGTCGACGATGTGCCACTGGGGAAGGCCTTCACACATTCCAATCTCATCAAGCTGAACGAATATTCCATGTTCGTTCAACAAAATAATAAAAAATTTAACTTATTTTTAAGATGGTCCAAAGTAAAATCAAAATTGAAGAATATGCTCGCGGATCGAGGGCTGGTTCAGTGGCAAGTGGACGTGTGAATTCATTGGTGCCTAATCCGGCAGCCTCTTCCCGCATTCATCCTGTACAACGTTTTTCCAGTGAAGGTATTGAAAAATTCAATTTTGGTGATTTTTAAATTTTTCAAGGTGCCAATAATGAATTTTCACCAAATCACTATGGCTCATTGGCACCTCCTCCCTACAATGTTATTCAAGAGGCACGCCGGGCACAACAAAACCCTTCACCAAAATGTCCATCGGTCATTTCGTCCATTTCTGCATATGCCCGAACTGCACCAATTTACAACAACAATAGAGAACGGCCGCGAAGTGTGGTCTCAAATTTGGAGAATAATGTGATTGGGGCGGCCAATTTGGCCCATCAACAACTGCATCCTCGCCACCATCTTCACAATCCAATCCAAGGAAATGCGAGCAATTCAACCCTACTCCATCATGTACTCAATCAACAGCAAAGGTAATAAATCACATTTTTGGGAATAATTTTTTTCTGAAATTATTTTTTGATGGATATTTTGTAAAAATAAAATTTAGTTATGCACATCAAAACCATTTGAATTCGTTGGCTGCTTCTGCTTCCGGTTCATGCATTATGAACCAATCTTATCATTCGGCACTTGATTCCGGCAGTCCATGGGCTAGTCAACAGCAACTCGACGGGGATATTGTGTAATAAATATTAAAATTTGCCAATAATTTCCAAACATATTTTTTAGAATGGAACACGTTTTAAATGATGAAAATCGACGCCGCGTTGCAATTAGACCACCGGAGCCAATCCGTATGGCAGTGCCACCACCCAGAAAATTTTATGGTGGACAATCCGAAATTGGAAATTGCACCGGCGAAAACAATCAACATGCCTATGTGAATGTGGAATTGAGGGGAAATCATCAAATTAATGGCCAACAGCAACAACAAAATGGACTGAATGTGAGGGAATTACATCGGACGGATCGAAGTCGGCTGGAATTTCTCAGCACAGGACCAGGCGCATTCCAACTTCCGTTAGTTTTTTATTGCCAAAAGAATAAAACCTAGTTTTTTGAACATTTATTTCCATAAAGAAATCGATAAAAAATTATTTTTAATAAAAAAAATATGAATTAAATTAACATTTTTCAGTTATGCATCCAATGCACCACCACCAACGCACACTCCTCCAGTCTATTATCCCTCTCCCGGATCCGCATTTATGCCAACTTCTTCCACCAATCCTTCAATGCAACATTCATTCCATCAATTTTACTCGCAAAATCCTCATCATCCTCCACCAAATCATCATCCAAATTCACCTTTCCATCAACAATTTCAACAACAACCTTATATCCATCATCCGGCTGCCGTAATGCCCAAAGATTATTTGCTGATGTCCCAATCAATGAGTGGTGCTTTGCCGGCATCTGGCAAATCCATGGTTGGCGGCAATTTTGCTGGCCATCCATCGCCGTCTTCCTCACTCCTCTACACTTCAAATAGGTTTGGTTTTAAACCTAAAACCTTTATTGTTTATATATTTTAATACAATAATTTTCAGTATGGAACGAATTGTGCCCAATTCTGCTGGTAATGGTGGAGCGATGCCAATGCTGAATTATGCAATGATTGAGATGGCCGGCAAGAATATTGGCAACAGCAGAATGGATGATAATAACAATGCCGGAGTGGGCAGCAATTCAACATTGATCACCTCCTCAACAAATACAATGGCAACGAATGCAACTGGAAGTTAATTTTCTGACTGACCTCCAATGTCCAATTTACCGATAAAAATACAATTTTCGATATATCCAATTAAGCCCAAAAATGCCTAGTCAAATAAATTTTGAAATTTTTATATTTGTTAAAATAATATTCATAATTTTTATTT
Source organism: Pratylenchus scribneri (assembly GCA_030063045.1). Classification (NCBI taxonomy): domain Eukaryota; kingdom Metazoa; phylum Nematoda; class Chromadorea; order Rhabditida; family Pratylenchidae; genus Pratylenchus; species Pratylenchus scribneri. The sequence continues at coordinate 704,746 of JAQSEB010000104.1, read as the reverse complement.
CCCCAATTTTAATTTTATCCTCAAAATAATCATTCCTGTTATTTGCTATTTTTGAAAATAAATTTGCTTTTTCATTTTGATTTAATTCAACAAAAATTTTGCCTAAGGAGAAAAGGAGACAAACCATTCTTTGGTTATTAGTGCGGTTGTGAGAAACTGCCAAGAAATTTGGAAAATTTGTAGTCCGTTGTTGACCTTATTTTTAATCCAATGGGCAACGGGGATATTGGCTTCAATGTTGAGCAATCAGCAGAAATTGTATTAATTTTAATGCATGCTTATCCCAACTTCAATTTTCCTTCCTCTCACAATTTTATATTTCCACCACCCCTCGGTCACAGTGAGGCGGAAGGACGCCGAGGAGAACGGAAAACGTTTTGGCCTTCCGCCGAGTTGTGGTCACATTCAGCGGAATTTTTCATTCCGTCGCCGACAAAAAATTTCCGCCCTTTTTGTGGTCACATAAACAGTGTTCTCCTAAATCATTGTGACCACAAAATTGGACGGAATTTTTTGTCGGCGACGGAATGAAAAATTCCGCTGAATGTGACCACTCAAATTTTCAGGAAAACGCCGGACGGAAATCGAATTCAATTCCGTCGTCGCAAAACGCCGAAGTGGTCACAATAAAATTTGAGAGTTTTTCCGCTCTTTCAATTAAAAATTTAATTTATTTTTGAAAATTATTTTAAAATTTCAAAAATTTAATAAAAATCTAAAATCAGGTATATCTGATTCAGAAAAATTTCCTCTTTTTAATGATATAAAAATCAAATGAAAATATAAAAAATTTATGTGATTTATATTTTGCATCTTCATAAATAATGTTTTCCTCATCCAAATAAATAAATTCTTATATCATTGAATAGAGCAGAGTTTTTTACATAGGATAGGATCAATTTGGAAAGCTTATAAAATTTTTTAATATTTTTTATTTATTTTTAAAAATGTCTAGTCAAGGGTTTTTGGGCAAAATACAAGGAATTCCGCTCGGCGGAGGACGGAAAAATTCAAATTATTTGAATTGCCGGCGTTTTCGGTTCGACGGAAAAAAAGGCCAAAATCGCTCCACTGTGACCAGCATCAGCGGAAAACCCGATCGGCGGAAAAACGTCGAGCGTTTTTCTGCTGTCTCATTCCGCTAGAATGGTCACAATAAAAAAACGCTCGGCGGAGAGCTTTTTTCCGTTCGACCGAAAACGCTCGGCGTTTCTGCTGGGGTGGTCAATAGCGAAAACGCGGCGGAATGCGTTTTTCCGTTCGACCGAAAAAAGTTCGGCGTTTTCCGCTGTTAATGTGACATAGGTATTCCGTCGCGGTGAGCGGAAAACGCCTCACTGTGACCGAGGGGCCAACTAGGCTTTGTGGCCACCTATACATCCCACTTCATTACCTTTTCTTCCCATTTTAATTTTTCCACACCTTGCATAATCTCCTCATTCTAGCGCACATTGTTTTTGCCACTCCTTTAGCCGCAATCTGTCGGCATTGGCACCAACCCATATCCCTTTTACATTCATTTATTGTTGGGAAAAAAGGTCTGACCAGTCGGTCAATTTCCCTTGGAAACAGCCACAAAGGTGGCGCCGCGCATTTGACGAAAATGTTATAAAAGGATTGGCCATATTTTTGGCCTTAAAAAACTTCGATTGATTTTCCTCCAAAAATCACATATATCTACCTATCTCTATATATAGATTGGCACCGGCATCCATAACAAACCAAAATACTTAAGGGTTTTTTTAAAAATTTCTAAAAATTGAAAAATTCTCAACATTTTTTAAAAATTTTGAAAATGAAAAAAATTCTCATCAACTTCTTATTCTTCATTTTTTGTTTATTCCACCCTTATTATTTCCCTCCTCTATTACCAATGCCCAGTTCGTCCCCAATCCTCATTCCACTTTTGCCGAAAGGACAAGAGTCCCAGATAAACACGGGGAAAAATGTCTGGGTCTCGAAACCTTGGGCAAAAAAACGTCAAACCCTCTCTTTTCTCTAAAATTGTTTTGACATTTTTTGAATATCTTTAAAAATATTTCAGCTTCCTTTTTACACTTCAATGAACGACAAAATTGTGTGAAAAAACACCATCAAAATTTGATGAAGTGAAAACATTTTAAGGATGAGTAGTTCATATTTGAGGCTGACTCCGGACAAAGGAAAACGTATTCGAATATACCGGAATGGGGATGTTCATCACAAGGGAATAAATGTAAATTTTGATTGAATTCGTTAAAGTTAGTTTTATTTATTTTAGATTGTACTAAACTCTCGGCAAACCCACGATATTCACGCTTTTTTGGACGCAGTCAGTGAAAAAATTGGCCTTGTCCTAGGCGCTAAACGACTTTTTACGCTTGATGGAACGCCGATTAGCTCAACACAACAATTGGAGCATAATAAGGTTGGGGAAATAGATATATTATTTGAAAAATCTCAAAAATTCAATCCATTTTAATTAAAGGAATATGTGGCCTCATCCGGTCCATTCACTCTACTCCCATATGGTCAATCGGCATCATTACGCACAACTCCTTCAGTTGGACGTCGAAGCACCTCTTCGGCGGCTGGATTACCCCGATCGAAAGCCAGCGATTCATTCGCCCTCTCTTCGGCATCGAAAAAATCAGCACCCGCCTCATTGGCCCACCCCCAAATTCGTCAATCACGAAGCACGGAACCGAGGAGACAGCAACGAGAAAAATCTGAAGCAGAGAATAGTTTGAGCAGAAAAGTATCGAAAAAGAAGACAAATGGGAATAAGAAGCGACGGGAAAAAGCCGGTAAGTGACATTATTTTTAATTAACTATTGCATTAAAATGGATTACATCAATTAATTTAAACCGAACAAATTCACTTAAAAGAATGGTAATTTGATTAATTTTTAGTCAAACAAAATGAGGAAGAAGCTCCACCACCAGAATCATCTCCTAAGGAAGCATCCCCGCCACCCGCATGCCCATTGCCAACGGCACCAGCGGATGAGCATGAGCACGAAGAAGAGGGAGGAATGGAAGAATCAAAAGATTCTGATGAAATTATTGAACATCGTTTGCATGATGATGAAGAGGAAAAGGAAGAAGAGGAAGGAGGAGAGGAGCATAACGAAAAGGAAGAAATAGAAGAAGAAGCCTCAGGTAATTTTGGCAATTTAATTAGTGACTTCATTGATTTAAAAAAATTCAGAACACAACCCGGAAGAAGGGCATGAGGATAATGCGGAAGAAAAAGCAGCTACACCGGATGAAGAACATGAACATGGAGCGGATGAAGAAGAAGAAGAAGACCACAAAGAAGATGCTAAAAAAGACGAAGAGAAGGAGGGGGAAGAGAAGAAAGATGACTAGGATTCTTTCGAATTTTATTAACAATTTTTAAAAATAAATTCAATAAAAATATGTACAACGTTTTATTTCATTGTGGTTAAAAATTTGATCGTATGAATTGATTTGTATCCATTTATTTCGTCGTCAGTTCCTTTCATCTCGCAAAGATGCAACTGAAAAAGGCTTTGAATTTAATAAAATCCTTTTAAAAATTGAACCTCTTGGACTTCGACCGGATCAAATTCTAATTGCCCAAATTTTTCCAAAAGTGTTTTGGCATTGAGGAAAGTTCGCCGTTTCTGAAAATTTTTGCATTTTTTGTTGGTTTTTAATTTGTTTTTTCTTACTTGCCATAAATATTTTGTATTAAGCACGGTCATGTGCAAAATAACATCCTCCATTTTTCGCCTTTCTATTAAGCCGGCATTTGCCAATGCGTCGTCAATTGCATTTGCCAATTTTTGCAGCCTATAAAATTTTAATTCTCAAATTATCCAAAAAATTATGCAACCTTTCTGATTTGGTCTTTGCAAAAATTACGGCGATTTTTTCGGGCGATCGGTCAGCGAAATGTTCTAGTGACGGGAATTCCAATTGAATGTTAGGACCGCTGGCAAAAATCTGCCTAAATAAATTAAATTATTTATTTTTATATTTTTTTTTGCTAACTTTGCCTCATCCGATTTTAAGAATCGATCCAGGAATTGTTTGATCTCTTCAATTTCCTCATTTGTGAACAGTTTGAGTACGCCCAATGTCAAATGCAGTTTGGATGGTGGCATGAAGAGTTTACGTTGTTTGCATTCTTCCTTAAAAGTTAATTTTATTTAATTGAAAAAATTAATATTATTTATTATTAAAATTAAATTTTCAAACCGCCAATTCTGGATCCGCACAAATCTTTTCGACCAGTGCCGTATATTGTTCACGTAATTTGACATCGAATAATGGAATTGATAAGAAATGGGTTGGAATTGCCTGCTTCCGAGCTTCACTAATTGCACGTTCCATTTCTTCTCGGCATTTTTGAACATTTTGGGCAGAAAAAGTCGAGGTGATCCCTAAAATCGAATATTGATTTCAATTATTAATTTAATAAAAAACGAACTAATTTCAGTCTCATTCCCAGTTGGCCGCTTTTTAGGGAAATTAATTATGCATTTGAATTGTTCTTCCATCTTTTTCTGCTTTTTCAGCTCTTTGCCTCGTAACATTCCAATTAATGCATTTCCCACTTTTAGACTTAAAAATAGGAATTTTAATGTGAATAAATTCAAAATAACCTGTCATAATAAATTTCCTGCTTTGAATCGTATCTGACGCTTCCAACAAGTTCCACCTTATTATTCAGCATTTTATTTAATTCCACAAAATTTGGTCGAAAATTTGAAAATTTTTTGTTGGAAGACGACAAGAAGATTGATTTATGCAATTGTCGTTGGAATTGGAAAGAAATGAAAAATTTCAACATAAAAAAATCACTATAATTGTAGAACTTTTAATATAAATATAAAATAATTTATTTCCAAATTTAAATATTTCAACAAATTATTCAGCAGTTTTTATAATTTTATCAATTTTAAATGCAAAAAATGTGTTTTGGCGGTGAGTAAATTTGTCAAATTACAATAAAAATAGATTAGTGATGGTACATATTCGAGTAAATTATTACATAAATAGGTAGAAAGAAGTGAAAGTAAGTTTACAATTGAAATGCAGGAAACAACCGTTTTTTGGTTGGGGTTGAAGTGAACAACGGAGGACCTATTTGGCTGCTGATGTTTGATGACCCAGATCCAATTTGATTGATTTTAGTTGGCCGAATATTTTGTTGATTCATCGCCGAATTGCTGCTCGTTGATGGCTGATCGCGTTGCTTTTTTGTTGCCGTCATTGATGAACTATTGCAAGTTGGAAAGATCTGTCCTCCCCCCGGCGGTCGCCATGGCTTTGTTTTTGCCTTTAAATTGTTTTGAATTAATTAATTTAAATATTTTGAAACAAACCAAAATATTCACGGGCACTTGAGTATTATTGATGAAATGTTCATGCGGATGAGTGCAAAGAGCGGCCATCATCGGTCGTTTTTTGGCAATTGTCATTGTCGTCAAATTTTGGGCATCCCCTCCACCACCCATTGCTCTTCTGCCTTTTTTGCTTATTGAAGGTACATTTTGAGGAATTTGTTGCAATGGTGGGGGCGGTGGGACCATATTGGATGCGCTGGACGATGCGAGCATTTCGTTGAATTGTTGTGATGGTTGAAGATGACTTTGACTTTGCGCAGCTGGGCAATTGCTGCTTCTTACGGCGATCACTAAAAAATATTTAAATTTATAGTACTTATAGGTTATCTCCGGAACCCAAATCCCAAAGTCATCATATCATAGATGGTTAACTTAAATGGTCACTTTACTAAACAGAAGGGTAGGTTCATCATTATTCCAGGACCCGATAATATCATCTTAAGGTCCTAGAAATAGATTACAGCCAACCAATGAATGATATAGCATTCCTTGGGGCTTGGGGTCTATCGTGTTCAATTTATTCGAGATTTAAAGGATAAGTATCTCAAATGTATTATTTAATTTATTCCCAACTCCAATTATTAATAAATATTAATTTTCCATCAATTTATTTAATAAGTCAAAAACAAACTTGAAATCGCAGTTGATGCCGGAGAATTTGTAGCTGCTGCTGCATTGGTTGGTGTTGGTGGGGAAGGAAAGCGCATTATTGGCTCATCCTCCGCCAATGGTTGATGATCTGATGTGGAATAAGCCGTGTGGGCCGATCGTTGTTCTTCCAACATTTGCTGATTTGCTTTACTGCGACTTCGGGTCATTGGTGTTGGTGAAATGTAATTGTGAATGCCGGTCGATTGATTATTGTGGTTGGCGGCAAAATTCTGATGCGGTTGTGGCCGTTGCTGACGACTGGACTGCGGTGTTTCATTGGGAAGGATGGCACGTTTCAATGCGAATTGTGCATCGGCGCCATCATCGAAATTGAAATTACCACCGAGTGGAGGAGGAACCGGTGCTGGTGAATATTCGGCGTCTTAAAATGTTGATTTTATTATTCCTGGGCCGTAAAACTCACTCAATCTGACCATAACTTCCATCAATGCTCTGTTCACGCCATTGCCCATTTGGACGCACATTGAGCCCAAATCTCGATTCAATTCGGCAACAAATCGACGTTTGTACTTGTCCAAATTCTCTTCCATTTCTTTTTTCTCTGAGAAGAATTTGTCCCGTTCACTCTCCTTTTTGAAAAATTAAATTATCAAATTAAATTTAATTGTAAATACCAATTTTCGATGAGCAGCTGCGGCTTCTTCCAAGGATTCAGTCAGCATTTTAAATTTGCTCTCCCATTCATGTTCCTTATTTTCAAATTCGGCCCTATGCTCAGTTTGAAGATGCTCTCGGAGCTTTGCACATTCTTGTTGCTAAAATAATTAATTTTACAAAAATCTAACACTTTTTGCTTACTAATTTCTGTTCCGCCTCCTTGATCGTTTTCTCCATTTGTTTCTGATGTGATTGTCGTTCACTAACCAATTTTGTCTCCGCATCACCCTTCTCAAACAAAAGTCGCTTCACCGTGGTCTCCTTCTCGCTCAATGTTGCCATATTTTTCCGATCTTGTTCTTGCAATTGAGCAATCAACGCTTCCTTGGATTCCAATAATCTGGCTTGGTTTTGTTGATCATGAAGAAGTTTTTCATTTTGTAATCGAAGAGAATGATTTTCCGATTGGCTTTCGAGCAATTGTTTTGATACAGTGGTCTTTTCCTAAAAATTATTTTTCATATAAAATATCAGTAAAAACCATAAATTACCTCGAATATTTGATCCAACAATTTTCGATGCGAATTAAAGGCATTATTTAGTGATTCAGCCACCATTTTCTCTTGGAGCTGCCTCAACTGTTCAATATTTTCAACCGATTTTGGAGAGGGAGAACGGGGATTTTCCATTCTATTTAGAGTATTTTTACTCTAAAATAAATAAAACATAATAAATTTTTTAATTTGTAATAAATCGATTTCTCGGATTATTTTTTAATTTCTACATTTTTTTTCGCAAATTTGAAAATTTTGGATTAATATTTTGACTACCTAGGTTAGGTTATTTAATGCTTGATCAATTGTTGGAGAATCAACCATAGTTTTTACTTTTTAGTAGGAAATGAAATGGATCTAAAAAAAATGCGCTCTCCTCACTCTTCCAATTCCAAGTTCCAACAAAGAAAAGAATTTAAGGAACATTAAAGAGATTGAGATTTTAAAAGATTAAAAAATGTCATTATATTTTATTGATTTTTTACTGTAATGAAAGAAAGAGCGTTAACGCAAAACGCTAAAGACAAAAACAAAAATTGTGTTTTTTAGTTAGAGTCTCGGTCTCAGTCTCAATTCTCACTCATACTCATTTGTCATTTCTCATTTTATGAAATGTCATCATGGGAATAAAAATTTTAATAAATATTCGATAATAGCCCTATCCCGATTCCTTATTAATTCTCATGTTTGGGCTAATCGGTTCGATTAAATCAATTGATAAATTCTAAAATAATTTCGTAAAATAAGATCTGGTTTTTAATCAAATTTTATTTACTTTTCTAGATAAATCTTCAATTCTTACAATCAATCAAATTATCTTATTATCATTCAACGACCTTCATAAACAACAACAATGAACCGCTCTTTCAACGGTCCTCCTCCTCCATTCGTCAAACGCGCTTCTTCAGGTCAAGGTGGCCGTTTTGGTCGAAGTGGTGGCCGCGACTTTCCTCCTCTTCCACTTCCAGAAAAGGGTTCGGTCCGCGATTTCAGGTAATTCAATTTAAAAACTACTACTATTCAATAAAATTAATGTTAAGCTCAAGCCGTGGTCGTGGTGGATTTGCCCTTGAAGGTGCTCGCCGAACCATTCCAGTCACTGATCAAGGTAATTAGCTATAAATTTAATGATCAATTAACTGGTTATCTATATTATAGATTCTGTCGCAACGGAAGTCAAGGATATCAAACCCGTCGCAGTTCCCAATGAGACCACGCTTCCTGCTAAAGGTAAATTCTATTATTTTCAGACTAACATAATTTCATTTTAGGAATTCTCAAAACCACCACCCCGGCAAAGGTTGATGGAAAGGTCAATGGAGGGTCGATCAATTCTACGGAAATGAACAATGGGTATGGACATTTCAACGGCTCGAACAACGAAGGGATGATCAATGGCATTGGGCGTGAATCAGCAAAGACTGTGACCTTCGACTCTCGTCCAGCAGTGGAAGTGGAGACCAACGGCGGCGGCAATGTGGAAGAGACTGGTGGTAATGGAAATTTGAATTATAGACAAAATCTCAAAAATAAAAATTATTTAGGGGCAACTGATATGGGTCAACAACAGTCATTGGTCAACGGAGTCGGAGATCATCATGTTCTTCTTGGTCAACACAACCAAAAGGTTGTCGAGGGATTGGCCGAAATCCAGCGTCTTGCCGAAAGTGGTATGATTTTGAAAAATAAAGCTTAATTCGGATTGCATTTTAAGATGACATCGCCGCTCTCAAGAAACTCACCGTCACACTGATCCGCACTATTGCCACTGCCTTCAATGACTTCGCTGACTCACTGGACAAGATCAACTCCACCACTCATGCCAGCGACGGACATTGAAATGGAGAAGCGGAAAATGGCGGATTTGGAGATATAAATGATGAATTTTATAAACCATTCTTATTCAACCATCAACTAATTTTTTTATGGTCTTTGTAAACATCTCTTAACCCTGACATTTCTAAACCATTCAACAATTCAACTTATATTTGTTTCGGCCAATGATGGCATCTTTTTACCATAAAATGGATAAATTTGATTAAAGATAATTTTTGTATTATTATTTGGTAACAACGTTGAATAACGTTTTTTATATTTTTCAATATTTTAACTATTTAACAATAAAAATAAATTCAGCAAAAATAAATGTCATCAATGAGCACGGAAACCGGAAACGAACAAGTGGCCGGAAGTGTCCGTAAAAATTATGCGGCCGTTTTGAACCAGCTAAAAACAAAATTTGCCGGCTCAACATCGATGGAGGAAGATCAATCAACACAGAACGGCAGTGGCATAGGCGAAGAAATGATGGAGCCAGCAATTCCTAATATGGACAATGAAGCAAATGATGATCAACAAACGCCAATAAACAAAGTCGAAGGGCCGGTGCGACTCATCGTTCCAACCATGAAGCCAATTCAAAGGGTTAGTCCATTAAAATTGGTTGTATTTTAAACAAATGGAAATAAATTAAGATTCCATTGGAGCCTTGGCAAATTCGTGCATACTACGGGATTGGTGACCCGGACAGTTCATCATCACCATTGCCATCATCCTCCTCCTATGATGATGATGAAGAAGAAGACGGAGAATCTGATGGCAATTTTGGCATTACTACGTCTTTATTGGCAACAAAAGACGAGGAGGAGACATTTTGGAACAATGTGAAACAGGAAGAAGAGGAGTCCATGGAAGAAAATGTCCGGGAGTTGTTGGCAATGACTGCGATTGAGGACAAAAATGGCAACTTGATCAGCCCGACACCGAATGTTGGCAAAAGCGATGATGAAGTATATTTCACATTTTTTAATGAATAAATTTGCATTGATTTTAGCATGCCGACCACCATACTACGAATCTGGCCAATCTCCGCAATTCGGCAGGCCGTACACCAAAGCGACCGAATCGACTCATAATTGATCCGCGAAAGAAGAGATATGAGGAAGCGCCGATCTAATAAATTGGATAAAGATGACAGAAAGAGGTCAATATTAGGATAAAACAATCATCTATATTAGTTCATTATCAATATGTTAATCAATTGTCTTGTTGTGTATAATATTTTATGATCCAATATGATGTGATTTGTGATGTTATTTCCTGTTCCATTCTATTTTTATATCGTAAAAAATAAATTAAATCAAACATAAATTTTTGATTAAATTCACATATATTTCGTGTCACAATAATTTAAATTTTAATGGAAAACGATTGGCCGCTAATTGAATTACCCATAATCCAGCCTGGGATTCTTGCAAAATTTACTCCGTAATTTTTACTAAAATATTACTTATATTAATTTTATTAATTTATAGATCATCAGGTGAAGCGGTTGCAAGTATATTGGTTCAAGAGTTGGCTGGTCAAATTGATAGGCCTTTCTCCTCCGCTTCTTCAATTACCTACTCAAATAGTAATGAATTAGAATGGGTTATGCAGGTATTTTTCAATTAATTTTAAATTAAATTGATAAATATTTGAGGTGATAAACCATGGACTCACTTTATCATTTGCTTCGAATGAATCATATGAAACACTGCGATCAGCAGTCAGAATTTATTGCTATTTTTTGACTGCTTTAACTAAAAATCCACACCATTGTTGTCCAAGGCAATTGCTTGAGCATCCGGATAAATATTTTAGGTAAAATTTCATTTTACTATTCATCAAATAATTAATTTTTTAAGAAGAATTTTGGATGCATTTCGACCAATTTTTGATAATAGCAAATGTTCTATCCAATTCAATGATGATATTATGCTTCAATTAAGCCGACAAGCAACACAAATTCGAACAATTTTGATAACAATTCATCAATTATTACATTCAGTCATAGAAGAATTCAAGGATGAAGTGTGGTCGCGAACTCTTCTCTTCCTAATTGCAATTTCTGAACAAATATTATCCATTAAAAATTGTAAATCCCCAGGTATTTATCAGCTTTATTTTCATATTAATTAATTTCTTAAGATTCAATCGGATTTTTAATGGCAAATGATTTGAGCGAATCATTGTTTGGATGTTTGGCTGGGGCCACATTGAATGAATTAATTCCTTCCCCATCATATTGGAGAACACTCTATTCGATCTCTGTCCAATGCGGGCATCAAGTAAAAATTTAAATATTTTAAAATATTATTTAATATGTTATTTTATAATTAATTTAAACAATTTAAATATTTTTCAGGTGCAATTTGTCGAATGTTGGGCGAAAACATTATTAAATTCCACACTTATTATTCTGCATAATTTATATGGCCCACCACTTTACAACATTACCTCAATTTCAGGTTTAAAATTATTATTTTAATATATATAATTTTAAATATTTAGATGAAAACCAAATATTCGAACCATATCTTGAAAATTCACTTAACTCGGAAAAATTGCAAATGTTCAAGAATCTTTGGCTTAATTTATTCATTTTGTTTGGAAATCCTTGGGAATTTGGCAAATTTGGTATAAATTTTAAATTATAAATTTAATTTTTAATTCCATTTTTAAAGGAATTAATCAATGCGAAATGAATATAAACAACCAAAAAGATATCAAATTTTTCAACGAACAAATTGCCCTTTCCTTTTTCCTCATTATTTTGGCTTTCAAGAAAATGATTGATTTGTTCATTGGTACAAAACATTTAAAAAATAAAAATTACAAAATTTTTAGGCGATAATTTTACATTTGGCTTTAATGAAAGTGAAGAATTGAATGCCCAATGGTTAAATAATTTTGTCAATAAAACAGCAACAATTGGACAAGAATCGAATATTCCGGTTTGTTAATTAGAATACAAAAATTTTAGAAATAAAATAAAATTTAAAAATTTATTAGTTGACCAATGAAGCCAATTCCTCCAATTCCAATGTTTCGTTTCGAATTCAACAACGAAATAACAGTGATTTATCGGCAAAAATTCCCACAACCACCACAACATCAAATATTAGCAACAAAAATGATGAAAATGGCCAAAATTTGAAGGATGATTTAATTGTTGAAACTAATCGAATTCGAGGTGAACAACATGTTTGGTACATTTTAAAAAGTGAGTTAAAATTTTCAAAAAATCAAAATGCCAAATTTCTCAGGTAACCCATTCAAAAAACCTCATCCAATTTGTGCATCGATAAGACCATCGGCTACATCATTACTTGCCGTTTTCCTGGAATTTCTTTATGAATCGACTTTCCCTATTGGAATTGTTGATGGAAATGGGAAATTGGTCAAGAATATTCAAAGCAGCGAAGGTAGCTTTTTTGATTATTTTTTCAAAAAATTCCATTTTTGTTATTTCCACTTGATTTGCCTTTTCTTTCGGTCCCATGCGCACCATCCCTATCCACCCTCCACCGCATTACATTAATTTACGCAAACATACATTTTTAATCTGATTATACACATCTGCTCCTTCCGTTTCCTTCAAAAATAACGTTCAAATAAAAAATAATTTCCGTAATATTTTTTTTTATTCCAACTCAAAAATATATTAATATTTACCTGTCCTCATTTTATTGCATGCGCATGTTTCCCCTGATTTATTGTTCAATTCCATTGACACCCCACCCAAATCTGCCCCCATTATTTCCCTCATGGAACCCCACTAAACATTTTTCGTCACAACCAGAAATCAATTGTTCTCCTCTTCGCCCCACTCTTCTTCACGCATTCAACCTCCTCCACCAAACTCCCTCCAGTTCCTTTTATTCACTTCTTCCCCAATTTAAGTTTCAAAATTACTTTTTTTGGAATATTTAATTTAATTTCTATTCAACTATGCTAACAAAAAAAAACGTTTATTTTTTAATAAGTCACAAATGTAAATATTCCCCCGTAACGAAAAATGCATTAAAATTTCAGACTAGGGTAAAATGGAATAAATGCAAATCCCATTTTTGGAGCAAGGGCGCTCTTTACTAACAAAATTATGGATTATTGGATGGTCCAAACAAATCCATCCTCACTCCTCTCTCGAAATATAATTTATCCACTAAAATACACGCGCATTTTTCCTATTCTCAGCCAGCTCTGATCGATAGGACATTTATTTATGATGCCAGTTTTTATTATAGAAATAAAAAAGGCAATTTTTAAAAATTGGCCATACCCAAAAATGTGCTCTTTAAAAAAAGTTGACATATCAACGCACTCTACGCTTTCTATTCTAAAAAATTTATAAAATTCTCTTTACATTTCCCAACTCTTCATATATTCCATATATTGATAAAATCTCCAAAAAGAGAATAATTTAATTTTAATATTTGTTCAGATGGATTGAGCCAAAAATCAACAACAGAAAGTGCCGCCTCCTCTTCCTCTCCTCAATCCCAACAGCCACATCAATTGGACTCCACTCATTCATCCACATTATTGGCCACATCAATTGGGGCAAAACTATTACCAACCAGACAAAATCAAGAAGAAAGCAGTGTCGAACAAAACTCACGAAAATTTGTTTTACGGCGTTCATTTAGTAAGTGAAGCTTTAATTAAATTTTAATTAATTTTAATTTTCAGCCGCTTCAATTTCTGGTTCAAGTGTCACCGAATTGTCATCAATGATGATTGCTGGAGGTGGCGATTCAAGCCAAAATCCATTCATTCATCCCAACGAATTCCCATCCGTGGATGGTTTTTCATCGGGTCGTGCCACAGCAATTGGCGCCCTTTGCCGAATTGTTTGTTCAAAGGCATCACGGGAACATTTTAGTGATGAACAAATGGCCAAATTCTTTGCCATTCTTCATGAAGCACTCATTTCGGTATATTTTTTTCAAATTATTATTAATTATTTTAATTAATTTAAAGCGTGACCGACTTGTCCTTTGCTCTTTGCTTTTCTATTCGGCAGATAATTTATTCAAATTGGCCATAAAGGGCGTTCAAATTTTACTTCCAAATTATCTTATGGCCATTGATATTGTCCTCACCGAAATCAAAATACCGTAAATATAATAATTTTATAAAATCAATTCCATTTTTAGATTGCATCCATCAATTAGTCAAGTGGAAATGCGGGGAACTTGCCTTCGGGCACTTGCCTCCATTTTAGTATGGTCATCCGTTTTCGGAAGAACACATATTCTTGGTAAGAAATAGAATTTAAAAATGATTTAAATTTAAATTTAGCACAAAAATCGCCGCTTGGAAAATCCAAACAAATTTCTCGACAAGGCTCATCCAATAATTTGTTGGAACCCGAATTGAAATATTTGGATTTATGTGGAAATATTCAAAAAATATTAGTATTCGCCCTTCGGAATGAAACGGATGCAATGAATATTCAATTTTGTTTGGCAATTAGTTCAATGTTTTGTATAGAATCGGCAAAATATTCAATCAAAATGAGCAAAACATCCACCCAAAATGCAAAAGAAGATGATGAATTTGATGAACAAACAAAAAGTAAATTTTAATAAAAAAAATAAATAATAAAATATAAATTTTAGCTCCAATTTCCCTGATTCGCGCCGTAATCAGTGCGGTTTGCGATAATTTGTGTAAGCCATGTTGGGCAAAAGAAATACTTTCTTGTTTGGCTGCATTCGATTGTTTGAATTCGCTGAGCCAAATTTCACATCAAATTCTTTTTCACAACGGTAAACTAATATTTTAATCAAATAATAATCACATTTTTAGGCGAATTGTCCACCGGTTCTTTGGTCGTCACTTCACTTTGCCGTTTCATTGACCAACAATTGCAAAAACCGCCACCGCACCATTCCAGGGATATGCATTCAACGGTGGTTGCCGCCTATTTTTGCATGGATGTTTGGTTGACATCGGCACCGGCACTTTCCAACATTGAATCATGTTTGGCCACCGTTGCAAACACAATTGAGCTGGGCATGACCGGAGGACATAATTTGGTTGGATTTTATTTTACTATTTTGTGTATTAGTAAAAGTTGGGTAATCTAAGATCTTCTCCCTAAAACTTTTTCTTTGCCGATTAGTATTTTAATTTTTTTTTCAATCTAATATTTTAACTACCCTATAGGCTGAAGGGTTATTAAAAATTACTTTCGCGAGAGTTGTATGAAAATTTTATAGGAAGAGCGTTAATGGACCTCTTTAGCACATTGGTATGTCGCTCACTTTAATCTATGGGTAAGCGGCAAAAGGTCTCGGGTTCAATCCCCATTGGTGGCTAATGATTTTTTATTTTTTTCTTTTTGAGTTTTTTTTAATAATTAATTTTTTAGCAACCGGAACAATATAAACCAGCAAGTCAACGAGTTCACGATGCTGCCCAAGCACTTTTATATTCACTCTTTTCCACCTCGAATCGCAGCACAAAAACATTAGACGCACTCAATGAATTTATTTTGGCACAGAAATTTGGCCTTCATTTGGACAAATTTCAACATTTTCTCATTAATCAATCAACTTTAATGTCTTTACATGAAGCCCAACACATTACTCAATTATCAAAAGGTAAAACTACAATAAAGTTGACTGAATATTAAAACAATTTTAGGTCTTCCCACAGTGATTTGTATATTTCGCACTCCATTCTATGAACCTTGGGCCAGTCTTATTCAATTAATGCCTAAAGCAATGCCACGAAAACCAATGACTCAAAATAATAAAGGCGAAATTCATTTTTAACCAAAAATTTAATTAATTTATTACAGAATTACAAAATCAACAAATGGCAGATGACATTGGAAGTCCAGCAAGTTGCCATTCAATAACCAGCCAAATTGGTACAGAAATTGATGAAAATAATTGTCGAGTAAAATTGACAAATGGAAATAGCAATCAATTATTGACAAATGGAACCAATAATGTCCCAATTCCTGCCATCAAACAACAATTTATGATTCCACCTGATGTTCTTCGACCGCAATGTCAATTGTGAGTTCATTTTAAATTAATTTCCAAATTAATTGTTTTTAAGAGATAAAAGCTTTCCAAAATTGGAACCAGTTCCACCGGAAGTGCTCAACATTCAAACACAACTTTCCCAAATTCGTACACGCCTTCAACAGGGCAGCGGTGCTCCATGTGGTGATCGCGATTCCCGGAATGTTTGGTTGAACAGTTCGTTGGGTGCAATTCTCTCTAAACCGCCAACACCTGAAAGGCAAGATAAAATATAAATATTATAAATTAAAATATAAAAAATGACTGAAAATTAGCATATAAAATTAATTAAATTACTATTTATTTAGCCCCGTACAAAGCTGCAATTCTCTACGTGTATTTTTACATGACATGGGATTATTGAATAGGCCCACATTTGGCAAGGAATTCATTCCACTTGATAGCAGTTCATTGTTAGTTAATTATTAATTTAAATAAAATAATTAAATATTTCCAGTGACATTTTCTATGATTCATTGTCCGTTACGGTTGATAAATTTCCAACACGTCTTAATGAAGTGGTTTCTCTGTTTTATGTGAAAGAAGGACAACGAGCCGTGGAGGATATTTTACAGAATAATGTTCTTTTTTTTAAATTTAATTTATCAAGCAAAATTCTCAATTTTTAGATAAATTTGAAACAAACCAGCGCCAATTTTTGTCAACTTTTATGCTCTCTTGGCAAAGCAGTTGGGACTAAAAGAATTGCGGATCAACAATTTTCAAGTAAGTTAAAAAAAAAGCTGGAATTCGTTTAATTTTTCAAGTTTAATGATTCCCTGGATTTTTCTGTCCTATCTGGGAAATGGGTAGGAGCTAAGGCAAGGGGGTCGTGGGTTCGAATCCCACCAAGGGCAAATAATTTTTTTCATGGGTAAAATTTTTTTTGGGGTGTTGAAACCATTTTTTGGGGTGCACAAGAGCTAAAAGGGGGTTTTAGCCAAATATGACAAAATGGTTTAAAGTGACAAAAATGCGAAAAGAATGGGTTTTCGGTTAACGAATTTTAACTATTTTTGAGCCGGTTCAGAGGTTTAAAATATTAAAATTTTAATTTTCAAAGATTCTTCATCACCGACGTCAAAACAAAGCACTGAAAATGGCAGTAACAATGGAAATAACAATGGTGCCAATGGCAACAATTTCTTCCTGGACGGCGTCGACTACTATTTGCGATGGCGTGATTCTCAAACGGAGATTGCATTCATCACACCGACTGGACGCCTTCTTCCCACCGAAACCACAATGCCATTATATCGTCAAACATCAATGTTCTTTAATAATCGAAAAAACACATTGGTACCGCCGCCAGCGTCAGAAATCAATCAACAAAATCAGCAACAAATTCGGAATAAATCAAGTGGGTTATTTTTCAAAATCCAAGTATACTTAGAATTTTCGTAATATGCTTAGCTTTATTAACAAAGAATCGCTTATACTAATAAAAAAATGTTTATTCGTTCATTTGTTCTTTGTCCTTTTTATCCCAACAAAAATAACCAATCAAACTGCTTATTAATAATGATATAGATGGTGATGGGCTTAAAAATGAACATAATTTTGCTTTCATAAACAACGAAAATAGCTTGGGAAAAGAAAAGATTGCCAGCGGCAACGAAATCGTCACAAAAGAAGAACCAAAATTAACGTCCATTACTCCAATGGCCGGTAGGAGGTCAACAATGTCCGCATTGCAAGATTTAAACCGGAAACGTGCCCTACTCATTTGGGCACAAAGCATTGATGAAATTAGTGAAATGGGCGAAGAATTGCAGAACAAAACGAATCAAAATGAGAGGAAATTTTTGGATCAATTGGTCTCAAATGGAAGTGAGGATGTCTCAGCACAGGCTGAAATATTGACAATACCGCCGGAGGGGGAAATTCCCTCAACATTGGCCTCACTTTCCCTGATGACCGCAACAAATGTTGTGGTTAAATCGGCACGATTTTCGCCTCATCGAAAACAGCAACCATCAACATTGTTGGCACCAATAAAAATGCCGGCATTTGATGGCAGTGAACAATTGCAAGAATTAGTGAATTTGTCAACCACAACTTCACCCGAAATATCTACGGAAAATGAAAAGCAACATTCGCCACAGCAAAGTGGGAATTTAAACCAATTGGAATTGCCAATGCCTGCAACGACAATTCCCTCTAATAATGGCCAATCAGAACAGCAAATTGGAGCAGTCAATTTATCGGCATTGAGTCCACCCATGAGCCCTGGGGTGAGGACGGCGAGGCGACGATCTTCAGTGTTTAAAGATTTTCTTGGTGGCAATGAAAAAAGCAGAAAAGAGTCACGTGAAGGATTATCAATTTGTGAACGGAAAGAAAGTTTGGCACTGTCTGAAACATCGCAGACATCTTCTACTTCCAGTTCAAAGATTGTGGCTAAAGCAGTACATCAGGGACAATTGCAACATACAAATTCGGTGACAACAATTTCTTATCTGAAATCCTTCTTCAGAAGGTCCAGCAAAGCAACAACAACAACGACTTCAATACAATTGGAAACACCAAAAGCGGAGAGGCGAAAATCACGAATTACTGCAATTGTTGACGAGGAAATAGAAGCAGCGACGGTAGAAAGCAGCATGGAATCAGAATCTGCTTTTTCGCCTCGAGGTGTGTATTCGCTTATAATACCATCTTTATATTTATTTTGGCACCTTTGCCTATTAATAATGCTTTTATTTTTGTGTTAATTTCCTATTTCGTTTTGTCCTTTGTTCACTTTTTAAAATTTGGAAAATTTGTGATTAATTTTGAATTAATTTAATGTAAATTTACAGAATCATTTGCTTCTTCAACTGGTCGGCCACAATTGAATATGGATTCAAATGAGGAGAAATCAGCGCCTCTTTCGGCTTGGTGGGTGCAATATTTATTAATTCATCTCACTTTATATTTCACTTTTTCAGCGATGATTTTGACCAATATCAAACAATAAAATCAAGTCGAACGATGAGTTGTGCATCGGCAAATTCAACAAATGCCGATCATTCTGTGCCAAAATACGCAAAACGGTCGATGGATTTACGAATTTTGGTGGTTTGGTTGGAACGCCTTGAGGAAATGGAACAATTCCCTTTGGGTGCGTTCAAATATTTCCAATCCATTCAATAATATTTTATTATTTTCAGCTGAAATTCTTCCATTCACCTCCGGATTTATCAAAAAGCAAACATCCGATTGCCAGCCACAAAAATCCCCTCTGCCCTTCCAAACTGACCATATCACCTTTTACCTCTTCCCATTTGAACGAGGCCTCATTCGAGTACAAGTCGATGGAGTCTGGACAAAATATGGCCAACCGGGTCCACTTCTTGATGGCACAGTTGTCTCAATGGATGCATTAGCCGATTTATTGAAACAAACAATTTGCAATATTTCACGACGAAAGGCAGTGGAAATTGAAAAGTAAGAAGAAAATATTTATTATAATCGAATAATCTTATATAATTTTCAGTTATCAAACGACCCATTTGAGGAGGAAACAAGCATTGGCCGAATTTGGTAGACGATTTGCCAGCCGACAAAATTACACGGAATTTGTGGAACAACTTTTGTTGCTGAACTCAAATGGAACATAACGAAAATAATTGATATATTTTATTTAAATAATTAATCTTTTTTCATATATCCCATTGAAAATTGCCTTCCTCTGCCTTATTAAATCACAAAAATCCTCAAAAAATTAACACAAATATTCAGCTTTTTTTCTTCTTTCCCACTCAACTAAAATAGTCGCAAATTTTAAAACAATTTTATTGCAATATTTAATTCATTTTGTCACAAATTTTAAAGTGCCTTTCTTCCCAAAAAATGTGCATGGTTGTGTTCTTTCTCACTTTTTGCGGGCTTCTTAAAAAGTATTCCAATTTTATGTAAATTCATTTCATATTGCCTTCTTTTCCAATTTGAATAAATAAATAAATTATTTTTAAAAAGTTTATATATAAAAATGTGCAGATTTTATTTAAAAATATGGGATTGTTCGATCTATAAAGATAAGAAAGTTTCGTTTTACATTCTGTGCTCAAAAGAAGCAAAACTCACACTTCTTTCCTCCAAAATCCATGATTGCCAACAATTTGGCCCAAAACAGTCATAAAAATTCCCATTCTCACTTACCTTAAATTTGGAAGAGAGAATAATTGGATCGGATTAGGGAAATAGAGGAATTATCCACCAATTTCATTTATTCTTGACTCAGAATCAGAACATTTCCTTCCCACTTTCCTCAAATCCATCCACCACCCACTTTCCCTCTTTCCCCCTTTCATTGGCAAATAAAATGCCCAGAATTTATGGTCCTTGGCGGTGGCGGCCGTCCGCTTTTTGCCCAGGGTCCCCACCGGCTTTTTTTACAAAGAGGAACACACATTTTCAGGCGGCCATCTCGACCCATAAAATGGCAAATCCGCCGCCCATTCTCCCATTATTTTTCGCCCAAATCTTTTTCCAGCTTTCACGACCTTGACGGCGATGACACTCAACAAATCTAAATTTTCGTCCATTTCCTACTTCCACAAGTGCACATTTCTGCATTCTTTCTCTTTAAAAATGTCAAATTGATCTTTTTATGCCAAAATATAAAAAATCGGCGCCACATAATTTAATTATATTTCTTGTATTTCTTTTACAACAAATCAAAATGGCCATTCCAACTCATTAATCGGCTTCTTCTATTAATCCTTTAATGTCCGATATTTTCGCGGCATTTTCTCCAAATATTCCCTCCAATCTGCCGTCTACCCTGTAGTCCCGAGTTGTTTATGCCAAAAATGAGCAACATTTGCCAAAATTTTGGTGCAATATTTGCCAAAACAACTCGAACTGGGGAAGCCGGCAATTGAGGAAGCCAATTCAACAATAAATAGAAAACAACACAAAAATTCGCACACTTATCATTATTCAAATTCTACCAATTCATAACAACAAATATGCCCAAAAATTATAATTTCATATTTTTGATAACAAATTCATACTTTGATGAAAAATTCATTGATGAATTTACCTCAACATTATTCATTTGCAGCAGAGAGCAGCGGGTGACCTCAAAATTGGTCAACAATGGGCGAAGAAGGAATATAAATATGACATTGAAGGAACAATACAAAACAATGGAAATGACGTGATGAGAAGAACAATTTGCTGAATTGTTTTGACTTTTGAGGAAAAACAGTTCCAGTCATCAGGCCAGAAACAATGAGGGAAAATCAAATTCTCGGCCCAATTCCCTTCCTTTCCCATTGATGACCTCCTTTCATTCATTTGAGGAATGCTGGAGAAGAAGTTCCACCGAAAACATCAAAACATGAAAGAAACAATGATGGAGATGGAGAATGCGCGAATATTGACGGCTGATGCGAACTTTTTCCCTTTCTAGGAAAAATTTGCTTTCGGGTCCATCGAAACATTGATTCATTCAATTCATATAAATTGCCTCGGGGAGTAGGCCAATGGGTCTCTCCCTCCCCATTTAAAGGGGTAAAATAATTCGAAGGAATTTTGCGCGGCCAGTCGGAGTTCATAAAATGCAAAAAAATATTATGGGTTTGGGACAAACTCAAAGAAACCGCCAATTTTGCAAAAAAAAAGATATTAGAGAGAAAGTATCACAAAAAGGCAATGATGATGGCCATTTGGAAGGCGGCCGCAAATTTTTGTAAAAAGGGAAAATTTGACGCAGTAAAATCGACTTTCGATTTGGCCTTCAACATTCCGCTTACTTCTGCCCCGGAACCCGTTTTTCCCACTCATTTTCTCCAATCAAAATAATCAAAACTTCAATTCCCGCATTTAAGACAAATTTTTCCAATTTTGCCATTGGCCAAATGCGTTCCCAGAGGAATATTTTTGTTACCTTTCCACTTTTCATCAGTGCCGTTTTGGCCTATTCTGCCAGAGGTAAAATTTAAAATTGAATCAGAACAAAGGAATTTTTGTAATTTTGTCGAAGTCAGAATTCTTGCTAACGATTATATTTAAAAATCATTAATATTTAATCCGATAAAAAAAGAATAAATTAAGCCAAATATTCTCTAATAACTTACCCATTCCATGAAGATAACCTTCAGCCAATCTATGTATTAAGTAATAAAACTTTATCCATCGATTCGAATTCAGTTTATCTAATTAAGAAATTGAAATTCGAATTGTCCCCATCACCATTTTTCTAGATTATGACGAATCTCGAGTGCCGGATAATTTGAAGCCAATTTCATGGTCTGTCCACTTCAATTCTCATATAATTTTCTACAAAAAAGGTTACTCGGCGTTTGGCGTTCCGAGCACAATGGAAAGGCGGTAGGCTATTCAATTGGGGATAGCTAAATTTCAATTCTTTTAATCTAAAAAGCTGGCCCAATTCTTGATAATGATCACAATTTATGATAATTTTCCCCAGGTGTTCCCCACAATTCCCAAATTCACATATGGTGAGGAGATTTCCATCAGTCTTTCCGATGCGCATCTCAATTCCGAGCCTGCTTTCAATTATACGTTCGTTTTTTTAAAGAATTTATTTTAGACAAGATATTATCGATGGAATTAATTTGATAGGACAAATTTGATAGCATTTGAAAATCGTAAATTTAGCTTCAATTGGAATATAAATTAGGAATTAAAAATCAAATATATGACCATTTTAAGCCAATTTTCGGATAATCATTTCCCTTATCAAATAATTCATTAATTTCCACTCTCCTTTTCTAGGGCATTTGCATGGTAAGTTCTGTTGATAATCTTTTTTGGTCGACATTCTTCCATAAAAAGGTCTTCCCATGACAAAGATGAATTGCATAGTGAGAATGGATTCATCACCGTTTACAGTGGCACAACTCGAGTGGCTTTAACCACTGTCATGAATAATGGTTGGATTTGGAAATGATATTAGAATTAAATTAGGATTATTTAAAATAAAATGTGGGCAAAAAATATAAATATAAAAATGATTTTGGGAGTAATTTAGGTATAAAAATATACCAATTTTGGATTACTGATTTGTAATTGTAATTGTAATTCTGATTTGCGATTGTAATTGTAAATTCTGATTTGTAATTGTAATTGTAATTCTGATTTGCGATTGTAATTGTAATTCTGATTTGTAATTGTAATTGTAATTCTGATTTGCGATTGTAATTGTAATTTTGATTTGCGATTGTAATTGTAATTCTGATTTGCGATTGTAATTGTAATTCTGATTTGCGATTGTAATTGTAATTCTGATTTGCGATTGTAATTGTAAATTCTGATTTGTAATTGTAATTGTAATTTTGATTTGCGATTGTAATTGTAATTCTGATTTGCGAATTCTGATTTGTAATTGTAATTGTAATTCTGATTTGCGAATTCTGATTTGTAATTGTAATTGTAATTCTGATTTGTAATTGTAATTGTAATTCTGATTTGTAATTGTAATTGTAATTCTGATTTGCAATTGTAATTGTAATTTTGATTTGCGATTGTAGTTGTAATTCTGATTTGCGAATTCTGATTTGTAATTGTAATTGTAATTCTGATTTGTAATTGTAATTGTAATTCTGATTTGCGATTGTAATTGTAAATTCTGATTTGTAATTGTAATTGTAATTTTGATTTGCGATTGTAATTGTAATTCTGATTTGCGAATTCTGATTTGTAATTGTAATTGTAATTCTGATTTGTAATTGTAATTCTGATTTGCGAATTCTGATTTGTAATTGTAATTGTAATTCTGATTTGCGATTGTAATTGTAATTGTAATTCTGATTTGCGATTGTAATTGTAAATTCTGATTTGTAATTGTAATTGTAATTTTGATTTGCGATTGTAATTGTAATTCTGATTTGCGAATTCTGATTTGTAATTGTAATTGTAATTCTGATTTGCGATTGTAATTGTAATTGTAATTCTGATTTGCAATTGTAATTGTAATTCTGATTTGTAATTGTAATTGTAATTGTAATTCTGATTTGCAATTGTAATTGTAATTCTGATTTGTAATTGTAATTGTAAATTCTGATTTGAAATTGTAATTCTGATTTGCGATTGTAATTGTAAATTCTGATTTGTAATTGTAATTGTAATTGTAATTTTGATTTGCGATTGTAATTGTAATTCTGATTTGCGATTGTAATTGTAATTGTAATTCTGATTTGCAATTGTAATTGTAATTCTGATTTGTAATTGTAATTGTAAATTCTGATTTGTAATTGTAATTCTGATTTGCGATTGTAATTGTAAATTCTGATTTGTAATTGTAATTGTAATTTTGATTTGCGATTGTAATTGTAATTCTGATTTGCGAATTCTGATTTGTAATTGTAATTGTAATTCTGATTTGCGATTGTAATTGTAATTGTAATTCTGATTTGCAATTGTAATTGTAATTCTGATTTGCGATTGTAATTGTAATTGTAATTCTGATTTGTAATTGTAATTGTAATTCTGATTTGCGATTGTAATTGTAAATTCTGATTTGTAATTGTAATTGTAATTCTGATTTGCGATTGTAATTGTAATTCTGATTTGCGAATTCTGATTTGTAATTGTAATTGTAATTCTGATTTGCGATTGTAATTGTAATTGTAATTCTGATTTGCAATTGTAATTGTAATTCTGATTTGCGATTGTAATTGTAATTGTAATTCTGATTTGTAATTGTAATTGTAATTCTGATTTGTAATTGTAATTGTAATTCTGATTTGCGATTGTAATTGTAATTCTGATTTGTAATTGTAATTGTAATTCTGATTTGCGATTGTAATTGTAATTCTGATTTGTAATTGTAATTCTGATTTGTAATTGTAATTCTGATTTGCGATTGTAATTGTAATTGTAATTCTGATTTGTAATTGTAATTGTAATTCTGATTTGCGATTGTAATTGTAATTCTGATTTGTAATTGTAATTCTGATTTGCGATTGTAATTGTAATTGTAATTCTGATTTGTAATTGTAATTGTAATTCTGATTTGCGATTGTAATTGTAATTGTAATTCTGATTTGTAATTGTAATTGTAATTCTGATTTGCGATTGTAATTGTAATTGTAATTCTGATTTGTAATTGTAATTGTAATTCTGATTTGCGATTGTAATTAAAATTCCTCATATTCGAAGAAAAGGGAAATAATAAAAGGCTACTGTATCTGTGATGTCCTTAGGGTATTATCAAAGCTGTCCCTCCTTTCTTTATTCCCCTTTGCCTTTTCACAATCAAAATAGATAATAGAAAAGGGAAAGTAGAAGGCATTATACTGTATTCAAGAATACACAAAGCCCAGATGATTCCAATTCTCCAATATTTTTGGTTGGACATTTTTTTTTGATTATTACAAATTACAATATTTCAATTATTTGCTCAATTTTTAAGACTATTCCTCCTTCATATATTTTCTATATATGTATATTTTTAAATGCAGACCAAAAATCAAAAAGAATTAATTTTCACCAATTTTTCATATTTTTAATGACACCAAATTCGCAGGTTTTGTCACCATCGAGGAAGGACCTGTCTCAAATTTTCGAATTCGCTTCAAATTGGTCGACATTGGACGGATTAGTTTCAGCAGAGATTTACCCGTCCATGATTTGGTCAGGGAATGGATCCTAATTGATGGACATCATTTGGATTCGAGACTTGACATGGAAACGGTGGGAAATTTGTGGCCAAAAATGAATAATTATTTATTTCAGTTAACCCACGGAATGCGAGAACACACGACAATCACATACACAAAAATATTCCCTGTGTAATGAATGTGGATGTATTTGTTATTATTTTCATTTCAATGAGATCGACAAATTTTATTATAATATTAATATTTGACAAATAATTATTGGCCATAAAAATGAAAAATTTGGCAAAAATGTAAAAATGGTTGCACAAAATTAAGGAAATTGAAAAAACAAATTTGATGCAAAAAATTAGTCAATTAATTATTCGCCTATTTTCTTTCATTGCCAATTACATTTTGATGTTTTTGGCCAAAAGGCAATGCTCGATTTGCGGTCGTTCCTTTCGGGAAATTTTGCTGGGAGGAAGAGGGAGGCGGCTTGAATGCATGCGGCGATCCATTTCCGGCTGCAATGTTTTCTGAAAATTTATTGAAAAATTGAAAAATGCACAGATCAATATTCAAATTATTTGATAAATTTTATTATTTTTGTAATTAAAATTAATTTATTTTTTGGTCCATTGTAAACCAAAATTTGTTCCCAATTTTTATAAGAAAATATGTGAAAATAATGCCCTAATTATAAGTCTTTTGTTCGGATGTCCCACCTTTTTGTGAGCAACCAAGTATGGACTGAACAGAATGGCGCATTTTGGCTGATTGTGAGGAAATCACTGGCGGATTGGTGGAAATTGGTGGAATTTGAGGGATCGGTGAAATTGGAGGAGGCAATGTGCCGGTGGAATATGCGGCAACTAATTGTTGGGCGGCGGCAAATGCCAAATTTTGATGGGAAGAAGATGACCAAAATTGGGCAGCCGGGGGGAATGGGGGTGGGGGCCCGAATCGAAGCAGTGGAATGGAGGAAAATGGCAAAGATGGTGCCGGAGATGGCAGTGGAGGAGTTGGTGGCACATTTGGATTTGGGTGCAGGAAATATGGCAACTGGAAACAATTTTGACAATTTCGTTGAATTTTTGGTTAATTCTGGATTCTGTTCAATAAAAATTTCACCCAAAAATTTGCATTAGACTGCCTTCTAACCATTTATGTTTTTACGTTCGGAATCTAACCCAATTGCCACCCAAAAAACATACCAAAGGCTGTGGTCGAGGCAAAATTTGTGGCTCATTTTGCGATTTTTGATGGTTCAATTGTTTTTCGCCGAGAATGCGTCGTGGCTTTTTCGCCGCTGGGGGACAATTCTCCGATTCTTTGGGCTCCATTTTAATTGTTTCATTCTTCTTGACGATCTCCTTCACATTTTTCTCTTTATTCGGCCCAATATTCTTTGAACTTGATGGGACCAATTGTGGCTGATTCTTTTCTACAGTAGAAATTCCAGCAAGAAGAAGGTTATTGTCTGATGAATGGATTGATCCTGAGGGCTTTTCTTCTAACATTTCCCTGAAAAATACAATTTTTTCTTCCCTCTTTCATTCTTATTTCCCCCCAAATATTCGCCTAATAAGTTGCTTAAAAAATATATCATAAAATTATTTTTTAATTATATCGATTTCTCATACTTGGTTCCGAATTCTTGTCCTCTAAAATTGCCTAGTCATTTATATTTTTTGGATAATCCAAATTTATTTTTGCAAAATCATTTTTCCAGTCCAACAAATATTCCATCCCAAAATTTAATCGCTTCCCCAAAATTCTTGCCTTTTCCTTTTCATCGCTGTCATTGTTTCAGTCCCATTGCTCATTTCCCCCGAAGGCCCATTTTCATCATTTCCAATTTCTCCATTTCCTGGCCGAATTGTTGAATCGGTTTGAGCATGTTTATTAAAGATGGATATTGTCAGTCCACTTCGCTGTTGAAATTCCTCCATTCTTTGTTCGGCATTGATCGGATTTGCTAAAAATCAAAAATTTAAAAACTAATAATTGCCATTTATTCCCTCCTTAAATTTACCGTCAGGTTCGGGTCCACAATATTCGAAAAGTGGAATTTTCTTCGTTCCAAACATTGAATTCCTCTTTTGGACGAGTCTCATTTCCACAAGAACATTGGCAATGTCATAAAGGCGGCGGCATCTTGAACGGGAGGGTGGTTCAAAAGCATTGGCCGTGTCCGTCGGATCATTGATGAGCAAAGTGCTGACCACATCCAAACTAACCCGGCGACGATGCGGATTGCATAGAAGAACCTTTGATGGGGAAAATGTGCCAATATTTTGGAATATTAAAATGAATTTTGCAGTATTTTTTCTACCTTATTTCCTCTAGAAGTCGATGGGCTTATAAGTTTCGAAGCTAATCCCAAAAAGATGCATGATTTAGGGTTTAACTCTGTTATATGTCGACATTTTTGAACAAACTAAAGCTTTTTTTGTAGAGCCCAATGGCAGTAAAAATGCAATAAAGGGTTTTCAAAAGATAGAATACCTCAAAATTGAGGATGGGCTACTATTAGAGGGTGAGCTTTTAATAGAGGAAATAGGGTATCAAAAAATGAATATGAATAAGGTTCCATTTCCATAAGTGAATTCAAGCAATTTTGTCTTCCAAAGTTGACTCTCCATCTTCCATTCCAATTTTCTCACCATCAAAAATCGTCGGCACAATTGGGCCAATGAATTTTTGCCGCATCGATCTCGACTGGCCATTTCCCCAAATGCTGGATCCTCTTCCAATGCTGCCGCCCCTTCGATTGGACAAATTTCCATTGAATTTGTTGCCTTCATTCCTGCTGGTTGTTTTTCCTCTCCATTTGATGGCAAATTTTGTACATTTTCAGCCGACTTATTGGCATCAGAAAATTCCGCAAATTTGCACATTGCCCCCTCCGCATCCGCAATTCGTTTTGGCAATTTTCCGTGTTGAGCCTCACTGAAAACTCGAAGAATTTTTCATTTTTATATGGCTCCTTTTGTAATAATAAGTTAACGTATTTCGTATTAGAAGTCCAGGGGCTTCTAAATTTCCCTATTCACCTTTGCAGTGCATGCATTAGCATTGGCAATTGGCCAAGTCCATGCCATTTATAGAATGATTTGTTCGTTTTTTGCATCACTTCCAATGCCTCCATTACATTCACAATATCGTAAATTCGTCTTTTCTCCACCCGCATATTCCGCGCAATTGTCTCCAAATGGACATCGCGACCGGCGCTTGCCTCCTGGCCAACTCGAACCAAAAATGGGCCGCACAATTTGCCAAGCGATTTTTCCTTCCTCGACACCACCGTCGATTTTTTTGAAGGGATAGAGTTTTCGTCTTGATTTCCTCCAATTCCATCATTTTCATCATTGTCACTATTTTCGTGCTGCATCGATGATGGATAATTTTCTGTTTTTGAATTGGAAGTGGATGAGAATGTCAATGCCATTTGAGGAGTTTTTTGAATTTCCAATTGGTTTGAAGAAGTCAAAACTGGAAAATCGAGGAATTTTACACGTAAGATATAAAATTTTCTAATGAAAGCCCTGGGCCACTAATTTTCGAAGCCCAAAAATCGGCAAATTTAGGGTCTAATTCTGTTATCTGTCGACAAGCAAAGGTACCTCAAAGTCAAGGGGGGCTTCTAATGCAAAAAATACGGTATCAATTAAAATACAGTATTTAAATAAACATAAGAAAGTCTTATATAAATGTCCAAAGAACTTGCCTCGTTCACAAATTTGTCCTCCAAAATTTTTACGGATGAATCCGAAATTTGATGGCGCATTTTTGGCTGCCAGCATTTTCCTTGTTTTCCTCCTCATTGTCGCCGCAAACATCCACAAATGTATTTTGTTCTTCCTCTTCGCCGAACATCGTCGAAATATTTTGAAATGTTTTTAATCTAAAAATTTGGCAAAAAATTTATAATATTTATTAATTGGATCAGCGGCGATTTGCGCGAAATTGGCTTGGATTTTTTGGGAGGGAGAAGAATTGGAGGGAAATCAAAGAAAGAGGAAGCGAAGGTCAAAATGGAATGGGAAATGCGCGGGAAAGTGAGGGAAATTATTGGGATTGGGAGGAATGGAGAATTGAACAGAAAGAAATGGGGGATGATTATTGGCAATTTGGTGAGAATTAAAAGGGGAAATTAAGCAAAACATGAAGCCATTTATTTAATTAATTGGTAGAGGAATAAATGTTAATAGCTTTTCGGAACAAATTTTAGCCTAATTAGAAATAAATAGCCAAAAACAGAATTTTATATCGCATTCGCGCATTTGAAAATGGGACATTTATTTTTTACTCTAATAAATCAGAAACCAGTTTTAAACCCTATAAACCATATACCTATTTATAGATCTCATCCAGTTGCGTCGATTGGTATATAATTTGTCATGGTTTGGTTAAATTAAAGGGTATTAAACCGTTTAAACCATATTTTCCAGTTTTTGATTTTAAACCACTTTTGGGCCAAAACCTGATATTTTATATATCATTCGACGCCTCTCGATGAGACCTACAAATTGATATAAAGTTTGTAGGGTTTAAAACCGGTTTCTGATTTATTAGATTAAATTTAAATTATAAATGTCCAATTTTCAAAATGCCACTCAAACTCAACCTTTTATATTAGCAAAAACTTTGAATGGATTAATATTTAAAAAATATTAGTGAACGGAGAGAAGGGAACATTTGTGTTTTTTTTCAGACAGCCGCTTTATGGATGGAAATGGGAATGCGGGGGAATGGAATTGGACTGAAAATGGGTGGAAGGAAGGAAAGCAGCTGGTAATGGGGGAAAAAGGGATGGACACAGCTTGGAACATTTTTTTAAATTTCGAACACTTCACCGTCCACCCACCTGCTGCTGCTAATCCAAAAAACGTGTGGCTTTTTTGGGATGAAATAAATTCAAAATTAATAAATGATCATTTTTTTGACATATCCAAAAAATATTTCAATTTTTTCCCTTCTAATTGTCCAATTAGCGCCTGTCCGCGAGTCGCCCTTTCCCGACAAGGTTCAACCCACAAAAAAGTGTGTAAATTGCCTGAGGCAAAATAAGTTTTCCGAAAAAGTGGGACTACCAAAAGGAGGGGGAAAGGAATGGACAAACCAAAAATGAGGGAAATTGGCGCGTCCATTTTTGCTGGAGGTGAATGGAAGGCCGGGGGAAGGCCGGTTCGGCGGAAGGGGGAACCGGAGCAGAAGGAATGGGAAGAGGTTTTGGGGTTCCTCTGTTGATGAGATGAGGGAAAGGCCGTAGGGGAAGAGGGTGGATTGGACGAATTGAAGTATGGGGGGACGGACTGGGGAGGAAATGGCGCCAACGGTAGCCGCGCATTCGAAGGGGGTGGACATGGACAGGCACCCATCAATGGAAGGCATCATCCACTGCCCTTCCGGGGTGGGGTGGTGCCCTTATTCCCTCCTCTGGGTCCTTCGAATGGCACACAACCCCCATCCACAACCCTCCCCCAAGGGGGGCCCTGCAGTGCCATCGGCTCCAACCCTCATTCCCCTTTCCCAGCCTTCTTTTCTGTTTCCGCGCCGATGGCGCGCCAACAACCACCCCTTCCCCCTCCCCTTTACCCAAATGGCCCAGCCTTTGTTCACCCAAATGCGATGATGGCGTCGGTTTTCAGTTGGGAGGAAGGAGGAAATGGCGCAATGATGCCAAAATGTGCCATCCACTCACAATCAACTCTACACATTCGGCTTATGGCCCCTAAGGCATTGCTCAGCGGCAGAATTGGCCCCCGAGGGGAGATTGTCTGAGAGGGACAGAGCTTATCCTTATCAGAAAGCAATTTAGGGTGGAATGGAAGAGATGATAAGGGCTAAATTGGGGAAGGTGGACAAAAAATGGAAGCTATTTTTTGCAGTTGTTTTTCCATTTTTGCTTTTGAATGAATTTGAAAAATATAGCAAATGATTATAAGTAAAATATAAATAATTTTTGTGTTTAATAAATTTTAATTGATCATTTTTGGCCATTACCTGAATGAATATTTGCTTTATTATGTTAAAAAGTACGGTAATTGAAAAATGGGCGCGTGGTTTTACTCTTTCTGCATGATTTTGCCCGAGGCAAAAATATCCAAAGAGCCTTGGAAGGAAAGGAGAATGGACTACCGTATATATCTATATATTATGTATTTGTTGCTTTTTTGTTGATGAATAATAAAGTAATTTCTACTTTATTATCGTGTTTTTTATTCCTTCGAGCCAGCCGGTGCTTGGTCGGGAAAAATGGGCGGTTGAATGGAAAAAAAACATCCAAAAATGTGGACAAAAAATTGGCGCCAAATGAATGAGGGAAACATTCATTCCAAAAATACAAAAGTTATTTAAATAATTTTATTTTTGTTTGAATGGAATTATGATAAAAATTGTTTTTCGCCAAATTTTCCTTCTAATCCCTCAATTCCCACTCTAAATCCAGTGTCGGTGGACAAAAACACGGGAATTGGTTACCCAACAATTTTACACCCCAAAAGGAAGGAAAAGGTGAAGGAGGGAGAGAAGGATTGGCGGCGACCACTTTGATTGTTCTCTTTTGAAGTCCGCGCGAAAGGTCGATCCCTTGGCTTAGGAGGAAGGTGGGATTATCCCTTCCCGTGGCGTTGGGATTGGGAGGCGGCAAATTGGTGAAAGGAAAATTGGGAAGGACGGGAGGGAGGCAGGTGCGGCGGAAATGGAACAAAGGAAAAGGCGAGATTCGGGAATCGGACATAAAAATCAACAAAAAAACACAAACAAAATTGTGTATTGCTGGGAAAAGGAAGATGAAAAGCAAAAGGCAAAAATGATGAGAAGGAAAAAGGATTGGTCATGCAAAATAGAATGAATTATATATGATAAATATAAGGAATGGAAGGGAATGGAAGGAAGTGAAGATAAGCATCGCCCCGCCGGAAGGCAAAATGGATGGAATTGGGAATGGTCAATAATAAATATTAATAAAAGTAAAAGAGCATGGAATGATGCCTAAAATACGTATTTGATGTGAAAAATCACATTTACCGATGAGATTTTTGAAAATAGTAAGCAAATAAATTATATGAGGGAATAAAACCATTTGGCTTAAATGAGTTAAACCAAAACCAATTTATTTTTCTAGTTTTGGGAATCGAGAATATTGGCGCGCCATATCCTCCCACCAATCATTTTTTGTTGACCTCAACTTTTGGTTTGGGTGAGGATTGGTGGATTGCATAATATGCAAAGATGAGGCCACCCCCAACATTTGTCCAATCAACTTTCGTCCAAAACCAGACTATGATCGATGGATGTGCCATTGACGCAATCCATCTATGTGCCAATGCCATTGGATGAAGGTTATTTGCATTTCTGGGAACGGAGAGTCCATCAATCAGCCTATTTTTAGAGGATATATAAATTTTGGATATTTTTTTTGGCAATTTTTAAATTGATGATGGGAAAAACATATCAGCCGGAAGGAAATAACTTGGAAACAATTAATAAGATGGATTTTCTTAATATACTCTATTTTGGGTAAAAATAATTCATTTATTTAGAAGCATAAAATGTGGTCAGTGGTCATTGCTTTAGGAGAAATCATATTATTGGCAGAAATTCCATTAAATAAAATAATAAAAAGAATTTAAATTTTAAAGCACTTCTAAAAATAGCCATTTAGGAGGGAAAATCTTGAAAGCAAAGATACCAAAAAAATGGATTGAATTGAGGCCCCCTCCCTCTCAATTGCGCGTTTAATTTGCATAATCGAGTGAGGGGAGGAGGGCTTAAAAATTTGAATACTGAGTAAAAATAGGAAAATGGGGACGCGCCAATTGGTGGACTAAAATGTTAGGGAAGAAATGGGAAATGGATGAAGATGGCGTTCATTCGGCGCCAAAATGCCCTCCTCCAAAAATTGTTCGGCTGGCAAATGTGGAAAGGTGGAAATTGGCGCCGAATTCAGCTGACCGACTGAATGAATGTAGTAAACCTGCTTTTTGCAGCTTATCGGCCCATTTCGATCGCCGAAAATGCCATCCCCTTCCATCCCTCGGCTGGAATGACGCGTTGTGCCCTCACCCACCTTCACACACTGGCATTCTCCCTTTCCTTTCGTCCGTCGTTCATTTTTGCCCTGGGGGGCGATGGCGTCGCTTTCGTTCC
Source organism: Pratylenchus scribneri (assembly GCA_030063045.1). NCBI lineage: Eukaryota > Metazoa > Nematoda > Chromadorea > Rhabditida > Pratylenchidae > Pratylenchus > Pratylenchus scribneri. The sequence continues at coordinate 670,991 of JAQSEB010000104.1, read as the reverse complement.
CTCCTCTCTTCCTTCGGCAATGGCTCTCCAAGCCAATGGCACATCCATTTGCTACAAAATCGGCTGGCTGGGAGAATGGCACAACAACGCCCATTTTGTGCCCTTCATCACCCGAAGGGGAAATTGGCAGCAAAAAATGTTCAGCCTGGCATTTTTCTTTGTTTAAAGGTGCAAAGAAATGGAAAGGCATTCAAATTTTTTGCCTTCAAAAATTTGGATCCCCATTTATTTTGCTGCCAGTCGGCATCGTTTTTAGGAAAAGCGGCTTTTTAGAAATGGGAAAATTCAGAGAAATAGGACAAATGCTGATTTTTTTGAGAGGAAATCATCGAAAAAAAGAATAAATTAATGACGAATAAAATAAATTTTACTGTTTATTCTCATTTTAATGGAATATAATATGTGTAGTCTTATTTCCTAAAAATGAGAGAATGAGATATTATTATGAGAAAGTTTAAAATTTTATCCCTGGTTAAAGATTTCCCTTTCCATTTTTTAATTAAAGATTTTTTCCGGAAAGTTTTTTAATTCAATTCTTTCCGGAAAGTTTTTTAATTCAATTCTTTCCGGAAAGTTTTTTAATTCAATTCTTTCCGGAAAGTTTTTTAATTCAATTCTTTCCGGAAAGTTTTTTAATTCAATTTTTCCGGAAAGTTTTTTAATTCAATTCTTTCCGGAAAGTTTTTTAATTCAATTTTTTCCGGAAAGTTTTTTAATTCAATTCTTTCCGGAAAGTTTTTTAATTCAATTTTTTCCGGATAGTTTTTTAATTCAATTTTTCCGAAAAGTTTTTAATTCAATTCTTTCCGGAAAGTTTTTTAATTCGATTCTTTCCGGAAAGTTTTTTAATTCGATTCTTTCCGGAAAGTTTTTTAATTCGATTCTTTCCGGAAAGTTTTTTAATTCGATTCTTTCCGGAAAGTTTTTTAATTCGATTCTTTCCGGAAAGTTTTTTAATTCGATTTTTTCCGGAAAGTTTTTTAATTCGATTCTTTCCGGAAAGTTTTTAATTCAATTCTTTCCGGAAAGTTTTTTAATTCAATTCTTTCCGGAAAGTTTTTTAATTCAATTCTTTCCGGAAAGTTTTTTAATTCAATTCTTTCCGGAAAGTTTTTTAATTCGATTCTTTCCGGAAAGTTTTTTAATTCAATTTTTTCCGGATAGTTTTTTAATTCAATTTTTCCGAAAAGTTTTTAATTCAATTCTTTCCGGAAAGTTTTTTAATTCAATTCTTTCCGGAAAGTTTTTTAATTCAATTCTTTCCGGAAAGTTTTTTAATTCAATTCTTTCCGGAAAGTTTTTTAATTCAATTCTTTCCGGAAAGTTTTTAATTCAATTCTTTCCGGAAAGTTTTTTAATTCAATTCTTTCCGGAAAGTTTTTTAATTCAATTCTTTCCGGAAAGTTTTTTAATTCAATTCTTTCCGGAAAGTTTTTTAATTCAATTCTTTCCGGAAAGTTTTTTAATTCAATTCTTTCCGGAAAGTTTTTTAATTCAATTCTTTCCGGAAAGTTTTTTAATTCAATTGTTTCCGGAAAGTTTTTTTAATTCAATTCTTTCCGGAAAGTTTTTTAATTCAATTCTTTCCGGAAAGTTTTTTAATTCAATTCTTTCCGGAAAGTTTTTTAATTCAATTCTTTCCGGAAAGTTTTTTAATTCAATTCTTTCCGGAAAGTTTTTTAATTCAATTCTTTCCGGAAAGTTTTTTAATTCCATTCTTTCCGGAAAGTTTTTTAATTCAATTCTTTCCGGAAAGTTTTTAATTAAATTCTTTCCGGAAAGTTTTTTAATTCAATTCTTTCCGGAAAGTATTTGATTAAAAGTCTTCCGTATATATTTAATTAAAGAGTAATATTCATAAATTCAATTCAAAATTTTTAATTCAATATGTTCAAATTTTACATTTTTAGGAAACGCAAATGTAGGAAAAATATTAAATGGCCCTACATTTATTTTGGTTTTATTAAATTTTTAGAAGAGAGTAATTATTGGCCTAAAAATACAACTAATTTGAAATATTCAAAATTGAAACAAATTTTTTCCATGAAAAGGCCGCCTCTTTTTGAGTAAATCCGTTGGAAATTGTGAAAAATTGAGATTAATCGGATTGACAGTTTTTTTAAAAAGGAACAAAATCTTTTGAGGGAATAGGCGGCAATTCACCGATGAATTGGAAGCTTTTTTGGAAGAATTCAAAAAAAATGCTATTCAAGGACCTATGGACAAAAAAAAGGCCATAAAAACTAAAAAAATCGAGGCATTGAAAATACTGTTTTAAATTTTACGATTCTCGCCGTCCAATTCCCAGCCATTTTTGTCCAATTTTATAGCCAACAAAAACAATGATTACATCGAGGCGAGGGAAATTTGTCCTTGAGTTTCTTTTTCTTTTTTAAAATTCTTTATTTATTTCCAAATAAATGTATTGGATATGGAATGGATATCTCCAATTGTCATTTAATTCGACCAAATTTGGTAAATTTTGATGAGAATTATGGGTTTAATGGAGCATAATAAAAATTTTATGGATTTTTGTGAGCTGATTAAATTCTTCATTAAAATGTTTCCACAAAAACATCAACACAACATTAAATTAATTGATTAACGAAAAAGTATGCAAAAAAAAGAAATTGAACTCTACTTTTTTCTAAAGCTATAAAATTTTATAGCAAAATTGATTCTTCATTTTTTGCTCTCATTTGCCCTTCGCTTCAAAGTTTCAAGGCCAAATCCCCTCTCCCGGGAATATTGATTTGATTAGCTTTTTCCCAACATCAAGCAAAGAATTCAATAAAGGAATTTAAAATCACAAAGAGTCCCCTCAAATATTGGCCATTTGCAACAGCAGAGGAATGACTGAAAATGATTGCTGCCAAAAGGCAAAAGAATACCCGACTAAAAGCAAAGTGGAAGAATAATTAATTGGGCATCAATTTATTCAAATTATTTTTGTGTCATAAAGGTACTTTGGTCCATTTTGACAGTATTCTGCGTTGCCGTCTCCACCGGCTATGGATCCCAAGTGAAATTTTCGTTGCTCAATGATCAGCCAAAACAATTTTATCCTCCATTCACGATGATGTGGTTTAATAATTGTTGTCTGGTAAAATTAATTTAAATTCAAATTGATGGAATAATTACATATTTCACCAGTTAATTTGTTTTCCCGCGTATTTGCTCTATGAAAAATTGAACGGCAAAAAAAATTCTGTTGGCCAAATTTGGGCAAAATCAGCCACAATTTTTGGGAAAAAGGGTTTCCGTTGGGGGTCAGCCTCTTTCCATTAATTAATTAATTATTCCCCTTCCATTAATTAGTCCATTCTTTTGCATGGAATTCTTTTTCCTTTGCCTCTACACAATTGGCAACTATTCCTATGCACTTTCCCTCGGCAAAATCACATCATCGGCAGCATTGACCATTCGAAGTTTGGAAATTTCATTGGTCTATTTGCTCAGTCGTTTGGTTCTCAACGAGCCATTCTATATTCTTAAGGTGATCCGTACACAATTTTATCATATTGAATTTTATTTCACAGACAATTGCCGTATTTTTGGCAATGGCTGGCGTAATTTTGATTGCATTGGACAAACAATTTGCGGCCAATTTATTTGGCATTTTATTAATTCTAATTTGTTGTTCGGTCGACACAATGTACAAAGTGAATATTATTCTCACCAATATTTTGTAAATATTAAAAATTTAGATTTTATTCAAGAAAATGGCCGGCAATGGTGCCACTTTGGGCCAAGCAATGCTTTTCCTCTCGGGAATGGCCCTCATCAATTTGCCTTTGAATTTTATTCCTACCGCTGTTTTGAATGAAATTGACATTGAAATTTGGCGATGGGACCATGTTCCCTGGGGCAATTTGTTGATTTTCATTTTCCTCACATTGGGTAAATTGAAATTCTTTATTTTTCCTAATTTTAAAATAGTTTTCAATATTGCCACAATTTTTGGGACCGCATTTCTCAGTCCTCTCATCATTGCTATTGGCGTCCTTTTTGGCATCCCAATTAGCATTGGTTTATTCAATTATTTAATATTTTAAATTAATTCACTAATTATTTGAGGAATGGACGTCATTTTCCGGGGTCGCCAACTTCAGCTTGGATTTGTGTTGGGAGCAATTTCCTTATTAATTTCAGTCATTTTGGTCAATTTTCATCCACAAATTCAAAGGCTTTTCAACAAGAAAAATGAGGAAAATGAGGAAATGGAAAAAATTGAAAATAATAAAAAGGAAGAAAATGAATGCCAATTTGAAATTGCCGTAACCCATTATCAAAATTCCAATTCAAATTGCCAATCCTCAAATTAATTGTGCCAATTTTATTTGATGAACTCATTTTATCTGAACTTAATCATTTTATTTCCTTTGGAATAAAAGAATTCAAATTATCTAATTGATCGAGAGTGAATAAATATTTTGATTTATTTTGAATTATTTAACTAGCAATATTTCAGATTCTGAATTGCCTTCGGGCAATGCTCACAAATTGAATACAGAAAACTAAATCAGAATTCAATATTTTTACCTTCTTCAATGGTACGGAATGTGGACTAAATTTTGGATTTTTCTATCATTTTTTGGCAACCGTAAATTAATTATTATTGTGCCAAAATTGGTTTTCTTATCAGTCGATTGATTTTCTTTGGAATAAAAACGATAAAAAATATTAATGAATGGTGGGTGCATTTTCTAATTTGATAAAAATTCGAGGAAATAAAGAATTTGCCGAAAATGTTATTAAAAATGGTCTGACCTTTTGCAAAAAATTGTTTTTGAGTGCTTTTTCCCACAAAACCCATTTGGATTGACCCATCCATCAATCACCCATCCATCCATTCTTTGGCCCAAATATAAGCCTTTTCCCCCTCTTTTCCTCTACATTCCACATTCATTCATTCGATAAAGGCTAAACTCATTTTGATTCGATAAATGGCCACCTCGCCTCCTTCCTAAAATCCGGAGGTCATTTGATGTTTTAATTGTGATATTTTAATATTAAAAAATGCTTCTTAAAATTAACAATTTTCGCCTCATTCCATTTAATTATTACAGAGGAATAGAATGAATATATTAATTATTTGTTCAATTTTAATTTTATTCCCACTCCTTTGCTGTCCTAATAAAGTCTATTTCGGCCATTTATCGTCGCCACCATCGAATTTGGTTGGCCCAAATTTGCGAGTTGATTGTGCCCCAAAAAGTGGGGAAGGAAAGGCGGAATGCTTGGCCAGGGGATGCCAATGGGATGATAATCCGGATAAGGCATATTTTCATTGGGATATCGTTTTTGTGGAATAATATTATTATTTATTTTTAGTACCACCTTTCCGTCCCTTTGTGCTATTTCCCGCCTGGCACTGGCTATGGAATCCAAGAACGACTGGGAACGGATAATTTAATATTGAAAAGAATCAAAACTGGAGCAAAAAATCCATACGGAGAAGATTTAGACCAATTGGAATTTACTGTAAAGGAAATGGGCGGTGCCCTTCATATTCGAATTGGCCGAGAAGATCGGTGAAAATGGAAATAAATTAAAATTTAATTAAATATTCAGTTATATTCCCCCCGTTCCATTGAATTTGGATGCCCAAATTGGAAAAGATGAAAAATTGGTGGTGGAAATATTCCCAAAAGGGAATGGAACATCCGCAAATGAATTCTTCTATTTTACTGTAAAAAGGACAAATCAACCATCAGCCACAATTTGGGACACTTCCATCGGTTAAAATTATATAAAAATTGAATTAAATTAAAATTAAGGTGGACTCCTTTTTGCGGATAAATTCATTCAAATTGCAACATTTTTGCCATCTGATCGCATTTACGGCTTTGGCGAAAATTCGCATAATCAATTAAAAGTGAGGGGAATGGAATATTATTTTTAAGTAAACGAAAATACAAAATATTTTTAAGTAAATGAAAAAATAAAATGTTTTAAAGCAAACGAAAACACAAAATGTTTTTAGGCAAACGAAAACACAAAATGTTTTTAGCAAATGAAAACACAAAATGTTTTTAAGTAAATGAAAAATGTTTTTAAGCTAATAAGTGAAACACAAATGTTTTTAAGCTAAGTGAAACACAAATGTTTTTAAGCTAAGCGGAACACAAATGTTTTTAAGATAAGTGAAACACAGATGTTTTTAAGATAAGTGAAACACAAATGTTTTTAAGCTAAGTAAACACAAAATATTTTTAAGCAAAATATTATCCCGATTTAGCATGATTTCTCCGCCTATCATACTTGGGGAATGTACGGAAGGGACCAAGCACCGGATGCATATACACCAAATTCTGGGAATTTATACGGTATTTATAAAATTAATTTGTGAATAATCCACCCAAAAAAGGTGTTCATCCATTTTATGTTGGCATTGAACCAAATGGGAATGCCCATGGTGTGCTCATTTTCAATTCAAATGTGCAAGAAATCACCACTGGACCAAGTCCACATTTAATTTACAGGCATCATTCAAATTTATGATATACTTATATCATAATAATATTGGAAATGAGCGAATTCTGGAATTTTCTAGCCCACAGGGTTAGCAATTTTCGGAAAACTCGGCTTCTAGATATCACAGAGAATCGAAAATAGGTACATTTGATTCAGTATTGTCGATTTTCTTTATAAAATTTCAATTTCAGACCAATTTAAGGTTATGGCAGAGGTAGGCTCCCGAGTCTGGATAGAAATCTAACGGAAAATGTTACTAAATAAATTCATACTTGTCTGAATATATAGTAAATTGACTATGCCGAATCGAATAAGCCTATTCTCGAGTCTGAAAGACACATAGAAGCCGAGATTACCAAAATCCACTAGCCCAGGGGCCGGATGAATTCCCGAATTGGCTAATTTCCAATATTCGCTGCAACATAAAATATATTTTGATGAATTCCACAATTTGAATAGGACAATTGGAGGGCAATTGGACTTATTCTTCTTTCCTGGGCCCACACCTGAAATGGTCACTCAACAATTGCAACAATTGATTGGAAGGCCAACTATGCCCGCATATTGGGCACTTGGATATCAATTTTGTCGATATGGATATAAGGCAAATTAATAATTTATTAATTTGAATTAAAATAAATTGGAAATAGAGCTTGGATGATTTGAAGCAAACAATTGGACGGATTCAAAATGCCAACATTCCATTGGATGTTGTCTTTGCGGACATTGATCATATGGATCGATACAAAGATTTTACAGTGGATCCAAATGTAAATTCCAATTTTAAATATATTAATTTATTTTTAAATAAAAAGAAATGGTCTGGACTTGGGGAATATGTGGAAGAATTGCACCAAAATGGACTAAAATTCGTTCCAATTGTGGATCCGGCAATTGAAGTGGATTATGAAGTATTCCAAAGGGGAATGGCAATGAATGCTTCATTTGTGGAATGGGAACGATTCGATCAAGTGCCAAAAACAGTGCAACAACTTTATCCAATGGCAAAAGACACAAAAATAATGTTGGGAATTGTTTGGCCCGACAAACACGTCGCATTCCCGGATTTTTTGGATCCCAAAAATATTACACAAAAATGGTCATTTCTTCTTTTTTTAATTTAAATTTGAAACTTTTTTAGGTGGGCTGATGAAATTAAAAGATTCCATGAAAAGGTAATGATGAATTCAGAGGGGGAATTCAAGGTTAAAATTAATTTTGCTTTAGGTTCAATTTGATGGAATTTGGATTGACATGGATGAACCATCGAATTTTGCGACAAATAAACAAAAAATGGAAAAAGGATTGGAAACATTGAAATGCCCAATGCAGGGGCCCGATTCCAAGTTTGATTCGCCTCCGTATCAAGTAATTAAAATCGGCCAAAAATAATTTAAATTCATTCATTTTTGACCATTGATGTCTATCAATGGGGTTCAAGCAGTTCGTTGAGTGAAAAAACATTGTGCCTTTTGGGGAGGACAATGCGAGGCCAAAATAATTTGTTCAATACTCACAGTTTGTATGGATGGTCCGAAATGGTGGCAACACGTCGAGGAATTGGTAGGGCATTAAATAATCAAACACATTTTTCTTAGTTTTATTTCATTTTTTTTAAAATTAGACTAAACATTAAACTATTTAAAAATAATAAATCAATTGTTCTTTTATAATTGGCAACCGGCAAACGTGGCCAACTTCTTTCCCGCTCAACATTCATTGGTTCCGGTTATTTTGGTTCCCATTGGAGTGGCGACAATTCTGCCAGATGGCCTGATCTTCGTGCATCCAGCATTGCCGTAATGGAATTCAATATTTTTGGTTGGTTGTCCCTCAATTCTCTATTGTTCCCACCAATTTATAATAATATTGCATTAATCCACCTTTTACTCTTGGTTTATAGCAATGATTCTTATTAAGGAATGTGTAATTTCTATGAAGCTAATTGCAGATGCGTTGGAATGGGCGAAGACCACCATTTTAAATTATGAGAATTTCCCTTTGTTGAAATGCTAAAAATTTTCCTGGGAAGGTCAAGTGCTTTCCAATCAACGCCAAAGAACTGTTATTTCCCGCAAAAAATGAAAAATTATTTTCCATTTTTATTTTAATTAAATTTATATTCTTTTAACGAAAAAATATAAAAAAATGCAATCTCGAACATTGACTCCAACCGAATGAATTGCCTTCCAATTCCCCTTTTCAGGGCTGTCTGCCATGGGCGCTACGCAGCAACCGGCAGCCAGTTTTTCCCCGCCTAGGTTTTAAGGACCCAGGGTGGAAGGCAACAAACGGCATCAATGTTTTGGGAAAGCCATAAAAACGAAATTAACAATCTCGCCTATATAGATTGAATGGGTCGACCTATGAAATTGTTTATGATAAGCAAATGGCCTATTGTGAAAGGCATGATTCTGTCTCTCATGCAGGAAAGTCGAAGGGGAAGAAGGGAAGACGATGAGGGGAATGAGTGCTTCAGTGGAAGGGAGAGGGCACATGACAATGAGGGAATAGGCAGAGAGATTACACTCTCACATTTAATCAAAAAATGCAGAATACATGAAATAGTGGCCCTTTGTGTTATTCCAACGCATCTGCAATTTGCTCTAAATTTATCAATAAATAATCTATTTTAACTTGTACCTTTGCTATTTAGCCAGTGTTTAAAGGTGAATTATATAATTCTGACAACTTATGTGTGTTGGAATAAATTTTGGAATTGCATTGCCCATTTTTGGGTAATGCTTAAAATTATTAATAAGTTTTAATAGCCTAATATGGCTAATTCAATATGAAATCATAAAATCACCAAAGATTGCTGCTGAAAATAATATAAAATTGATAAATTTTGGTATTAAAATTACAATAAATATTCCCATTCAAAGGAATTCCGCATATGGGCACCGATGTTTGCGGCTTCAATTTGCGCACCAATGAGGAACTTTGCCTTCGATGGCAACAATTGGGCGCTTTCCATCCATTTTTCCGTAACCACAATTCCAATGATGCACCGGACCAGGATCCAACCCAATGGAAATCTGTGGCATTGGCCACTCGTGTTGCCAATCTATTTCGCTATCAACATTTGCCATATTTATATAGGCAAAAATATTCAAATTAAATTAAATGAACATTTCCGCATTTTCTAGTCTACATTTTCGTGTTTCCAAGGAGGGTGGCACCGTCGTTCGACCATTATTCTTTGAATTCCCCAATGACTTCATTTCCTATCAATTAAATTATCAATTCCTTTGGGGCTCAAATTTGATGGTCATTCCAGTTGTGGATCCTGGGGTCACCAATTCATTCAAAATACCAATTAATTAAACCTAATTACGGTTTAGGTTGACACTGTTCGTGGCTATTTCCCATTCGGCACTGTTTGGTATTCGATTAGTGATGCGCATAAATATGGCGCAAAAATAATGGGCGCCGGATTCCAAACAATAAATGCCCCAAGGAATACTCCATTGCCCACATTTTTAAGAGGTACAAAAATAAATTGAATTGAATTTAATTGTCCTTTTTAGCCGGCTCAATAATCCCAAAACAAAAGCCGGCATTGACCGTTGAGGAAACGAGGAAGAATGAATTCCAATTGGCAATTGCTTTGGGTAAATTAATTTGAATTAATTATAATTAAATTGGAATAATTTTTAGACCCTCAGAACAATTTTACGGCAAGTGGCGAATTATATTGGGACGATGGGGAATCCATAATTGAGTCGAACAATTTCAAATCGCATCCGTATTATCATTTCAAATTTGAAATGAAAATCGGCGAAAAACAAGGCCAATTATTCATTAATTGCACACATTCTCCCCCAAGGGGACAAGTTTGTAACATTTTTGGGCCAATTTAAATTTCAATTTTTAAGCAAATTTCACTGCCCTCAATATCCAGCATTGAAATATTCGGCCACCCCCATCGTCATTTCCGTCAACATTTATCAATAAATGGTCGTCGAATTGGATTGGCAAAGAATGGAGGATTCTTTGAATTCAATGCCAAAAAGGAATATTTACGAATTGAGGCAAAAGGATTGGTCGATTTGAATGCAGCAAAAATTTTGAAAATACATTGGAGATGAATTATTTAATTGATGAATGTAAATTGCAAATTAATTCATTATTATTATTTTTTTCCAATTAATCCTTCAAGGCTCATTCAATTGCTGTGGTCGATTTAACTTAGGAAAATTCATTTTCAAATTACCGTAATCAAACGGTTAAAAAGCTATTCTAAATATTAAATTTTCCATTTTTTTTATTCGGTATTTTGAAATCTATTTGAGATGATTTTTAATTGGAGAATAAAAATTGCAAATTTCAAACATTTCTTTCACTAATTATTTTTTTTTCCAATTCACTGATCAAATCCTGTAGGCCAAATCGATCATCCGCCAATGCTGTTTCCTTTTCGCATGCCGGCAAAATATTTGCCAATTTTTGTCCACATTTTTGTCGATCAAAACAACAACTCCAACCAAAATCGATTAATTTGAATAATAAAAATGTTTCATTTTTGGGAAAAACGAGGACATTGTCCGGATGAACATCACGATGGGCCAATCCTTCAATCAAATATTATATTTAATTGATTGATCCAATCATTAACCTCGATTATGCATTTCAAATAATGCATCCTGAATTTGGCTTTTCATTTGTTCCAATTGGTGGGAATTATTATTATGGCTCATTTTTTTCTCATTTCGCCAATAATGAGTTGCATCCGATTGACCCAATTCCATTACAATTTTGATTACGGTGCAATTATCTGACCAAAATATACATAAAAATTCAAAATTATTCCAAATTACTAATTTCCGTTTCACTCCTTTTTCGCCTATCGCCCCCAATCACAATCATCCGCAAATAATCCGACCAAAGTCCACTTTCCATACAAGTTTGGCCATTTTCAATTTGGCTAAATGAATTAATTAATTTATTTTAATATTTTGGCTATTTTACCCACAAATTGAATAATTTAATCAAATGTTCATTCTTTGATCCATTCATTGCCTTCAACACTTCTAATTCTCGGGTGCATTTATTCAATCTTTCTGGCTGTTCAGAACAATGTTTAATGGCCACACAGTGGCCAAGTGAAGGAGAAAAGGCTCGTTCAACCAAAAATGAAGCAAAAATTAAATCAGAAAAAATATTTTTGTTCAACTTTTGCATCCAATCCATCGTCAATTGCCTCCACCAAATCATATAATTCACCATTGATTACTGTTTTGGCATTTTTATTGAGCAAATATTTCCCACATTGGTGGGGTCCATTTCCTTTCGAAGTAAATTTATTTATTAATTTAAATATTTTATTTTTACCTTTTTGGGTAACATTTTGACTGCAAATTAATTGCAAAAATGTAATAAAATAAATTATGGATATTTTTTGCACCATTTTTGGGATATTCAGTAAATTTAGAGAATAATTGAATATAATTCAAGGTTGCCCATTAGTCATTTAATTTCCTTCGTCGAATTAAATGAAAAACAAAAATGATGATGAACATTTTTTGGCGAAAGAATGCGCGAGAACAAGTTCTTTTCCTGTTTTGTAGCAACAATTTTTCTTGTGTAAACTTTTAAACTATTTAGGTAATAGTAAATTGCTTAATATGGATTTTTATTTTTTGTGTTAATTCCTTCAAATTAATGTTGAATTAAAATAAAACATTTGTGTTTCACTTAGCTTAAAAACATTTGTGTTTCATTAATCTTAAAAACATTTGTGTTTCACTTAGCTTAAACATTTGTGTTTCATTAATCTTAAAAACATTTGTGTTTCATTAATCTTAAAAACATTTGTGTTTCACTTAGCTTAAAAACATTTGTTTTTCATTTAGCTTAAAAACATTTGTGTTTCATTTAGCTTAAAAACATTTGTGTTTCACCTAGCTTAAAAACATTTGTGTTTCATTTAGCTTAAAAACATTTGTGTTTCACCTAGCTTAAAAACATTTGTGTTTCACCTAGCTTAAAAACATTTGTGTTTCACCGAGCTTAAAAACATTTTGTGTTTTCGTTTGCTTAAAACATTTTTGTGTTTCACTTAGCTTAAAAACATTTGTGTTTCACTTATCTTAAATACATTTGTGTTTTACTTAGCTTAAAAACATTTGTGTTTCATTAATCTTAAAAACATTTGTGTTTCATTTAGCTTAAAAACATTTGTGTTTCACCGAGCTTAAAAACATTTTGTGTTTTCGTTTGCTTAAAACATTTTTGTTTCACTTAGCTTAAAAACATTTGTTTTTCATTTAGCTTAAAAACATTTGTGTTTCATTTAGCTTAAAAACATTTGTGTTTCACCTAGCTTAAAAACATTTGTGTTTCACCGAGCTTAAAAACATTTTGTGTTTTCGTTTGCTTAAAACATTTTTGTGTTTCACTTAGCTTAAAAACATTTGTGTTTCACTTATTAGCTTAAAAACATTTGTGTTTCACTTATTTTAAATACATTTGTGTTTTACTTAGCTTAAAAACATTTGTGTTTCATTAATCTTAAAAACATTTGTGTTTCACTTAGCTTAAAAACATTTGTGTTTCCCTTTTAGCTTAAAACATTTGTGTTTCATTAATCTTAAAAACATTTTGTGTTTTCCTTAGCTATAAACATTTTATGTTTTCCTTTTAGCTAAAAATTAAACTATAAATACATCCATCTAAAATCTAAATTGACTAAAAGAATTTTTTTGATGATGCCCTAGGGCATATCGTATAATATTCATTTGTTACTGGTTACTGTTTCAATTTCCATTTAATCGACACTCTCAATAAAATTTATCCAAAATACTAAAATCTACAAAAAATATTAATTGGATGTGAAATAATGTGACCAAATAAATGATCAGCATCAGCAGAACTGTGGAAAAGGAGAAGGAAAAATAATTATAACTGCAGTAAATTAATTAATAAAATTAAAATTATTAGGGTGGGGCCTAGTAGAGGAAAGAATTCAAAGATTTTAAGGAAAAATAATGAATGAAAATGGATGAATTTTATATTTTTGTACAAATTCAGGAATCGACATCTCATCATCATTAAATTTAAATAACTTTAAAATAAAATGAAAAAAGGGGGCCTCAATTATTATTCCAATAAATAATTCTTTTGATTCGAAACATTTTGCGTTTTTTAGCTGAAAGAATTTGTGAATTGTAGGGAAAAGGGCACAAAAATAATAATAAGAAAGTCCAATTTAAAAAATTTTTTCGAAAGAACGAGTATTGAAGAAGTTGGAGGTAAAATTAAATAAAAAAAATTTAAATAGAAAGAGGGGGAATAAAATAATTAAAAAATGTTACGAAATTAGTTTAATATTTCCTGAATGGACTAATGGACTAGTCAACTAACATCCTCCTCCTCAAAAGACGATGCAATTCAATGTCAGTGCGCATTTTGGCATAATAAAATGCGTTGATGTGGTGAAAAAAATAGAAAAATTAATTACAATTTATGAATGAAAAAATAATAAAATAGAACTAATTAATCTAAAAAGTATTTACGTAGAATTGAACTGGGTCGATTTTGAATTGAAAGAAGGCGTTGATCACAACTAAATATGTAATAAAATAATTTGTTTGTTTGTTTTAGAAATTTGTAGAGCTGCTAAAATGGGAACAATTTGATCAAATGTAATAAGGGGAGGGAATGGAACCTCGTCTAAATAATAGGGGGAAGAAATAATATAAAATAATACAAAATTAATATTAAAACTACCCTCTAAAATATTGGAAAAATGATCACTAATAAAAATGGAAGGAAACTGTAAGGAGAAATTGGGAATTCTAGTCTAAAAAAACTAATAATATTTAATTGAATTGAGGAAGGAAATGAGAGGAAAATATATAAAAAAACACCCAAAATAAGTTATGTTTGGGGCAAATCCAACGGCCAAAATTAAATTGCGCAAAATTTATTGGCTCTCTCCGCTCATTAAATTATTTTAAATAGATTTTTATATAAATTGAATATTATTTTGATGAATGCGCAAAATTTTGGGGATTTGTCCCACTCCACTAAACTAAAAATACAAAAAATTGTGAAAGAACGCGACGAAAGATTTTAGTTAAAATTAAAATAAAGTGAAAATAATAATAAACAAAAATGTTTGAAAGACGAAAAAAAACAGATTGGATTCCCAGATTTAGATGAATTGTGAATTTAATTAAACAAAATGTTTTTCGGTCATTGTCGATTGTTGTTGTTTTGATCCGGTCCTCCAATGATAGTTATTCCCAATTGTCCATTTCGATTTCCATTAAATTGTTGTTGGTTTCGAACAATGCATTCCGCCCCATAAAGTGGGGCACGCTTTTTTCCATTGCCCACGGTGCCTTTCTTTTTATTATTCACCTTAAATAATAATGAAAATAAATAAAATTATTTTATTTATGATTTCACCTTTGCATTATTTTTGCTTTTATTTGCCATCATTTTGGACTGTGCCAACATAAATTGTTGTTTATCCACCAAATCAATGCCAATGCCATTTTGATGGTCAATTGTGGATGAGGATGATCCTCCATCGTCATTTGAATGCGGCGAATTGCTTCTTAATTAATTTATTCAAATTAATTAATTTCCCATTCAATTCAATCAAACCCTCCTGGGCTTTGACTGTCCGATCCATGGTATCCAGAATCCCGTGTCGTTTTC
The DNA here is from genome assembly GCA_030063045.1 of Pratylenchus scribneri. Taxonomy (NCBI): domain Eukaryota; kingdom Metazoa; phylum Nematoda; class Chromadorea; order Rhabditida; family Pratylenchidae; genus Pratylenchus; species Pratylenchus scribneri. The sequence continues at coordinate 655,844 of JAQSEB010000104.1, read as the reverse complement.
CTGCTCAACATTTTCGGCATTAATGGAATTGATTTCATTTCTTCGGCGCCAATTTCGGATATGCCATCATTATTTGGTTGTTCATCATCTTCCTCACTTTGGCCAATTTCCTCCTCCAAATCACTTTCAACGAATGAAAATTGATCAAGTGGAAAAAAGGGGAAATTCTTAAAAGAATATTAGGGCAAATTAATGATGGTAGCTTGCAAATTGACCAGTCCAAAAGTGGGCGAATGGCATTGTGGCCAATTGTCTTTGTGCCGTCGCAATGCAAGGGCCGATCTAATTAATGTCAAAATTGGGAATTGAAATTAATCTTGTTTATTATTACCGAAATATTCCCGTACAATTTAGGCAACAATGCGGCGATTGGTCAACATGTTGGAGTTGATGACTTTCCAAGCCTTTTTCTGTCTGAAATCGTTCAGGGCATCTGACAAAGGGAAGGAAAATTTGATTTTAATTTGGTCATTTTTGGGTGGCATACTTTGAACAAATGAATTTATAGTCGTCCATTTCCCGGTGATATGCCATATGCCGGCTGAAATATTCACGGCTAGGAAAATATAATTTGCATTTTCGGCAATTAAAAATCTAAAATTAAATCAAATCATAAAATAAATCATTTTTCCATTACCCTATGTTTATTCCTTCGCAAATATTCCTCAATTAATTCTGGGCTAAAATGTTGTGATTTTTGTTGATTTTGTTCCAAATTTGAATCCGAATTTTGTGTGCAATTCAATTCTCCTTCCCCAATCATTGTTGAAGCCCTTTGTGGGTCCATCATCAATAATCCCATTCCAAGGGCATTTGCCTCCTCCATTGAATGGGGCGGCGATAGAATTGCGCCGGCACCCGAATTGCCAATGAAAATGCCATCTTCGCCGGCGGTGTTGATGGAAATGGCACCTCCCATTGTTTCTGCCTCCAAATTGTCCGTATTTATTCGAATTTGTTCCTTTTGTTGTTGTTGCTCTTTTTTATGCTTTTTGTCCGCCGAACGATTGTAGGCCCGACGCCGATAGCTGAAAAAATACAAAAATTAAAATTACCGTAAATCCTCTTTTAATTCCCCACTCTCTATTAATTCCTCATCCTCGATTTTGAGGTCCCATAACTCTCGCTCTGGCCGGCTAAATATTAAAAATTTTTCAGTGTATTTTCTACCCTAAAGTTCTACAAAATCCACTAACATAAATTAGGGAGTTAGACCCCAAATTTTCAGAAATTTTTGAGGGGTTAAAAATAATTCCCCATAGGGAATTAAAAGAGCATATACGATAAATAAAATCAAAATAAAATTTGTTGCTTACGGATGTCCAACCAAATTGAATTCCCCGGAAATTAGAAGTCGATTCCTCTCCGGGCATTTATGTTGATATAAATTTGATCGGAATTTATATGTCTAAAATGGAATAATAATTAATTTAAATTAATTAATTATTAATGACTTTCATGCAAAAACGGCATTTGAATGGTCGATCGTTGCTGTGCTTTACGGCATGCTAAAATTTGTAATAAATTACAATAATTTTTGAATATTTTCCAACTTGTTTCAAATACCAAACAGAATTGAATAATTTGCCACAATCCGCGCAAGCACATTGTTGATTCTTTTCCAGGGTAATACTAATATGGTCGACTTCGGCCGGGGAAATGACGATTGGAGGCGGTGGTGGTGCCGCCGGCAATAATTGTTGTTGTTGATGTTCGGTGGCCATTGTGGTGGCCATTGTTGTGGTGGATGAATCCGCCGAAGATGGGAATAATGGACTTTTCCTAGGGAATAAAATTATTCATTTTAAATTATTCCATGTTCACCCTTCAATGTATCCATTTTTGACCATTGCGATTTCATTGGTGTCAGAAATTAACATTCCTTCGTATTGTCCATCAAATTCCTTTTCATTTTCGCCCATTCCCAGTAGGAATTGTTCAACGGCTTCAGTTGGCAAAAAATTATTGTTTTCCATTTGTTTTTGGCCAATTATTGTTGAAGAATGATCCAATGGATCGGCGGAATATTCTGTTCCATTTATTTGTTGTTCATTGTCATCTTTTTCGCATATTATTTGATGGCAATTTGTGGATTCATCTGCTTTAATTCGAATGAAAGAATGAATTAATGAATTGGACAATTCCCTCTTTTCCCCAACCATTATTGGGCATTTGGCCACCATTCTCATTTCTTTGTTTTTGTTGTTCCATTCCAATTGTTGTGGCCAATTGGCGGCTTAAACAAAGGTCACCATCGCTTATGGTGCTCAATTCCTGCAAATCCACAAATTCATCGGACAAAAGGCCATCATCGAATTCATCAAGTGGATCATCACAATCCGTGACCATTTCTTGCATTTGAGGGTAATTTTGGTGCAACCTCAACAATGCCACCGTTTCATCTGTGTCGCCGTCCTCCTCCATTTCCATCACTGAAATATTCAAAAATAAATTAAATTCATTTTTTTGATTAATCATCAATTTCAGAAAATGAATATATAAATAATTCGCGATTTAATTTAAAATAGGGGAATTATTAATAAAAGTGAGCCAATTTTTGCAAAATATTCATTCCAATTTATTTGGCCAATTTTTCCTTTGTCCATTTTATTTTTGTGAATTTATGAATGAATGGACAGTGGGCGATAAGGGAATTGGGGAAAAGGGCAATGTTTAAACAGCCGTCCAAAAATGGAAAAAAATGGGAAGAATCAAGAATGATATTGGCCAAATATGATGGACGAAAAATGAGGATTATAAGAAAAGAAAGGAGGATTGGAGAAGATTCCGGAGGAATTTTGAATCGAAAAAAGAACACATTTAAAGCCAACGTATAATAAAAACTAAAAAGACAACAAATTGATGGTAATTTTTTTATGTATTTTAGTGAAGAAAATTTCTGGGCTAAAGTTTAGGCCAGAAAGTACTTTTTGAAGTGACAGCTGGCTTCAATGTCCAATTCCAAAATGTCATGGTCATTTGGTCAGCTTAAATAGTAAGGTATAGGGGAACGGGTGGACCAAAGGTTCATCATCCAGGATGACCATATGTTCTCCAATCTTTTGGCCTTCACAAAATTCTTTGCAGCAGAAAACGTACTAAAATCGTTAATTCCCTTTCCTTCCCCTTCAAAAGGTTGGCCTTCTTGATGGCTGGGAATTTGGCCATTGGCGACCCTGGGGGATGGCTTTGAGGGTTCGCCAGAAAAGCTGCTTCTTCCCTTTTTTTTTTGCTCGAGATTGGAAAGAAAACCGCCTGGGGCAATGCGAAATGAATGAATGGAGCATTTTTAGTCGGAGGCCAGTTTCAAGAAGGGGCAAATGTGCTTCGATGGACGACGTCCATTTCAATGGCAAAAAAGGGGCAAAAAGGGGCAAAAGGCGAAAGTGTGCTATATGGGCAAAAAGAACAAGTGTCCAACATTGTAGGCAAGCTGGCTAGCCGGCTGCCCCGGGAACGGGCCAAGCGGCCAACGTCCAATATACTCCCTTCGCTTTCTTTATCTCGAAGACCTATTTTGGCCGCCACGCTTGGGCGATTGTAATGCATTGGCCAGCAAGTGTGGATATTTAATTGACCAAGCAACCATTTTTTAATGGAAAAACTTTTAATAAAAGCAATATAATATGCTTTGTCCATTTAGGATTTAAAAGGAAAGGAAGATGAATTTTTATTAATACACGGAGAAGATGGAAAAAATTTGAGGCCACCAATTTTTTCAATAATTCATCGGCAAAATATCCATTTTTTTGTGGGGCTAAATGAATTTGAACGTGATTTGCCTAGAGGGCATATAGTATCCCATTTCCTTGGAATTTAATTTATTAACAATGAATGGGAAGGAATAATTGATAAATCCATGAATTGACCAATGGAAATTGTATTTTTGGGCATATTTTTATAGAATAACCAATGAATTTTAGCCAATTTCGAGAATTTGCCCAAAATAATTTGGCAAACTTTTTTTCCGGGCGATTGAAAAAATTGGCCATAAATGGACAAAAATTGAGGAAAGGGGGAAATATGGAAGGAATGGACCTTTCTCCTATCTCCGTTTGGATTGGAGGGACAGCCTTTGGTGTGTGGATTGCGGGTGTTGGACCAAAAATGGAATAGAGGAGGAGGTGGAAAAGACCCCAACCGAGAGGGGGGACCTTCATTTGAAAAGGACGGCGCTCGGCGAAAAACTCTGCGGGCCATCGGCCGCCCTCCGTCCAATGGAATGAATGGACCCGTGGACGGCCTTTGCCGCAATGGATGGCCCTCCGGCTGGCAGCAGCAAGAGGATGACTGGACCAAGCAAAGCAAGCAGCGAGCCATCAGCCGGTCGAGTGGCCGGCCACCCAAACACAAAAATGAGGGAAAAGTGAGAAGAAGCCATATTGAGGCAATGAAGGAAAAAAGTGGGAAAAGAAAGGGGGAAAGGGCATGGAAGGGCAAAAAAAATGGACGTAAGGCCGTCGGGAGCATGGTGATGGCCAAGGGGCCTCGGGCGCCGGTTGCCATTTATGGTCATTGACAAAAGAATAGAAATGGAAATAGCATGGGAATTGGCTGGGCCATTTGGCATTATATGAGGGGAAATGGACAAATGCATTGCACACATTCCAACGCATTTATTTTTATTATTTTTTGTTGAAATAAAATTGCTTTCCCATTTGTTGGAGGGAAATGGGGAGGGAGGGGTGCGAGCATTGGATTTGCCGTGGGGAAAAATGGCCATCGAAAATGAGGAGGCGGGAATGTTGGCTATGGCCATTCCCCATTTTAGGGCATTGGCCAGCAATGAAGGGAAAGGATGTGCATTGGCCAGAGGCCGCTCAAAAAAATGTTTTTGCTGTGAGCAAGCGGGAGAGCCGGAAAGATGAGATGGAAAATGAGGGAAAGAAGAGGGTGGCTGGCGGATTGAATTGTGGTCGTCGATGTTGCCCATGAATGGACGGGAATGGACGAGAATGGTCGGGAATGGGCATTGGAGGAAGAAAAAGGCCTGTGGCTGCCATTTTAATGCGAGAATGGGAGGCGACGGGATTTGGAATTGTGCAAATGAATGAGGGAAAAATGGGACAAATAACAAATAAAATGTTGGCCGATAATAGAGGGGAGGGGAGGAGCAGTCAAAATACATGCAAAAACCGTATTATTTTTTGTTTATTTGGGATGACAATATTCAACATTATTTTATTTATTTTAGTCAATTTTGTTATTACGGAATTGGTCAACAACGAATGTTAGGCACAATTTTCGCATTCAAAAATATCTTCGACCATTCGGTGCCAGTTTTCTCACAAAATCAAGGTGGACATTAATCCCCGTCATTGGCCAATTGGCAATAACAAATTTGTGTTGGCCGGCACTTCATTGAATGTATCCCTTCCCCATCATTGGCTGTCCTTTTCCTTCCTACTTTGGCTTTTGTGGCCAATGTTCCCAAAAATAGTTTTGCGCTCGGCCAATAAATTGAGTAAAAAATGGACGAACAAAACTCATTTTACGATTTGGCCTTTATAAAAATGGTGATGAATAAAAGGACAATAATAATATGGGGAAATTAGGAAGAAAAGTCAATTGGCCATAAAATTACTGTCCAATAGATTTTGGATGAGCAATAATTGTCATTATTGAGATGAAATTTTGGAACTTGGAAATGAATAATTGGATAAATAATATTGATTGAATATGTAGGAATGCCATATTTGGATTCGGATGGAATGGAATCCTTCCTTTTTGGCCAAAAAATTTATTCGAATTTAATTTGGACTCTGTGTTCCAAAAATAGCTCCACATCGTCAATTCCAAATGTCCATCCACATTCTCGAGAGGCCGAATGGCCAAAATGGAATGAAAATGGAAGGATGGAAGATGGAATTAGGGAAAGGACGAGAATGGCTGGATGCTGCCAGCTGACCGGCGAAAAATGAAGGAATGGAAAAGGGAAAAAGAAGGATGGAAGGAAATTGACGGGGAAAAGCCCAAAGGAAATGGGCGAAGGCCAAAGATGACCGAATGGACGCGGAATGTGTTGGCCCAGAAGAAGGAAATTGAGGAAATTTGGGGGAAAGTCAGCTGATAAGGGAAAAGCAGGGAGAAAATTGAGAATTCGAATGAATATTGGTTCAAATTTAAAAATTAGAACATTTTCGGGCCTTTGAATATTTTCTGAATATTTTCGGATTGATTCAGTCATCTTTATTTTGATCTATTTTATTGGGGAAATGGACCCTAAAATTGCAAAAATATTCTCCTTCGAGCAAAACATTGCTTGAAGGGAGGACCCGTTTTTGGGTTGTTTTGAATGGGCGCAATATGGAAGGGAATTGAACGTTGTAAAACGTAAAAGGGAAAAAAGGAAAGGATGCATTGCCATTTGCAGCCAATTTGATATTTGGAGGGAATGAACTTCATTTGGTTTAAATTAAATGATGAACCCACTTTGCGCAAAAATTGGTGGGTCTATTTTTTTGGGATGTTTTGCCCCAATAAAATTGGATTTGCCAATTTCATATTTGAATATTTTAACTAATAAATATGCGCATCCATTCCATCAATTCCCAATATGGCTTCATCCTTTCCCTCATTTCCGCTACAAATCCTCAATCAACTCCTTCCAAAAATGATGGTCATGGGCAATCTTCTCTGTTCCCCTTCCTCCGCTTAAATGGTCCGTTATAATCGGCCCCACCAATTTGTGGGAGAGGCGGCAAAGAAAAAAGAGGATGAATATTGAAGGGAATCGGGAAAAATTGCAAAGAAATGTGGAATTTTGTAGATAATGCCAAAAAAATTTGGTGAAGGTCAAATTGGAAGGGAAATGTTGGATTTACTTATAGGGGGAGGAGAATTTGCCATTTATTGGAATGAATAATTGTTTAAAATGAATTCCATCACAGATTTATTTTGCCGCAAAAATCCTCAGGGGGGTTAAGGTCACATAAAGGGTCAAGAAAAGATGGACAGAATGAAGAAATGGAATAAATAAAGATGATTATCAAATGCAATCAAAAGGTGGGTGCATTGGACGAATTGTGCCCATCAAATGAATGACCACCTTGGTCAAATATTTCCCGCAATCAGCAAAGAATGGAATGAAGGGAAATTGGAAATGGATGGGGTTGAATGATGCTGCCCAGAGGAATATGTAAAATCTGGGAGGCAATTTTTTGAAGGATGAAGGCTGGAATGGAGACAAAGTTGCTTTTTTAAAAATTTCAATTAAAACAATCGTGAATTAAAATTTTTTTTGAAAAAGTCTTTAATTAAAACTTAAACTTATTAATCTTTATTTAATTAAATAAAAGAATTGAATTAAAAAAATTTCCGGAAAGAATTGAATTAAAAAACTTTCCGGAAAGAATTGAATTAAAAAACTTTCCGGAAAGAATTGAATTAAAAAACTTTCCGGAAAGAATTGAATTAAAAAACTTTCCGGAAAGAATTGAATTAAAAACTTTCCGGAAAGAATTAAATTAAAAAACTTTCCGGAAACAATTGAATTAAAAAACTTTCCGGAAAGAATTAAATTAAAAAACTTTCCGGAAACAATTGAATTAAAAAACTTTCCGGAAAGAATTAAATTAAAAAACTTTCTGGAAAGAATTAAATTAAAAAACTTTCCGGAAACAATTGAATTAAAAAACTTTCCGGAAAGAATTGAATTAAAAAACTTTCCGGAAAGAATTGAATTAAAAAACTTTCCGGAAAGAATTGAATTAAAAAACTTTCCGGAAAGAATTGAATTAAAAAACTTTCCGGAAACAATTGAATTAAAAAACTTTCCGGAAAGAATTGAATTAAAAAACTTTCCGGAAAGAATTGAATTAAAAAACTTTCCGGAAAGAATTGAATTAAAAAACTTTCCGGAAAGAATTGAATTAAAAAACTTTCCGGAAAGAATTGAACTAAAAACTTTCCGGAAAAAATTGAATTAAAAAACTTTCCGGAAAGAATCGAATTAAAAAACTTTCCGGAAAAATTGAGTTTTTTTAAAAATTTTTTTCTGGAAAAAACCCGGAAGGCTTAATATGAAATAAAATTATAACTTTCCCAGAATACAATCTCCTTCTCTCAAAATATTTAAATCAATTCTTATTTTCATTAATTTCTGCAAAAGTAGAAAGAATAAATAATTTTTAATTTTGTTTGGGGGTGAATGATCAAATCGAATTGAAATAATAAATAAATAAATAAATAAATAAATAAATAAATATGAAGAATAAGGCAATTCCAACAGATTTGATGCCACCCATGTCCCATTCAATATCCCGAGGATTCTTGTTTTTATACTATTTATTTATTATTGCGCAATTCCAAAATATAATGGAGGATTGCGGCAACAGCTATATATAATTGGCCTTTTTTTGTCCATTTTACATTTGGCGAGGACAGGTTATTGTTGAGTTGGATTTGGGATGATCCCGAATGCCGGCCAGAAAAGACCAAATCCGGTTGAGGTAGGGGAAGCGATGACATTTTATGTTCCCCAAAAAACAAGAATTATGGCAAAAAAAGAGTACCGGCCGGCATGCACATTGGAATTGGAATGAATTTATGGTGGATCATATGGGAATTGGAGCAACGATAATATTAATGGCAAACAACCAAAAATGGGGCGAAAAATGCGCAAAAATTTATTCAGAATAAAGCAAATAATATAAAAAATAAAATTGGGGATATTAATTTTCAAAATGGCAAATCCATTGATGGCAAAATGATCCTCTGGCCCAGTAGATCTTAAGAGGATACAAAAGTGATTGGGATGGTGAAATGAGGAGTAAGCAAGGTTGGTTAGTTGTTGGCCATGATGGCCAGCTAGCAGCTAACTTAACTGTGCAAATAATGTGGGGAGGGGACAATTTGGCGGCGAATGGGCAAGCCGGAAAAGCATCAGCCAAGGAAATGAAGATGGGAGCAAAACAAGCGGGAAAAGCAAACCGGGCGAATGGATGAATGCGAGAAATGGGGGAATAGGGAACACCGAGAAGGGTGGCAGCTGACCGGACGCAAATTTGCAATTGGTTCTTCCTTGTAACTTGATGGCCTTCTCTTTATCTTCAGGCTTAAATGATATAATGAGACTTGAACATTGATGGCCAAATTCATTGAATATTTCCCCTGCTGGAGATAGGTCCTTTTCTTTCAAATTTCAATCGATCTAAACATTATTTTGTGTGAATACTATATAAGGAATTTCGTTGGCATTTAATTATGTCCAAATGTGGCCAAAAAATGGAAAGGGAAATCAGTCAATTGGCCAATTCCTTGCCTAATTCCCTCAATATTTTGAGTTGTGCCAGCAGGTACGCGGCTGGTTGAGACTGTGAGTGGCGAAGATTGGGAAGGGGGTAAAAGCCGAGAGGAATGGACGCACCTTTGCAAATAAATAAAATTCAAATGGTCAACGACAATTTGGGTGAGGACGAGAATGGAGGGAAATGACAAATGATGGTGAAAGCATAGGCGGCTTTCTTTCAAATAAGGGAGGAAATGAAATTGGGCCAAATTGAAAAATAGAAAATTTTCGAAGTTTGTAAATTTGAATATTTTAGGATTTATTAAAAAATTGAAGTCATTGATTTTTGTGTTTCAATTCCCAATTTTAATTGATCAATTATTTGATTCCGTCCTATTATTCCAATTCATATTTCCCATCCAATTTGACGTTTGACTTTTCTCAATTTACAGCCAACAATTCTTCGAACCCTCAAAAGCAATGTTAAGAACAAATATTGCAAATATAAATCCAGTTTTCCCATTTCCCATTCTTTAAAATTGATCAGAAATGATCTCACCAATTCCACAACAATTTATTCCATAAATATTATCCATATCAAATTAATGCCAATTCATTTCATCCAAAAATCAATTAATAATTTTCATTTTCTTGAAATTCTCCACCAATGATTGGCTGCTTGTTTTCACCATTCCCGGACAATTTTCCTCCAATTTTTCCGTATCCAATGCGCAATTTCCCTTTGTGGCCATTAATTGTTGGCCTTTTTCCGATTCCATTGTTATTGATTCAAATTCTGGCAAACTCGGATCAAAATGCTCAAATAAAAATAATTTAAAATTAATTTTAATCCATTTTATTTTCACTTCTCGATATAAATGAAGGATTTTTGCCAAACTAATTGGTTCCGGATTGACCAAATTCATTGCACCCGAATATCTTTGTTCCATCAATTTGATCATTGCCGGAAGACAATCCGGCAAAATTGTGATTGAAACGGGAATATCGAATATTTGCCTAATAAAATGCACAAATAAATTATTTTAGAATTTAATAATATTTACCTATATTTAATGATTTTGGCCAATAAATTTCGTTCCTCATCCAATGCATAATTCAGTGGCAATGTAATTCGGGCATTCATTGATTCGCTCAAACCCAACCAATTCAACATTCTATCCGTGAATCCTTTCACAACCGAATATGAATTACCAAAGAATGTTGGCAAATCTTCAAAATTTAATTCATTTTTATTATTTATTTTCCCTCTTTTTACCATTTTCTTTGAATCCAATTCCGCCAATCCGATGTTCTCCATTATCATAGGCAAATAAATATCCAGTGCCAATGTAGGAATAATGGAGGAATACTAAAATAAATATAATATTAAATTAATTTGTTTGTTTTGTTTAACATTTTTTGCAAATTATGGCCAATGCCAAAGGGCAGTACAAATTGTCGCGAATATTCTCAAAATCTTTGTCCGGCCCTCCCTCCAAATATTCAATCGTTTTGACTTGACCTCCATGGGTTCGGCCAGTGCAACAAAGCACATGGGTGCCACGGAGATGGATTAATTCATCAATCACCTTCAATTTAAATTTATTAATTTTTTTTGTAAATTTTGAAGCCAGGAAATTCTGCATTAGAAATATTTGGATTTAATTAGTGAATTATAAATAATTATTTATCTATTTTTGCCATTAAGATCGCCTTGAAAAAGTTGCAAATTGGAATGAATTTTATGGAAGTGAATTATATTAAATAATCTCAAAAATATTCCAATTTTTTCATTGGAAATGAATTATACGGTAATCGTTTCTTCCCTTTTCTTATTTATTTTGTTTTTGCCTGGCAGCTATTTTTGATTGACAGAAAGAAAGGAACGGAAAATTATAGGGAAAAGTAAAGGAAATTCATTAATGAGCCATCCACCCACCCAAGTTATTGCTAGAAGCCAATATTCATTTTATTTTAATTTTAATGGCTATATTTAATGTTTACCCACTTTTTGTTCGCTGTCAATGCCAACTTTGCATTTGGCCAATTTGTATTCCACTTTTCGTTCATCAAATATCTTTTGAATTTGTTGGCCAACCCAACCCTTTCCTCCATAAATAATCACTGATAATTTTTGATTCGGTTCATTCCTTTCCCTCAAATGTGCGGCCACAACTTGCGAAATTCCTAAAAATAAATATTATTTAATTTTCATTGAATAAATTCAAAAAATAATTTCCTTCATCAAAGCTCATTTTCGGTTCCCATCCAAATTCCTTCATTGCCTTTGAATAATCAATTAAATATCGTTGATCATTATACGGTCGATCGGGAATATATTCAAATTTAATTTGGCCAATTTCACGGCCAATTTGTCGGCACACCTCTGCGTGAACAATTTCGGCAACTTGTTTTACTATAAATTGAGAATATATTTCAAATATTTCCCCAAAATTGACCATTCCTCTCTAAATATGTTCCCAAATTGTAAATTTCTCCAATTTTTCCCATTTTTATGGCCAATAAAATTCCCTCGGAAGCATCGTCAACATGGAGCCAGGAACGCAATTGTTGGCCACTGCCTTGGACCGGGTACTTTTCACCCTTTTTGGCAATTTCAATGAATCGAGGAACCAACTATAGCCAAATTTTAATTAATCCAATATATTCCCCAAATTCACTTTCACATCCCATTGATTTGGCCCATAAATGTTGTTTATTCGCAAAGTCACAATTGGAAGGCCAAATTTATTTTCATAAAGGTGGACAAAATATTCGCCAATTGCCTAAATATTTTCATCATTCTATAAATTTAATTACTTATTTTTTTGTAAGAATTGCCATAAATTCTCTATTAATACCCTATGGGGAATTATTTTTCAATGTCCTTGAAAGATTGGAAAAAATTGGTGAATATATTTACTATTGTAAAATTTTTGTTTTGTTTGGTTAATCTAGTTTTCTTTTGGACATTTTTTCGGATATAAATTTGGGATATTTTTATTTAATAATCCACATCATAAAAACCATAAAAAGAGATTTGAGTGAGGTTGGGACTTGGGAATTAATAGAATATTTTAGAGTGGGGAATGGGGAATTAAAAAAGAATTTACGCTACTTTCGTAGCTGCATATGGATTGCCCGGAAGCAAAGGTTCATTCTCCTCCATTGGCTTCACATCGTCGCCAAAATTTGAATCACCGTAAACCTTTAAAAAAGAATATTGAAATGCCCCAATTATATTTATTTATGCCTCATCCGTGCTAATATGAATGAATTTGGCAATTTTGCCATATTCCCTCACACATTCCAACAATTCAATTAAACCAATTGCATTATTCTCGATTGCCTCTTCCGGATGTTCATAACATCTTTTGCTGGTACAATCTGTCGCAAAATGTACAATTGTGTCAATCTGTGAATCAAATAAATTATTGAATAAAATATTCAAAGCTACATTAAGCTCCCTAATAATATATTTGGTTAAAATTGATTAAATTAAATAAATTTGCCAGACATTAAATAAATTAATCAAGTTTATTTATTCATTGTCTTAATTAATAAATCCTTAAGCAATTTATTAGCAACCAAAATAAATAATAAAATTACAAAATTCAGTAATAAAATAATCAAAATATTCCTCTATAAATCCCCGAATAATCAGATTAAAATTAAATAAATTGGCCAAAGAATAAAAAACTAATCGAATTAATGCCTCGAACCCTCTTGATTAACAACTTTTTTAAGCAATTAATTATCTCCCTAAATTCATTTAAATTTTAATAGTAAATTATTTTATTGACTTTATTCTCCTCCAAAATTGTTGCCAATATCCGTCGATTGTGTAAATCAGTTAAAACGCATTTATATCGATTCGATTCCCTAATTTCCTTTGCCACATTTGCGCAATCACTGTTCAAAATTAATTTGTCCACATTCACAATTTTGGCATGCGACAATTTGTGGAAAATATAATTGATGAAATTGGAGCCAATGAAACCACAACCGCCGGTCACCAAAATATTTGATGGAGAATGGCAATCAATCGATGGGGGATTGGACATTTTTTATTGGGGATTTTATTTGAGGAATTAATAAATTTAATTTAATTTAAATTGATAAAAAACTGCGCAATGTTTGGGGGAATGAATATTATTTTACAAATTCTTCGATTAAATAATAAATGATTGGAATTGGATTGGAATTGGGGGAGGACGGAGGACCGGGGTCAAGGCAATGTGGAAAAAGGAATATGAAGGTAAAAGGACAAATTTGGAAGATTGAAAATAGAGATTATACTTTACTTTTGTACAAAAATTACAATTCAATGAATTAAAATATATATCAACGGGAATGAGTGTTCCTCGGTGTTTGATTTTGTTGAATATTTGACATTAGAATATTTGTGTTTTGGCCCATTGCCCCAACAAATGATCCATTCCTCACTCCAATCACTGTTTTTGGCTTCATCAATGAACACCAGGCTGATTCCTTCTCAATTTTCAATTGCCATAATGAAAATACCCGATGGCGAATTGTCCTTTAAAAATCAAAATGAAGGGGCTCATTTAAATGAAAAAAATATATTTGTAAAGAGTAAATATTTTTTTGCATCAAAAAAGTTTTTTGACTACTAATAAATCCGAAACTTGTTTTATACCTACAAATCTTATAATAATTTGTAGATCACATTTAGACGCATCGAATGGTATATAAAATGGGCTTTGGCCCAAAATTAAAGTATTTAAAAGTTAAAACTATCGGAAATATGGTTTAAATGGTTTAACTCGTTGAGTTTCGATTTAAACTAAGAAATTTATATGTCAAAAGATACGTCTGGGATCTATAAAATATTAAAAAATTTGCAAGGTCTAAAACCGGTTTCAGATTTATTAGAAGTCAAACACTACTTTTGATGCAAAAATATATCCATTTAAAATATAATATTGACTGACCGATTGATGCCAATATAAATGATGGCCTTGAATCCATTGAAGAATATCCAATACCAATTCATGAACACAATAAATTCCAATCCGCCCCATTCTGCCGCATTTGGATTAATTGTTTGCCAAAACCAAATGGAACAGAGGGAAAATTCCACAACAAATTGGGCCAAAGATTGAATAAGCAATCTGCGTTCATGCGGGGCCAATTGGCTTGAAGGGGAATTGGCCGGAAATGTTATTGTGGAATTTGAACGAATTTGTTGTTGTTTTTGTTGGACAATTTGTTTACTCATTTTTCGGCGCTAAAAAAGAATATTTTTGATCATTTATAAATGTGTTATTTTTGCCTGATTGAACATTATTCCCAAAATGAATAAATAAATGAGGAAAGTCAAAAATAAATATGGCAATGGCTGAGTTTCACTGAAATCCTCAATCCATCGAAAATTGGTATTCCCTTCTAAATATGTCCAACAATAATTTCGGAAACCAAAACTACAAAAAATAAACAATTTATTTTGGGAATTCATGAAATACTTGAAATATTCAGTCAAATAAAATGGATAAAGTGAAATTCCATGGAGGAGTGAAATGGTAATTAGCCAATTGAATAAAATACGTTCTCGATTTTCGCCCATTTTCCTTGGCAAAAACACCAACAATCGATTCAAGGCCAACACAAAACCAAGTGGCCATAAAGTGATGGCCATTGAATTCAAAAGACCCCCAAAAATCTAAAAAATGGAATTAAATAAATTATTAAATATTTGTAAATACTTTTTCCACATATTGATTGAATGAATTGTTGAAAATTGTGATTAATCCGCCTAAATTAATTAATTTAATATTTAATTTTAATTAAAAAGGACCATATGAATGGACAATTAATTGAATAATATCCGCAATTGAAATTACAATCATAATTCTATAGCATAAATGCGTTCGTAAATCTTTGTAAATGATAAAAACCTACAAAAATAAGATTAAATTTATTAAATTGAATTGAATTTACTATTAAAACGGAAAATTGAAGGAATAGAAAAATGATGTCCGAACAGAAATAGATGAGACCAATTATAATTCGCTCTTGGGAGGAGGCATTTTGTGGAGTCCATTCAATATTAATTGGTGAAGAAACATTTGTTGATGACATTTTTGAATAAATTTAAATAATTATTAATTAAGCTATAAAATTTAAGTTTTAATTTAGGTAAATACTTATTTCATTCCTTTGGCAAATGTCAATTGAATTATTCAAATTGTATTTTTCTCTATTTAAAATGTATGGAATGGGAATTGTGAGATTTACGTGTACCGGATTCACGGAATTTTGTCCCATGAGAAGATCTCATTTACACCGGAAATTTTTGGAAATCATATTCAAAAGAAATGAATGAATTTGACACTTTTAAATCATATTAAAAATAAAGGAATATTTTCATTGAATTATTATTGCCTCCGGCAAAATCGACAGTAAATTAAACAATTTAAATAAGTTCACATTTCATAATGCCCTCAAATTATCGATACTTTTACTTATTAGGTAATAATGTACCCGGCCAATTAATTAAATTTAATAATGTCCATATTTCTTCGAATTGCTACGTAAAAAGTTTCTTTCAAGTTCATTTTCCTCTGGGAATTTTGAATAAAAAATTTCGCACATTTAAATAAAATGGAATAAAATACAAAATTTGGGAAATTGAATCCTAAAATACAGTATTTTATGAGGATGAGGAGAGAGGGCATTTTTGTCAATATCTTTTTAATTTTGAGGGAAAAGTTTAAATATTTTTAATTATTTTCACATTAAAGCACAATAATTAATGGGAATTTGGGTGGGTTAAAATTGAAATAGAATTTGGCATCAGGAAGTAGGAAAAGTTTAAAAAAAATTGCAGTGAAATTTTGGCATCAATTTTAGGGTGTGGGAGAACACAAAATGATCAGAACGCCCAAAATTTTCCACCAATTTATTCAATTCATTCACAAATTGGATATTGGCCAAGTCCAACACAACAAATGAAATATTTATTTTATATTTTCATCTATCCAAAAAAATCTATAAATAAATTCAGTAAAACAATCAACGAGAGAATAGAGTACAAAATATGGCCTAAATTAATTTTTTTTCATATTTATCATTTTTATCACGCAATCCAATGTATTTTTTCATTTTGTAAATTACTTTTTATTCCTTTTTGGTCAACTAATTCACAGAAAAAATAGCGAATTTGACAATGTATTTTAGAAAAAGCAAAGATTGACAATTTTCTGTTTACAATTGAGACATTTAATTTTTGTTATAATAACAAGGAAACGGAATATTTTTAAAATCTATTTAAAAAATATTTAAAATATAATAATTTTTATTCGGAATTTATTGGTTATCCCAGGGCAGATTTTTTAGACCCCAAAATTATTCCATGACCCCATTTAGTACTTTTTCCCATAAATTCTATGAAATTTATTTCCTTTTTAGGAGAATACTAATTTCATGGAAAAACCATTCAAACATTTATTCGCAAATTTTGATAAAAAAAAGTTCCCACCAACTATGAATATCCAACTTTTTCTCCAAATTAACTATATTCATTCAATCAGAATTCATTCAATATTTGACCTCATTAATAATTTATAAATGCATTTTATTGCCAATTAAAATATGACCGTTGATGGTGATAATGCCCAATATTGGACCAGCAAGGATTCAACCATCGAAGAACGTTTAATCATTGGATTAATTTATCTTTTGTCGGCAATCATTTTCCTCCTCCTTCAAATATCCACCATCATTGTATAAATTCAATTCAACGAATTAAAATTAATTTTATGCTCTCAAGGTGTTCATTTCATACAAAGATTTTCGGGTGCATCTTTGCTATCGAATAATGTTATTCATTTCAATTGCCGATTCCATTCAATTAGCCATTCATGCATATGGTAAATTTAAATAGACATTCTTACGAATTTAATCCTGATAAAATTTTTTTATAAATTGCTTTCTGCATTTTTAGGGTGTGTTTATTACTAATTTGACACATATTTTTAATTAAAACTTTCCGGAAAGAATTGAATTAAAAACTTTCCGGAAAGAATTGAATTAAAAACTTTCCGGAAAGAATTGAATTAAAAAACTTTCCGGAAAGTATTGAATTAAAAAACTTTCCGGAAAGAATTGAATTAAAAACTTTCCGGAAAGAATTGAATTAAAAAACTTTCCGGAAAGAATTGAATTAAAAACTTTCCGGAAAGAATTGAATTAAAAAACTTTCCGGAAAGAATTGAATTAAAAAACTTTCCGGAAAGAATTGAATTAAAAAACTTTCCGGAAAGAATTGAATTAAAAAACATTCCGGAAAACAAACGGAATTAATTTTTACGGTTAAAATTTTCCGGAAGACAGGCGGATTTTATTCTTTCAGATTAAAACTTTCTGGAAAACAAGTAGGAATTAAAAATTTTTCTGGAAAATAGTCGGTTGCCCATAGGCAAAAATATGGTAAAATAGATGATAAGTTCATATTCAACATGTCTGTTTTGAAACCCAGAAAGCTCTTTTTGAAAAATTTTGGGACCTTAATTCCTAAAGATTGCCTTAAAAATAAATAATATTATTATTTATTAAATAATTTCCAGGTGGAATAATCACCATCTTCGATAATTCATTTAATACTTATTTGGAAAAGGTAAACAAAATAATTAATTAACACTTAATCCAATTATTCTAAAAGGTAGCCGGCGGTCTTGCCAATTCCCTTTCCTTGGCCACATGGCCACTTTGCCTTGTTTTGGCCCTAAATCGAATGTTAGTGTTTTTGCCAAGGAAAATGCTAGAAAATCGAGAACGTTCATTTTTCAATTGGCTGATTGTCATTTCACTTCTTCACGGATTCCCATTTATGGCCATCTATTTGACCCCTCATTCCACACTTTCTTTTCGTTTCTATTCCTGGGATTATGTTGATTTTGAGGAGGAAGATGGACAAATTTGGGACTGGGTGGAACAAACAACCGAAACATTGCCATTGCCGTATATTATTTTGACATTCTTCGTCTATTTGGCCATTTTTTGCATTCTTTTGCATCAAGTTGGTATTTTTCATTTGATCAATTAGTATTTTTTCGGGGTACTAGTATTATTTGCAGCCAGAACCCCCCCCCCCCCCAAATTGCCTTTAAGTTACCCCCAAAATTGATCAGTCCTAACTCCTAAAATCACCAAAATCATATTTTTTCATCGTTTTACAATCAAATTTGGGTAATTTAATAAGAATCTAAATTTTTTTCAATTCTGGCACAGATAATACACGTAAGTAGTAAGTACCCTTTTCCGTTATGTTACCTTCGGAATTTATTATTAAAAAATCGCATAAAATTCAAAAATAAAAAGTATGACCATTTTTAATTTGATAAGTAAACTAGGATTGGGGCTTAAATTATGTCTAGAACTTAGATTTTTGCTATAATTAAATATGAATCTTAAAGAAGCCCAAAATATCGCTTCCCAAAGTATCGCTGCTTTTGTGTAATTTTACTGAATAGATTTCAGGTAAAATGAATAATGTGTTTACGAAAAATAAATTTCACATTCGTGTTAAGCGTTGAAAATTACCCTAAAAATGTCTATAAATAAAAAAAATTTCGAGGGGATGGCATAACGGAAAAAATACTGACCATAAAATAAATATTTCTCCTTTATATATATTTACAGAGACAAAAAGTAAGCAATACAGTAACTGAGGTTAATGATATTCGAAAATGTTCATCAATTTCGAACAAATCCAAACGAATATTGGGAACAAGCACAAAACAATTAATTCAACATGAACGCCGACTTCTATTCCAAGCAAAAGTCCAATTTATTGTGGAATTTTCCCTCTGTTCCATTTGGTTTTGGCAAATGATCGACCCGAATTGTCCGGATGGCCTAGTGTTCACTGTTTTTGTGAATTGGTTTTGGATATTCTACAATGGATTCAAACCATTAGTATATTTGGCACTGAACAGGCAAATATTCCAAATTTTAATTATTTTATTCATATTTTATTTAGAACAATCCGTGAACGGCTATTCACACTTTGGCTGAATCGCCCTATGGCAGATGATACAATGATGAAAAATTTTCGAGTTTTGCCGAATGAGAGGACAATGTTCACTCGATCGCCGAATAATCCAAGACCAATGCCAACAGTGAATTTGCCAACCAGAAAGGCCGAAACTGATTAAAAATTTGTGAATAATATTTAATTTTTTGTCTCATTTTTTAATAAATATTAATAATAAATATTATATAAATCATTGTAAAGAATTGTCAAAAACTATAAATAATTAATAAAACTAATTGAAGCAAACGGGTAATAAATTTTATTAAAAATAAATTGAATTAAATTGTTCAAATTTATATACATTATTTTCGGAATCTCCCAAATTCGGCAACTCAAAATATTATTATTAAATTATTATTTGGTCGACGGCGAATAAATTTATTTCATTGGAAAAAATTTTATTTTAAGGATTAATTCCTAAATGATAATTTGGCAAATTTATTCCTTCGTCTATTATTTTTGAATTAAATATTCAATTAAATGTTCACCGTTCATTGATAGTGGAATGCAAGTTCACAAAGAATATTAAATTATTATTTAATTCCAATAAATTGAGCGGCAAATTCAGCCGGCATTTCTCCGAAAATGGAATTCACATAAATGGAAATAAAATGAGAACAAATTAATATTTCAATTCCATCACATCAATAAGTAAATATTAATAAATTATTAAATAGCAATATTTCTCTGCATATTTTTTAAATTTATTTTTGTAAAAAATTCCAAGACATCTAAAAATTTAAGAAAACCTATTTTTTTCTAATATTTTAAAAAATATATTTTGTGACGTACGAAACAAATCACGAATACATTTTTTGTACGCCATCAATTTTAAATTTCAAATAATTTTGACCAAAAAAAAATAAAATTTTGCATGCCATTGACCAATTTTCGTACGTGTGTTTTCATTTTTAATCTTTTTATTTGTCATCTCAAAATTTGACATTTTTCACTGTGAGAAAACAATGGAATTGGAAAGAATTTGTGTTTGTTGTAAAAATTGGCAATGAAAATTTTGCCTTCCATAAGTCATTCATTGTCAGTCAGAATTATGGCAAATTTTTTGGCAGATTTTTGTTTTTAAAAAATATTAAAAATTGTACCAAAAATTCCATTTGACAAATAAAAGACTGCAAAATTAAATTCTTAAATTGCTGTTTGATCAATTAATTTTCCCAAAAAATTCCCAATTTTATCCATTTAGATATGGAACTATTCCTCTTCCGTCACTCTGAATGGGAAGAACTCTACAATTGTTCCAAAATTGACATCAACCAAATTCCATTGGCCCAAAGGCAACATTCAATCTCTGCCCTATCCGTCATTGTCCTTTGTGCAATTTATTATGTTAAAATCGCCAAAATCAAATTTATTTTATTTTAATGTTTAAAGGTACTTTACTTTATTTGTTTGCCATCAATTTATCGGCAAATGAGGAGTAAACCCTGCTATCAAATCCTCTTTTTCATTGCCATCGTTGATTTATGTGTTCTTTGGATTATTGGCTTTTTCCATGGATTTATGGCATTGGAAGGGGCCGTTTTCTGTTCCCATCCAATTTTAATTTATTTTGCCGGCGAATTTGCAGTTTGTAAGTTTTAAATTATTTTGGCAAATTCGTGTCCCTTCAATAAAGTTGGTTGGATGTTGGAAAGTTGTGCCGACATTTTGTTGGCATTGAATCGATGTCTCGAATTGATTGCCCCAAATTTATCAGAACAAATGTTTTCACCTCGATTAATTTGGTTTTGGTTGGCCTCAACTTCATGTTTTGGCCTTTATCGTTTCATTTATGTAAAGCCAATTCTCTTCAATGCCATCTATTTCCAATGGTATTTTGACCCATTCCACGGATATTTGGAACAAACTCATGAAATGGTAATTCTTTGCCAATTTAGTATATCAATTAATTAATTATATTAAGTATACAAGTATAATGGCTGAAGTGTACAACATTGCTGTGGCATTTCTTCTCCCATTTTTATATTCAATATTTGCATTCGCAATGATCTATAAAACTCATTTCCAATATTCAAATTCAAACAATAATCATTTAAGTGCCACAGAAAAAATTGTGAAAAAAAGTTATTTTTGAATTTAATATATTCTCACTTTTTAGATAACTTTGCAAATTTTCCTCATTTCCCTTCTAAATATGTTAAATTGCACTTTGTTCGTTTCAATGCAAAATTTCAATATTGATCTTTGGTGGTTGGATTATTTGACGCATTTTTCTTGGCTTCACATTCATGGCAAATATATACAATTAAATTAATTTATAAATTGTTATTATTTGAAGGTATTCCGCCGGTCATTTATTTGACATTGAATAAAACAATTCGAAATGACACAAAACAATTATTGGCAAAAATATTTTGGCATAAAAAACAGCAGAATAAGAATAAAATACAGACAATGGCACACATTCAAACTCATCATCGACTAAATATAACCGAAATAAAACGATCAACAAGTTCACTGGGTGAAGAAAGAGTCCGCAATTTTGTACGAGCAAATAGACGAATCAGTTCAAGTAGACATTGACAAAATAATAATATATATTGTATACTAATTAATATTATAATAAATATTGTATATTATAATTAATATATTAATATTATAATTAATATTGTATATTAATTAATATTATTATATATATCGTAAATTGTATATTAATTAATATATTAATATTATAAATATATTGTATTTAATTAATATTATAATAAATATTGTATATTATAATTAATATATTAATATTATAATTAATATTGTATATTAATTAATATTATAATATATATTGTAAATTGTATATTAATTAATATATTAATATTATAAATATATTGTATTTAATTAATATTATAATAAATATTGTATATTATAATTAATATATTAATATTATAATTAATATTGTATATTAATTAATATTATAATATATATTGTAAATTGTATATTAATTAATATATTAATATTATAATTTATATTGTATATTAATTAATCTTATAATATATATTGTATATTAATAAATAATTATTGTATATTTATTAATATTATAATATATATTGTATATTCATTTATTTAGAGAATTTAAATTCATATAATTTAAGTTTGATTGAAAAAATACAAAAGTAAAAGATGTAATATTTTAAAAATGATTTTATATTTATTAAATATCAATTTAAAAATTAAGAAATTTATATAAATATTTATAAATTATGATAGAAAGAACTCATCAAAATGCATCGATCTGATTTGATTCAAATGTATTCCGTGTATTTGATTAATTTAATAAATATGACATTAAATTAAAATGAGCACTTTTTCTTATTTTATGATTCATCAGTTTACCTTTGGGAATGAAGATACGGTAGAAAAAGAAGTGAAGGGAATACAAATCTCTCCTGCTGCTGCTGATATTGCATTCAGCTATAAATGTGAAAAGAGAATGTACGATACCTATTCCATTTGTTGGAAATTAACTGACCAATGAGTGAGGGGAACACATTTTCAATCATTCTCTTCAATCAAAAGAAGGTATCCTTCAGCAGCAGTACAGTTTCTACTCTCAATCTCAAGCAAAGCAGACTATACTTCTAATAAATAAATTTTTATTAAATTGAGAATATATTTGAATGAACTTTTTCAATTATTTTTAAATATTTTCTGTCTAGATAAAAGTACAATTTTTTTGTCAAATTTCTATTCAATTTTTCAATCCAACGTGGATAATGGCCCAATAAATAAAATTTTCAATTATATTCCCATTAAAACATTTATGCAAACATTTAATATTTTAATGGGATGGATGGATCAAACAATTCTCTCATCCGGAAATATTTTTAAGGCCATTTTATTATTTAATAAGCCCATTTCACTTTTTTGACATAGAAACGAAAAACGAACCAAAAATGCAGATGAACAAATTTCAAATTGGTTTTCGCCGTTATAAACAATTTTTTGGTATACGAATAATCGGCCAAAAGGGTTCATTCAATTTATTTGAACATCTTTTTGTGCATTCAATTTTGACAGAAAAAGTAGACATCAATAATATTTGGGCCAAAAGGGCATATAAAAGTTGATTGACGCTTTAGGGAAATTCATTCAATTTTAATTAATTAATTAAATTAAAATGTTGGCCAAATCTATAATTTCATCAATTTTCCTGCTTTCATTCTTCAAAGGTAGTAAAATATTAATTTTTATTAATTAAAAATCCCAATTTTTCCAGTTTTGGATGCAGCAGCTATGACTGCCGCCGACCAGGCTGTCATTCTGAATTGCCACAATAATCTTCGAACAACGCTGGCCAAGGGAACCGCACAAAACAAAACTGGACTGATGCCGGCTGGAAATAATTTGATTCAATTCAAATATAATTCATCTTTGGAATTGGCCGCCTCAAATTGGGCCAATAAATGTTCGATGAGCCATTCCGGCAATGGATTTGGCGAAAATTTGTACATGTTTTCGGCCACACAAAATAATTGTATCCAACCAATAAATCCAATTTTTATTCAAAATAATTTTCAGCCGCTGCCCTGATGGCCGGCTGTAATATGTGGTGGGCCGAATTGAAACAATTCGGCATTCAGGAAAGTTTGGTGTTGAGTTCCACCGAATTCAACAAAGGAATTGGGCATTGGAGCCAAATGGCATGGGCAAAGACAAAGTCGATTGGTTGTGCCGTGGCAAGTTGTCCAACATCCACATGGAAAACTTATGTCGTTTGCAATTATTATCCACCGTAATAATTTGGGGAATATGGCAATAAAATTTTTATATTATTTTCAGTGGAAATTTTTTGAACCAGCCGGTCTATACAAAAGGAACTGCCTGCGGCGCATGTTCCACAAGTGCCATTGGTTCCAGTTGCAATGGCACCAGCGGAATGTGCGCATTTCCATGAAAGAATATATATAAAAATGATGAGATAAATGAAAATAATAATGCAATATTTGTGAAGTCAATAAAAGATGAATTATATTATATAAAAATACTTTTAATCTGCAGCTATTTCCATTTCCAGTTATTAATAAATTATCCTATTTATATTTGAATGAACATCAATAATTAAATCTGTAACTAATTTAAATATTAAACACACAAAATGGCAATATTCAAAATAAATACAATTAAATTAATTTAAAAATATAAAAAATTGTATATTTTTTTATTAGATCTACAGTCTATCTTCCAAAATGTTTTTTAAATCTCATAAAAAATGAATATAATTCACATAAAATTTCAATATTCAAATATATAAATGGCAATTAAATTAAATTAAAATTATAAAAATTGCATGATTTAATATTTAATTGAATTTATCCAAATTGTTTTTGCACATCATGCATCATCTAATCATCAATTTTTATTATGTGCCGTTGCAATTGCCACCAATTCGGTGCCCTTTGCCACTGTCAATCCATTTTGGGCGTAAAATATTTTCCCATTCACTGGTGACACAATTTCTTCCAGCAATGTCCCATTGGCCGCATCCTTCACTTCACCAAGTTTTTGGCCAATTTTCTATAAATTTTATTTAAATTGTAATTTATTTTCCTCATTTCCAACAATTTCATCGCCATTCTCGAATTCCCTGTACCATAATCCGGTGTGATTTGAGGCCAAAGATGCACTTCCAATCCATTCCCTTGGATTATTTGTTATTTGACAATCCAAATGAGGGGTTGAAAATTTGGAAAAATTTTCGAGCATTTCGAGATGCCGGAGGGCACGGAACAGTCGAAATAGCAAACATTTTGATGTATCCAAATCACGTTGACCTATATTTTTATTTTAAATAATATTAAAATGAATGTCAAAATTGCCAACCCAATTGTCCAGTTTCCACCAAAAGTGATGGAATTCCATATATACGGGTGCATGCCGCATGGCTGAATCCACCTTTTGGCCCATCCTTCGTCAACAACAAATCTTCCATTCCCAATGACAATGCCAATTGTCTGGCTTTTGTATCCACTTTTGGTGAACCGGTACAATTTCTGTAGGTCACAAAATTGTGCAGTGTTTCATCGATTCCCCCACTGTGCAAATCAATAAAATAATTTGCTTTTGGCAAAGTATTCTCGAAAAGCCATGCCGCAATTCGTTCGCTGATGAGGCAATATTAAATTAAAAAACAAAATATTTCATTAATTTTACGTTGGTTTTCCACTTTTATTGCCGGGGAAAACTCGATTAATGTTGATTCCATCCAATGGGGAAACACTCATTCGGCCATTGAATGAGGCCGGCGGATTGGCCACATGCACCAAAATGAGTCGACCTTTCAATTCATTTGGGTCAATTTGTTCAGCCAAAAGTGCCAATGTTTGAACGCTGACAAATTCGCACCGGCCCAAAGGGTCAATGTTGGCCCTGGCCTATGTCCATTTATTAAAGTCAATGGAATTTGAATGGGAATTGGTGATTCCTTTGTGCCTATATCAATCTAAAAATAAAATTTTAAAAATTAATTCCTTTTTAAATTTACCAAAATATGTTGACGAATTTTTCGTCCGGGTTTGGCGGAAATGTTGCCAATGGACAAAATGAATTCTCCTTTATCAATTTGGCCAGAATTCATCAAATCATTTGGAATTATGATGGAAGCAGTGGAAATGGAAAATAATAAAAATAAAATAAATTCAGCAGCAAACATTAATAAGCTTTAATTTTAATTAATTTGTAAAATAGAGGAAGTATATTAAATTTTTAGGGCAATTATTCAAGACAGGTTTTTTTTGATGATTTGACCAATTTTCGCACAATTAAATAGTAAATCTAATTGGGCAAATTTCATTGGGACAACCAAATTTGAGGGGGCTGAATGAATGAAAAAATACATAAATAAGGAAATAAATCATTGTGGAGTTACGTCAAATGATTTTGATTTATGTCGGAATTATTTGTCGGAACTGAATGTCAATTCCAATTAATTTATTCTTTCAATATTTTTTTTGATGAATTTTAAATATTTAATAAATAATCCATCAATCATTCAACATTTATAAGTAAGAATTATATATTTTTTTTACTATTTTTCATCGAATTTTATGTAAACAATTCGAAGTATGATCCAAAGAAAGTGTTCTTTTTCCTCAAAAACAATAAACTATACTCATTCCTTTTTATTTACTTTACATTTCGTTACCGATGAAGATATTCGTTTCTTCAAATAAGAACACAATTATTTCCCACAGCAGAATGATTCCATTTTTAATTTTGTTTCTGGCCACATTTCCAATGGTTTTTGGCCAATTCTATGCAGCCAAACCATCCTTCCCCACATCTTTATCATCATCAAAATTGTCCAACACAAATCATCAATGCACATTATCGCCCACTGCCCCCCTCCATTTGGCCCCAAAATTGGTTACCCCTGTCTCATTAGTGCATGTTCATTTGATGGCCACACATCAAATGCCCTCGGATCCATTCACTCCGTCATTTTTGAATGAATCTTCGCCGGAAATTGTCGACGAATATAAAAATTTTTTGAAGGAATCTGAATCATTGAATGATGAGGAAATTGGCAATAAATTCGATGAATGGATGGAAAAACAATCGGAGGAATTGAAGGCGAATTAAAAATTGAAATTTAAATCAGGAAATTAATTTTTAGGAAAAATACAAAATTTATAATGGCATTTCGATGAGAACGGCGGAGAAATTCGATGAAATTCATGGCCAAAAAATTGGGGAACAAAGTCGCAGATTGGTTCAAGCCGAAAAGTTAGAAAAAATTCTTTTTAATTTATTTAAATTTTGTCCACAGAAATATGTTCAAAATAATTTCCTCTTCGGAATTGGAAGCCAGCAAAAAAATCAACAAATTGGCTGAAATGATTGCCTCAATGCCGATGGATTTATGCGAAGAATTCAAAAAATTTTGGAATGAAATTGTCCTTTTCTATGTTCAAAATCCAAAATAAAAACAATTTTTTTACTTTCTATTTCTATTAAAAATTATTTTGCAAATTTTATTCATAAAATGTTAAATAAATTGACAAAAATTTATTCTTTCTTTTGCTATTTTTATAATATTAATTGTCCCCTTCACCAATGTTGCGCTGTCAATAATCAAACATCGTCCATCCCATCCCCATTCACCAATGTCCGCCAAAAGTTTTTAGCTTTGATCAACATTTAAACTGGTTTTTTGCATAATATTATGATTATATTTATAACACGCCTAAAGTGGACTCCATTTCCGTTGAAGACAAATTGGTAGTAAAGATTGGTTAAAGAAAATTTTGGTAAAAATCAAATCAATCACAATTTTTTCCAATAAAAAAGATCAAAAATTATGACAAAATTCTGACCAAATAAATAAGAAAAAATGTAAATTTGTACATTTATTTGAATATTTTATTTTCCCCAAACAATTGTGCTTTAAATTATATTGTGGTGAATTTAAAAACAAGTTTTTTTCTTTCAGCAGAATACATTTCAATCTTTCTTTCTTCAACCGAAAGAAATAAAAGAATTAAAACGAGAAATAACAGTTTTAAAAAAACATCTTACATTTTTTTTATTGCATTCTCCACTTTCATTTCAACAAAAATATAAATTTTTTTACTATTTTGTGGGCAAATTTACGAAAGTAATTTTTGAAAAATGCTACAATTCTTATTGTCCTTCAACGAATTTAGAAGGTCAATTTAAATTCAATCAAAGAAATGTCCAACAAACCGTCTCCGCCGCCCATCAATTCCATCAAATTTTATTTGGAAAGGTGGATATATTTTACATTTATTTCCTGCGATTGTCAACGTCAACCCCCCCCCCCCCCCTGCTGGTCCCCAACATTTCCAAACGGGTTTTGCGCACAATTTCCCCGTTTCATTGTGGGCGTTTGCCTCCTCTTTTCTCCTCACTGCTTTCTTTTCCCTTTTGGCTCCTCATCCACACGAAAAATTGAGAAAAAAGAGAACATACCTTTGGGCGACTGCTTTTGGTTGTTGGGCGGCAAAAAGCAACCAAAAGGCAGCCGCCAATCGAACGCCGAAAAACAAGGAGGAGACGGGCCCTGCCGGCTTGCGCGAATGCTTTTCCCCCATTGCCATCATCATATTCAGCGCATATTGACAGGCAAGCCCAATAGCTTGTTTTTTCCATCATTCATTCTTTGTGGTGGTCCATTGCGCTCCGCCAACATCCGCAATGGCCAACACATTGACTTTAGAAATATTCAAATTTTGTTTATTTTATATTAAAATTGAATTGAATAAATTTTTAAAAAAATTAAAAATTATTTAAGGCTGTATATTTTTAAATAAAAAAATACATTATTTAATCCCCTAATTCACTTCCTTTAATATGATTTACATTTTCCCAAACTTCTTTCGCTGATCACAATCATATCCCATCCAAAAATATCCAGCCTTTTTGCGCAATTCTGCTGCCCAAAAATAATATAAATTTGGTTCGGGCCCATCTCCTTATCCTCCATTCACTGCTTTTCCTTTCCTCCTTTATTACTCATTTCCCACGACTTTCCCCCCTTTTTGGGCATGTTTTGTTGCTGAAGAGCCAGCCCATTTCTATTCAAATAAAATACACAACAACCTGCTTTTCAGGCCCGCTAGGAAAAGTGAAGGAAATTGTCCATTTTTTATTGTCGCCAATTTTCTTAGCCCAACGGAATAATCAAGCTTTTTGGGGGCTAATTGTTAGAACAAGAGAAAGCACAACTAAATCTTTCTAAAAGGTACTTTATAAATTTGTTTTTTAGCAGGATAAATTAAATGTATTCTCCTTTTAAAACAGTAATGTATTAAATTTTAATAATTTTTTTCTTTAATTTAATTATCTCATGCCGTTTTTAAATCCATTGTTCATTCATTTTTATTAAACTTTCTTTATTTTAAGTAAGGGAATTTTTTATTCTAATTGAACAATTGCGGATAATATTGTTGCGCATCCAATTCAAATAAAACCACTTATTCACATACATGAATGACATTAGCTCATCCCCTCTTATGCATTGTTCTTCATTAATTTCACTTCAAATGAATAGAAAATTCCATTCTTTTGATTTAATTTAATAATATTCGAGAATTTTTAATGTTAAAAATTTAAAAAAAAACAATAAAAATTGTTTAGTGATTTGACCTATTTTTTTGTTGATTCCATCCAAAATTCCCTGGGGCCATTTCCAACGACCCAGATTCGCGAACGAAGAAGAAGGCCAGTTTTTTTATTGGCCGAATGCGCGTAAAAAACGTGAATCTATTCCAATTTAATTCCTCGTATATTTAATCAGCTATTTTCCCATTTCATTACATTCTTTCTTTCGATTTTTAGATTATTTTTTATCCAATGTTCCGAACAAATTTGAATTCGGCCGATTGAAAATAAAAAGGAAAAGAAATTGTCGCAAGGGCGACATTCGTTTTGGCAATATGGCACATATTTTAAAAGTAAATTCACAAAAATGAATAAATCATAATTTCCTCCGGTTCCAGTTAATTCTGCTCAGGTTTTGGCCGCTCATTTTTGGCCTTCAATTGCCACTTTTCCTCCTCCTCCATTTTCCCTCATCAACCCAATCCCAGCAGCAGTTCCAGCCCAGTCATCGGCAACAAAAGTGGATCAATGCGCAAATCCATCCATCAGAATTGATTATTGCACAGCAACCCCAAAGGAGAAGTGCCCTTGAGCCATCGTCGAATCGACAGCTGCTGCAACCGGTGAATAAAATGATGAGATTTGCTTTGGATGGAGGGGAAATTTGGAAGAAAAAAGAAGCCGCGCAAAAAGAGAAATTTACGGACTAGAACCGTGAGGAAAATAATGTTATAATAGGAGAAACAAAATTTGCCAAAATGATTTGAATTCAATGAATTTAAAGCCAATTTTTGATATCAAATTCTCAATATTATTCCAAAAATTATTCTTACGATTTTTCTTGACTATATTTTACAAAAAAAAAATATTAAAAATTTCACTCAAATTTTAGAGACAAATATCTGCATTGGCCCATGGATTGCCGCCACAACATCGCGCAAAAATCAGAGGGTCATTCATTTACTCATTATCATTACGATTATCCATTCCAATTTCCAATCCATTTTAGTTATAAAACGAATCAAAGGAGTGAAAGGCAAACAACAATTGTCATCGACTGTTCCGCCCCGCATAATGGCCAATGTGATGCTGGGTAATTTGAATAGAATATTTTTCATAATATTAATAATTTGTGCAGAACTAATTTCAACCCAACATTGGCCGGTGGCATCCGAGGGGCGCCGGGCATCAAGGCACGGCTCAATCCCCGCGCATTCCAATATCTCTCAACAATTTTTGGGGGAATTCTCAGTAGGGAATATTTTAAAATGGAATTCACTAAAATGTATTCCTTTCTAAAGATTATATGATAAAAAGGGCCCGTTTGCCAACAATTAGTCAATGTTTGCCGGCGGTAAATTCAAAAATGAATTTATTCTTAATTATTTTGAATAATTTTTTAAGCCAATTTCGGGATGCATAAATGTTTACAATTTGTATGTGTCCCGATATAGATGCCCTCAAAGTTTGGAAAATATTTTTGAATAATTTATCCAAATTATATTCAAAGGAGTTACGGTTTATCCAAATCCGCCAAATCAAATTGTTGTTGATGTACAAAATCTTGATGTTGGGTAATCCAAAAATATTTTCTTATTATTTTTGCATTTCCAAAAATTAAAAAGAGTGACCGGAAATTTGGGTGGCCAAATCAACATTTTAATCCCAATTGCCCTTTTTGGCATTGTCCAAGTGAATGCACATCAAGTTGGATTTTTGTAAATTTTATTAAAGAATTGACAATTTGAAGGTGAGTGTTCGGGTGGCAGTCACAATTGTGAATGGACCCGATGGAGGGCCAAGGATACAGATGGTCAGCTGTGAGTGAAAAATTATTAATTTTAATAATTTTAGGACATATTTATTTAATCCATAAATATTGTAAAAGAAATTAAAATTGTAGAATTTAATAAATATAATTATGATACTAAAATGAATATAGTTATTTATGTGACAGAAAATTAATTAATTTTTCATCAATAATTCCTAAAATTATTAGTCAATTCTATTTGCTTTTGCTTTTCAAATACACTATTATTTACCAAATATTTTGTGAATTTTGCCTCTGAATTTGTTATTTAGGTGCCGCCAGTGTTGGCTATGTTGATGTTTACATCCAAAATGGTGGCTTAATCGGTGACATTGCAAACAGTCAATTGAGGGTAAATTAGAAACATTTCTTCAATATTACCACCTTTATAAAGGGAAAAATCAGCGAAATGGTCCGACAACAAATTCCTGGCCAGGTGTGGAATATTTTGAACAAATTTATCAATAAATTGTTTTTCCAGCTTTGTCAACGGCTTCCTGGCATTTTGGATTCAGAAATTAATTCAAAAATTTCCGGCATAATTCCTCGATTTATTCCCGTCTCAAAACTCCTCGAAATTGCCGTAAATGCATTTGGATTGGGAAATTTGTTGGGCGGAACTGGCCAAGTCACCCATTTCTCCAATAATTTTGATGAGAATTTTGCTCTCTTTCAGTGTCCAGCTTCATGCAATTTTAAAAAGGCAGCCGCCCTTGGAACGGCACAAAAAGGGAATTCCACTGTTTTGGTTCTTCCACCGCATCTTCAATTGGAACAAAAAATGAAATTGTCGAATTTTAATGGATCCGAAAATAAAAATGGAGAAATTTTGACGAGGCCTCCACCTGAGAAGCTTTTGTTGAAGGAACAATCCGACCCAAATTTGGCCAAAAGCCTTCCAACACATTTGGCCAAAAATGCTGGGCTCAACAGTGGAAATAATGGTGGAGGAGGGAAAACATTAAATGTGAGTGAATATTCTGAGGAATTTGCTTTTATCAAATCATTTTCAGCATGCTAGACTTCTGGCAGGCCAAAAAAGTGGTCAAGGGCTTCCAGTGATTATCAACAGTGGAACAACAGGTGCCCATCAAAATAGAACGACACATTTAAATAGAAGGCAATTGATTGCCCCTCTGGCACCACATGCTGGTAAAATATTCATCACATTTTAATTAATTATCACTTATATGTATTAGTTTAGAATTTATTTTTCTAAATGAAATCGTATTTGTTCTTTTACTAAAAATTTAAAATTTATTTCCTGAAAATGTAAATAATTGAATATTATATGATTAAAAAAGCAATCTTTAATTAAAATTAAGAAACAATCTAAAACTTTCCGGAAAGAATTGAATTTAAAAACTTTCCGGAAAGAATTGAATTAAAAAACTTTCCGGAAAGAATTGAATTAAAAAACTTTCCGGAAAGAATTGAATTAAAAAACTTTCCGGAAAGAATTGAATTAAAAAACTTTCCGGAAAGAATTGAATTAAAAAACTTTCCGGAAAGAATTGAATTAAAAAACTTTCCGGAAAGAATTGAATTAAAAAACTTTCCGGAAAGAATTGAATTAAAAAACTTTCCGGAAAGAATTGTATTAAAAAACTTTCCGGAAAGAATTGAATTAAAAAACTTTCTGGAAAAAATCAAATTAAAAAAACTTTATGGAAAGAATTGAATAACTCGTTTTTTTATTTTAATCGCATAATCATTATTTCATTTCCAAAAATATTTAAATTAAAGCGCGTCCAGCGCGTGCAACTGGCAGTAAAATATTTGCATTGACAAGGCCAAGGAATGATCGAGCCACGCCATCGGAAAGCGGTCGTGTCTCATTTGTTGATCCAGGGGAGAATTTGTGCCAAAATTGTCCGAACACCGGAGGCCAGGACAATCCACTTTCATTCCTCGCTGTCATTTTGCAATCCATGGATTTGGTCTGTTAAGGATTAAGTAAATATCCAATGTTTTGACTAATTTAGAGTAAATTGAACAATGTTTATTTGAATGTTCAAGTGATGAACACATACGCAACAGATCATGATTTCACCATTGAATTAAATGGTTAAAAAATGGACAAATTATAAATAAAAATGTCCATTTTTAAGGGGAATTCAGCGTCTGCGGACGCGGCTGCACCCCATTTGGGGCATTCCCAATGCAATTCCCGAATTGTGTTGGCTGCAAAATGATCGAAGTTTTGATCAGTGATTTCACAATTAATTCTCTTCTTTATCATTTGCATAAGTTTGTGAATTCAAATTGACAAAATTAGAACCCATATTTTTATAGTATTGGATTTCTACGCGTTCGAATTGGACCAGAAACACCAAAAATTGGTGATTTGCTCAAAACGACATGCGGTGAAAGTGAAGGAGATGAAGGATTGGAGGATCACGGGGTGGAAACGGAGGAGGGAACATTGGCACATAAAAAGAGGAGAAGAAGGCAGGATGCCGCCGGCGATTTGGCCAGTCTTGGCATTTGCTTGGGCGATATTCTCCCTGTATAAATAATTAATTAAAATGAAAATAAACTTTTAAATAATTTTAGGCAGTGCGCGAAAAATATCCAAATGAACGAGTTTACATCATAATCAGTACAGAGAGGGCCCCTTCAGTGTTGCTCAGCCAAAGGAATGGGGGTAATATATTTATGTGAATTAATTTATTAATTCCTTTGACCTAGGCACTGCATTTGTTGACATTGTTGTGAATGCTGATTTCTACATTCAATCAACCAATCAAAAAGTGGGCACAATTCGAATTGCGGCAAATATTGATGTGACAGTGAGGCCACAACGTGCGTCAATATATTTTGATTAAAACAATAATATTTATAGCAAATCGAATAACGGCACATGCTGAAATTACCAGTTTGAATTTGCAAGATGTTGGAAATCAGTTGGGATTGCCCCAAGATGCCCTTGACAATTTGGGCAATTTGGGGAAGGAAATTATCCTTAAGGTCCATCATTTATTCATTAATAATTGGAATTCACTATAAATAATTTATTTAGGCTGGCAATGATGCATTGGAAAGGGGCAGTTCTTTGAATATTCCAAATGGAATTGCCGGATTGCCAATTGTTTGCGCCATCTTTTGTACATTTTATTTATATTTTCATTTTTAGAGTATCATTGATCCGGAAATTCATTTCCTCGAGCATGCACTGTTAATTCAAGCCGATTTCACATTGAATCCAGCGGCATTAGGCGGCAGTGAACCTTGTTAATTTTGTTCATTTATTATTTCACCCTCTCAAAGATCTTGCCAAAATTATATTTCCACATTTTCGCAAAATTTCCTCCCTCATTACGCGGTCTAATTTCTTCATATTTTCTGAATATTCATTGTTTTTACGAATTTAAAGCTCAAATTTCTTAACAATAAATCGAATATATAATATACATATTATTTGCAAATTATTATATTATTATTGAATGAGAATTATAATAAATCCTCCAATCCAATTCCGCTTTTTTGTATTTAGAATTCTTGACTAGATTTGATTGATTTTGCCTTTTGACATTTTTTAATGAATATAATTTCAATTGTTTTTGGAATAAAAAATATATATTTAATCTAAATAAGTTTATTAAAATTTGTTTTTCGTCAATTCCCACAGACCATTATCAAAGGGCTGAGAACCGGGATAATTAAAAAAAGGATAAAAGAAAAGGGGTATAATTTAATGAGAAAATGGAATGCATGCTGGCTCTTCCAATAATACCGTAATACAGAATGGGATGGGGAAAGCGGAATACATATTGATGATTGCCTCGGGCAACAATATATCGTATCGAGCGAAATTGCATTTTCTATACGTCCCCAAAATATAAATAAAAATGTCAACATATTTGGTAATATATTTGTAAATATGTTAATATTCTTTTTTATTATTAAAGAATGAGTCATTCTTTATATATTCATTTTTCCCTAATCCCTATTTGAACAATTTTATCTAGCCAATCATTTTCTAATAATAATCTAATAATCTTCAATTGTAAATATTATTTTCGTAATGCAAAATAAAAATGGAATAAAATCGCCATTTCATTTTATACAAAAATTGAAATAAATATATGTATTTTGGCGCTTTTTCCCCAGAAACCATCTATGGCGCATATGATTAAGAATATTACAATTATATCACTTTCTTTTTTGTTTATATAAAACAATCTAAAAAATGTTTAATAACAGATAAAATAAAATGGATATTTTAAAAATATTATTTTTGATCCACTCTCTCTGTGTTGTCCTTGCCATTGATAAACGCTCATTCAACTATGAATATGAAGTTACAGGTTTAAAGGAATTGAGTAAGTTCAAAAATTAAATTTCCGATTTCCATTTATTTTTTATTTGCTGATGAGAGCAGCAGGATTAATATCAATAAAAATATATAAAAGAAAGGGAGATTAAAAACTAGAGGAGGTCATCATAATCAAAAGAGAAATATCCAATGGAATTTTAAAAAATTCGCAATTTTTCAAAGAACAAATAGAGTAAATCGACCACATAAAAAATTTCTTTTGATTGAAATATTTTCACAAACAGCAGCTCTATCGAACTCTAGATTACTATCTATACCGTATACTCTATTTGAGTTGAGGGAATTTGTTTACACTTATTAGTTTCTAATCGGGCAAAGCAAACACGTAATATAGTGGAGGAATAAAAAATCGTCTTTTGTAAAGCCGTAATAATTTTATTCATAGAAATATCATCGCCTCCAAACGGTCAAATTTATCTTCGTGTTTACTCTTCTTGCGCAATGGCAATCCCTTTTGAATTCGGCACTCCAGGTTAGCTGGAAATAAAATATTTGTCGCACCGAATCCAGCAGAGAATTACAAGTTAATGAAATTGTTAGAAATTCCATGCGAATAAATATTTTATAAAATACCATCAAATGGATTTATTAAACCAATTTTAAACTTGTTTCAGAATCTACACATGAAAATATAGTATATCAAGATTGGTTTATTAGCTAAAGATTTCTTTCGATTAGAACAATCTAAAAATGATAATTGATTTTAAGTAAGAAGATCCGAATATCTTTTCTCTGGATTGGGCACAATATAAAAAAAAAAAACAATATAAAAATTAAATAATCTCTCTTTAATAGCACAACATTTTAACTTGAGCTTTAACTTCCTCATGCCTGATACAAC
Source organism: Pratylenchus scribneri (assembly GCA_030063045.1). NCBI lineage: Eukaryota > Metazoa > Nematoda > Chromadorea > Rhabditida > Pratylenchidae > Pratylenchus > Pratylenchus scribneri. The sequence goes on along the minus strand of JAQSEB010000104.1, from coordinate 619,497 downwards.
TCTTTATCTGGACAATATCCCATATGAACAACCTTCAAAGGCTGATCCGCCAGTCTACAATCGTAATATTTTTTCGCCAAAGTAAATTTTCTATTATTTAATCTTTTGAATTTAATTTTGAAAATAAATTTAGCAAATCATCGACCTTCTTGAATCTCTCAACAACAAGTTTTTCTGATTATTTTTATGGCAGAGGCTATTTGGCACAGGATTATGTTAATAATGTATATACAAGCGGTTTATTTTGTCTTATACAGTATAATTCGGCTCATTTTACAGCTAAAATATAAATTTAGCTGCCAAATGAAACGAATTAGATGAATAAAAATGTTTTTTTTTTTTAATTATAGCCCCACATTTGGAAAAAGTCAAAAAGCGGAATGGATTTTATGTTGATCACAAAAGCCGGTATACCGGGTATTGTTCTTTCCTTTGTTCCAGTTGATGGGTTTTTGGGGTTGGCACCCGGCAAATTGACATCAGTTGGAATTCCTTCATTCATGAATTGGCTAACACATCAATCAAGTGACAATTCGAGCAGCATCACCTTCTACTTGAATAAATTGTTTGTACTTTTTATTTATTAGGCCAAAGTGGTAAATTAGGAATTCATCAAAATCCAGCTTCCGTCACATGGTTCCTCAATTTACCAATATTTGAACATTTTTCAGTAATTCCAATGATCCGGAAGACATGAAAAAAAGCTCCTTTGCAGTTGTCGATTTTTCTGGCAATGCACTTCCTTCATTTTGTGTTGCCAAAAAATGGTTCCATTCCAAAATACCAATTCTAGATTGGTCATTGATGGCAAAGGGTATAACAATGGAGACATCATCAGGAGGTTAAAAAAGAAGAAAAATCTCACGACAACTAATTACCAAAACAGGAAATTCTTCAATTAGAATCCTTTCTGAAAATCAAGTAATCAAGATTGAACCGACAACTTTCCTTACTCGCATTCCAAAAAAGCAAATGGATGTTTTGAAAGAAATTGTTGGCGCAACAAAATTCTTTTTGATTTATCAGGTATTATAATTGTTTTCTTCACAAAGTTAAAATCGAAATGAGATTTATTGGGAGGGGAGTAGACCATTATTCTCCAATAAAAATTCTTGAAAAAATGATAAAATATATTTTTATTCTTTAGCTCCCATGCAATTCAACAAAAACTGCCCCAACAATAAAATTCCTCTTTGTCAATTCTAATGTTGGTCAGCAACAAAAAATGATTGTCAAATTTGATCCGGACGAATATATTATACCGGTAAGAATTTTTATATTTAGAGGAATTTTTCAATTAATTATTTAAAATTAAAAGTCATCAAAGAAGGGAACCGCGATTTTTCCATATCTAAAAATCCATGAAAAATAGAATAAATGAAATTTTTTACCGTTATAATTTACTCTCAACTTTTCAATGCTTAACAATTACACTTAATTATAATATTCTATCTTCAAATTTGCCTTTCCATAATTTAATTTTAATTATTTTCAGAGCGAATTTGGAGATTGCCAATTGATTTTCACACTAAATCCGAATCCCAAAGGACGGGAATATTTACTTGGCTATTCATTCTTCCATAAACACTGCCTTCAATTGAAATATAATGTTCATGTTGAAAAGGATGAAGCAATTGTTGGAATTACACCTAAGAAAAGCTCACTTTATGATGTGGTTTTTTAAATTATGTTATTTTTGATATAATTTATTTTGATGCTCCTCTTATTATGGATAAAATTCAATTTGATATGGTATCGAATGCCTAATTTTATAAAAAAAACTATTTTTTATTCAAAGCAATGAATAAATTATGAATAATTTAAAAAATCATTCAAAGCATTTGAGAATGAATTTATTATTTCTCATTGTGGACTGATTGTTGGAAATCCTTTGAATTTTTGCTCAAATTCGTTGCGCAAATCTGGCTCCATTTTTCCATAAATTTGTAGGACACGATCCCAACGCTCTTGATCAGGCATATTCGGATTGCGCAAAGTGGCCGAAATCTGCGAATATTTTAAAGTGAATTTCAAATAAATTTTCCCTAACTTTGGCAAATTGTTCCTGCGCTTTGTCACTCATTTCAGCCACCGTTTTATGGACTCTATCACGATGCAATCGTTCACGTTCATCATTCTCTCGCATAAATTCTCGATACATTAACTGAAATTAATTATCAAATAATTGATGGAAAATTAATTCACCTGTCTTTCCGGGTCCATTTTCTGGACAAGTTCATCAATTTTGGTCACTTGTGATGCATAGGTGGAATTTGGTTGGCGAATAATTCGTTTAAACTTTAATAAATAAATTAATTTTTAATTATTTTTGGCCAACTTCATCAATGAATTCCTGCTGCGCACCACGCAGAAAAATAGGCAATGAATTTTGGGTGGATTGAGTAAATTCACTAGGTGAAGAATTAATGGAAGATGATTCGGCATTAGTGACGGATGAAGGAATAAATTGATGAGATTGGCCGGAGGCATTTGAATCTGCAGAGGAAGGCAATGAGGAAGTTGGCTGCTCCGAAATGCGTTGTTCCATTTCTGCCTTTGATTCCTTTAAAATATAAATTAATTATTAAAAGACATTTTTTCAATTACGAATTCTGGTTTCTCCTCGGCCGGTTGCTGTTGATTTCTTGATGTATCAGTGCCAAATGCGCCGCCAAATGATGAAGAGGAATGGGCAATGGAATTGATTTGATCTCCATAAATTGGATTCAATGGGAATGGATGACGGCCATTTACGGTTTGGCTGATTCCATCCAATCCATTTTGGACTATCTAAAATTAAATAATAATTCATATATTTTAACCAAAATATTTGCCTGTCTGCCAATGAGCACATCCATTGGAATATCCGATGGCAGAATTGCGGAGGATGGATTCATTCCATAGGCAGATTTTCCTTCAAATTTGAATATATTTTTGTGAAAATATTCTTGCCCACCTATGGCCATTCCTTGCGGAAATATTGGCTGTTGTAATCCTTGTAGGGAAGTGGCATATCGAAATGGGGAAGGTTGATACGGCTAAAATATATAAATAATATTTGAACTTATTGAATATTAAATGAATATTACGCTATTTCTGATGAACATTTGGGGTTGATTTTGATTACCCATGGCCATGGGCAATTGTTGATATTGTTGGTCACCATTTCGATTGGCCCCAGCGAAAAAACTCAATGGAATTTGGGAATTCAACATTGATGAATGCCGTCCATTGGGTGAATGAGTCATCATTGTTTGGCTTAAACTTGAATGAATTATTAGGGAAAGTTCATTTTTGAATACCCTCCCGGATAATTAATTGGCAAAATTGGTTCAATTCCGGCGGCTGCCATTGCCAAATGTTGTTGGCTAGGTTGAAAGGCGAATGCCGGTGGCAATGCCGGATATCCATTCACGGAGTAAAATGCCGAAAATGATGAAAAAATCAACGAAATGAATAAATAATTTCGGAACATTTTTTGGAATAAAAATGAAATTCTTAAAATTGGGAAATGTGAATGAGAGGATTTGAAATGAAAGGGAAAAGTTCAATCGCCGTTTTACAACGGAATATCCAAGGATTATCCAGGCTTTTCACTTTCCTCGCCAATGGATGAGAATTAAATGGTGCGCGACCAATTATTCAAAATACATTTTTTGGGTATTTGGGGTAAATCCAAAATTAATACCATGGATTTTGAATTACTAAAGATATTTTTGAATGACAAATTTTTTATTGAAAAATGGTCAAAATATAAATTAAATTTGTTTTTCCTAAACTAAAAATCCCAAGAAAAAGAGCCTTAATTTTTTTTGTGAAAAATTGAAAAGCATCTTTCTAGTATATAAAAATATTAGAAAATTTTGTTTGTCCGGAAAATGAGGAAAAATGGGTGCTACCATCAAATTGCGCCATCCAATTTTTTGAGGTCATTTTGCCCCTTTGCTTCTTCTTTTTCCATTCAATTCACCCGAATTTCACTCCATTTCCATTGTATTTGGGAACATCACAATCCAAAAAGGCCGGAAAAATGAGGGCAAATTTGGAAAGGTGGTGGATGAGGATTACCCGACACCGTGCAAAAATGAGGTCCTTCCTATTTTTGAGTATTCACAAAATCCACGAAAAATTTTGGTAAATCCAGGAAAATTGGGTGGGAATGGAGGGAATTGTTGATGCCACTGCCAAATGACCTAAATAGGTGGGAAATGAAATATTGGAATTCACAATTTTTTTAATAAAAATTATAATAATAATTTTATTCTTTTTGATTTAATTTTATAAGCAAAAAGCTTTGTCTTTTGGAAGCAAACTTGTTAGTTGGAATTTTAGATACAAAATAATGATTATGGAGGAATTTAATTACTAAAATCTAAGGCTTTGGGATCAGTTAAAATTGCTATTTCGGCATTTTTTATTAATCTATAAAATGCAGGGTTTGGGAAAGAGAAAATAGAGGAAAATATTAGATATCGTAATTTCATTTATTAGTCAACATAACAGTAGCAAGGGTAAAGAAAATTTGTGCCCTGAAGCCCCACTCAATTTCCATCAAGTGAAAAGTATACCATATTCTCTCTTCTTCTTCTCATAACGGCCTAAAGAAAGCGAAAATGTGTTTCCCTTTTCCTCCATTTCAATCAAAAAAGTGAAATTCCATTGGAAAATTTGATAGATTTCTATTTTAATTTCTATCACAAACATTTGGGATTATTTACCATTTTGAACCTTGAATGAATAAATATACTGATTTATAAAAATTTTATCAAATTTGATTAAAATGAAAGACATATCATTTTCCATTAATTTTTAAATCATTCTTTCTCCTTATTTTCGCCATTTTCTGGATCCTTTTCCCTCAAACATTCCTTCTCTTCAACTGTGCTACTCAACAACATTGTGACCGGAATTGAAGAACGTTGCTTCAACGGTAATTTCTTTTCCTCAACAAAAGATTCACTGGAATTTGAGTAGACTAATTCATTTTCAAAATAATTAAATATTTTACGTTTTTGGCTCATCGGCAAATGGCAAAGGGAATCTTCTCTCCTTGGGTGGTTCAATAATTTTTGGGGTAAATTGAAGCCGTGGATCACTGGCAACACGGCGATATGTGCCAGGTAATGGAGGACTTTTCTAACAAAAAAGTATTTCTGATTTAAATTTAGGTATATTTGTCTACCTTTTGTGGATTTTTCTCCAATCCGGGCGGCAATTCCTCACTATTTTCGCTTAAATTCCTCCGGCGATATTCCAATCGAAGTCTTTTGAATTGTAGAAAAATGGAAACAATTAACAAGGCAACCAAAAGAATTATAAAAATGGCAAAGGAAATAATGAAAATGGGCAAAAATATTGTTGCCACAGTCAAAAGGCGTTCAACATTATCCGTTATTGAAATCAAAGCCTCATCGACATCGTAAAGAAGCTGTAATAAATTATTGTTTTCATTCAATTCATTTTTTAATTTATTTATTTGAAAAATTTTATATAATTATATTTTTTTTACCTTATCCAATGACATTCATTCAATTGAAAATCGAGAATTATAGCTAAAAATTTTTATTTAAAAATTCAAGAATTATAATAATTTAATTTCCGATAAATTATGTTTTAAACAATTTATAATGAATATTTATGAATTTTTTGAATTTTTTATCTAATAAATTTTTGAATAATTATTAAATTTAATTTCATTGAATTTATTTTATTGCCAATTGTTGTGAATTAGCAACCAATGGTCCATCAAAGGCATTGGCCAATGATTGAATATTTTAAAACCAGATTCTCCTGGGTCTCCTCATGGAGAAGATGCTGGAAAGGAAAAAGATTAAAAATTAATATTATTTATTAAAGTTTAAATATAATTTTAGATTAATAAAATATACTTTATCTGAAAAACAGTTTCTTGCTGGTTTAAAAATTATTCAAAAATTATACCAAAAATTCATATTAATGAAATCTAGTCAAAAATATATTTACGTTTTTTACCACCTATATTGTAAAATGGAAAGTAATTTAATACTTTATTGCATTTTTCGACGAATTGGATCAAAAATTTTAAGGTCACAGAAGCCTCGTGGTATTGTTTTTATTCAGATTCCGTATTTTTTTATGGAATAATTAATTCAACGTTTTTAAAAATAAATCCCTCACCCAATTCTGTCAATTTATTTCGTCTTCTTTTCGATCCACGTAATTCCGCAATTCGATTCCAAAGAACAATGCCAATTGCGCTTGAGGCAAAAATCAGGCAGATTGAAAGGAGGAATAAAAGAATGGAACCGAGGACAGTAATTTGTTTTAATGAGGAGGACAATGAATTCAAATGATGGGAAAGAATGGCCAATTCCTTGATAGAATAATTTAGAATATATTTTATAAATAATTTACTTACATAATTCAAATTACTTTTCGGGATTATTGTGGACATAAATAAAATTTATTCGAATGTTGCAAAATTAAATGATGCAGAAATTGAATTGTTTTCTTTTTTTGGTCAGCAATAAAATTGCTTTGTAATTTTATGATTTTCAGTAACAGAAGCAAAGAAAAACACAGCAGAATAAAACCACATTCATTCTTGCCTAATTCCCTCTCCCACCATTTTCCCATTTATTTCATTCTCGATAGCCTTTTGTACATATTATTGCCCTTTTCTTCCTTCTTATTTTTCGGCCCAGTCTTCCAGGGACATTTTCTATTCATAAAAGGCACACCAAAAAGCATTTGCCGCTGCCACTACTTATCGGTGGTTGTTTTTAGTTTTATCATTTTATTTCAACGATAAGGAAACGAAATGATTTGGATCAATTCAAAGGAAAAGAATTAGCATTTTATTTATTTTGTTGAGTGGAGTTTGTTTTTTAAAGGGAAATATTTAAAATGACAAAAAAAAATATTAAAAAACCAAAAAATTCTAATAGTTCAGCGGTTTGTCCTAGAACCTCGAACCATACCCAGTCGATTATTCCTGCCTAGATGCATCATAGCATACTGATTTGGCTTAGGTTTAACTAATTTTATATTTTGAACCATAAACCAAAACCGGTTTAAGCGGTTTAATACAAATCTTTTTGACATTTTCAGTATTTTTTTTATTTTTCAATATTTTTACCAAAATTTTATATTTTTTTTCCAAAATTTTTAATATTTTTATAAATTTTTTCCGAAATTTTCAATTTTTTTTCGACAAATTAAATAGTTTCCATAATCATTTCGGCTTGAGCATTGGCATTAAATATTAATTAAATTAAAATTAAATCACATGAAAAAAGGGAGGGGAAAACAATGAAATGGGACAAAATAAAAAAATATTCCTAAATTTATCAGAATGTCATTCTTCTTTAAGTTCAGTCAATCAAAATCGAGAAGTGTCCCTTCCGAAGAAAAATGTTTTCAGCCAGTCAAGGGGCACCTGCAAACGAAGTCGCCAACTGCCCAACCGGGTCAAATAAGCAGAACGCCATAATAGCCAGGAGGGAAAACCTTAAAATAAATATCAAAATTAATCCATCTAATGAAGTATTATTGCCTTTCAATTTGAATTCTGGCAAATCGGCCAATCCTTGGTATCCGCCAATGTAGGCCATCATTCCCATCGACTTGAAATGGAATGGCCTCAATTGGCCCAGCCTTCCTTTGGCCAATTTGTTCAATCTATCAGCCAAATAACGGCCTTGTCTTTCGGCCACCTTAAAAATGGGCAAATCAAATCTTATTTCATTTTGTTTTACTTGTGCCGTACAAGGCAGAGGAGTGTCCAAAATGTGGGAACAGTCGCCAATTGCGAATGAATTGCCGCTTGGATCGGACAAAATGTTGAGGCATTGATCAGTCAAAATTTGGCCTTGTTTATTTTTTTGCACTGCCAATTCGGCAACCAATGGTTGGGGCGAAAGTCCGGTGCTCCAAACAACCAAACCGCATGGGAGAACAGTGCCATTGTCCAAAATTACACAATCCTTCCGGACTTCTGGAAAATTAGGAAATATTATTTTTAATATTTTTAAATTTATTAATTTAATTTTTATTAATTTAAAATGATTTCAACCTGTCACCGTTCCTTTGATCATATTAAAATTCTCTCGTTGCGTCAATTTCTTTTCCGCATAAGCTTGCAATCGTTTATCAAAACTGGCCAATATTTTTGTGCTTTCAATCAGAGTAACTTTTGGTGGAGAACCGAATGCCTTATAAAGTCGAGTCAAATCCTAAAAATAATAAATTATTTTATCCAATTTTTAATATTTATTTTACATGTTTGACAAAATCGTACAATTCGGCACCAAATTCCACTCCGGTTGGTCCGCCGCCAACAATGATTATTTGTTTGAGACGACTTCTTTCAGTTTCGCTGATAGTCGGCTCCAAACTTTTTTCAAAATTATCAATTAATCGAGTTCGAATTGAGCGAGCATCAGACAATTCCTAAATAATATTTTTATCATTTTATATATATAAATTGATGAGAAAACCTTGAGAAAAAAGCAATATTCTCTTACGCCGGGAACATTGAATGTGTTGGAAAGTGCCCCAACTCCAACCACCAATTTGTCATATTCAACGGGATATTGGGTATTCGGGGTGAGCACCGAATTGCAAATGACTTGTTTTTTGGTAAAATCGATTGAGGTGGCCGAGGACAAATGCAAATCGCCGGCCTCTTCAAAACCCCAATTCCGGATTGGCTCAACAATAGAACTGCGATTAAAAATAAATATTTTCATTAAATTAAAACAAATAAAAACCGGAATTCCAATGTGCCAACGGTTGTGCTAAAATAATTATTTATAAATATAAAATTATAATTTTACCTGGCCAAAAGTGGCGTGAATAGGAAATGATTGCGGGGACTGATGCAAATTACTCGGTATAATGCTTTGTCAATTTTATTCATCACCGAATAACTTGCCCATCCCGTTCCCAATATGACAAGACGAATTTTCGACATTATCTTTAATACAAAATTATATTTAATTATAAAAAAGAAAAAGTATTATCAAAAACTTTATAATTAATTTTTATAATATAAGGTTGCCATGAAAAGTAAAGAAATATCAACCATTATTAAAGATGGGTGCAGACAAAAAAAGATGCAAAAAATAGAATGATGAGTGGAGAGACGCAGACATAAAAAGCAATTGTAAGGTATTGAAAGAATTAACAATTAATTGAAGAATTGAAATTGATAGGATGGGTAGGATCAAATAGCTTCAATATTTTCCTGTAAAAATATATTATTTTTACATTAATGGAATTCGGATAGCATATCATTTGTTTTGGAATAATGTATGCTTGGATAATTGACGTTGATTGTTACTGACGGAACGGGCTAAATATTAAATAGAATTATAATAATTTCAAATTATGTTTCCCTTTTATTTATACCAGTTCGTTGCTGAAGAATGCGTCTAACATTTTCTTGTTTCGTTGCATTTTCTTTCATTTGTTTTAATTCCATTGTTAATTTTTGATTTTCGACTTGCAATTTTTTATTCTTTAATTTATTCTTTTCTTCCAGCTTTTCAAATTGAGTTTGAATTTTTCCAAATTTTTCGTTCAATGAAGGGACATTCTGAATATCTTTTCCAGTGAATCGTTCAACCTAAATAAATGAATAAATTAGTTAATTAAATTGAAATGTAAATTTTACTTTTTCCTCTCCTCCATTTCCCTTCTCTACAGTAGATTTTCCTTCTAATTGCTTTTTGAAAAGGTCAATCATCATTTTCTTTGTTTCACCCAATCGTTGCATTTCATTTTGGGTTTCCTTTTCCAAATCTAAAAAGGGTAAAACAATTTTTTGAAATCAACAAAAATCATATAACCAGAATATTGTGATTTTGTTTGTTCCATTTTCTTATTCATTTCCTTCATTTGATTCAATTTCAATTCAAATTTGCCATTTTCCTTTTTCAATTCTTCAATTTGCAAAACAAAATTGCCAATTTCACTGTTTTTGTTTTGTAATTCATTCTAAAAAGAATAAATAATATATATTAAATGGTGCTATGTTATTTCCTAAATAGTGCAAATGTGGGCGCTTCCTAAAATGGTGTAAATGTGCATGTTTTCGACTATAATAAATCTTAAACCAGTTTTAGACCCTAAACTTTATGCCATTTTGTAGATCTTATCGAGACGCATTCATTGATATATTTTTTGTTATGATTTGGCCCAAAATAAAAGAGTTTAAAACCCAAAATTGAAAATGGTTTAATACCATTTAATTTTGGGCCAAAACATGACAAATTATATACCATTCGATGCGTCTCGATGAGATCTACAAAATGGCATAAGGTTTGTAGGGTATAAAACCGGTTTAGGATTTATTATAGTCGAAAACATGCACATTTGCACCGTTTTAGGAAGCGCCAACATTTGCACCGTCCTTTGTCTATTTAGGAATTGTCCTCGCACGATATTAAATTAATATTTATTCCACCTCTTTTCCCTCCAATTCTCTTTCAATTTGTTTGCTATATTTTTCCAATTCCTTTGAAATTTCTTTTTGTTCATCAATTTTTGATTGCATTTCTCTTTGAATTTCCTCAATTTTCTGATTCCTTTCTTGTACCAAATTTTCGTTGAATTCTTTGGAACATTTCAATTTTTCAATTTCCTCTTTTCCAATTGCCAATTGATGTTCATAGAATTGAATTTGGCTAAAAAATTTATTTTTTAAATAATTTAAAAAATGTTTGCATTTTTCACCTATTTTTCTGTTCAATTTCTGCCAATAATTTTTCAATATCATTTTGTTGTTTTGTAAGTTGTTCCCGATAATCCCTTTTCATTTGTTCCTGAAGAATTTTTAATGTTGTACAATCTTCCTGAAGATGACCAATTTTTACATTTGCTGCCTCCAATTTGGTCCTTTTTTCCGCCAATTTTGTTTCCAATTCGTCGATTTGGCTGTACCCAAAATAAAATTATTAATTTTAAAATATTATTTAAAATATTCTAACGCATTTTTCCCATCCAATTCATTCTTCAATTTTCCATATTGTTCTTCAATTTGATTCCTCAAATGTTCAAAATGTTTCCTTTCTCTCTCCAATTTTGAATTTTTCTTAAAAAATTTAATTTATATTTTCATTTAAATTTGCATTTTCACCGTCAATTCTTCTCGAATTTGTTGTTCCAATTCAAAAACACGTTTATTTTGTGATTCTCTTTCCTCATTGCATTTTTCGAATTGAATTTTATTATTCTGAATTGTTGACTCAAAAATGGCCATTTGATTTCCTTGTTGGGCCAATAAATCAGAATTTTGCTAATAAAATAAATAATTAATTTTCACAATTATCCTCACACCTTTTTCAATTCATTTATTTGCCCTTCACATTTTTTGTTTTCATTTTTTAATCCGTCACATTCCATTTTCTGCTTTTCCAATTCATTTTCCTTTGCCAATATTTCACCTTCCATTTCTTCTATTTTAAGCAAATTTTCTTTCATTTGTCCATTTAATTTCTTAAAAATTAATTAAAAGGATAAAAAAATAGCAAAAATCCACCTCAATTTTTGCATCTTTTTCCAAAAGTGAGAGCATAAATTGAGTATTATTCTTGTCAATTTCACAAATTTGACCCTAAATTCGTTAAATTTATTTAAAAATTAAAATTATTTCCCACATATTGTTTTTCACGTATTTTGTTTGATTCCTCTAATTTAAGCTCCAAATCATCGACCACTTTTTTCTGCTTTAATTCATTTTCTTCATAATTTATTTTCTAAAATGATAAAATTTATTAAATGAAAGAAAATATTTTTTTCACCGTAGTCTTCAATTCCATTTCCAATCTCATATTTTGTATCTTTAAATTATTTTAAAATTAAAAAAAAATATTCAGAAATAACTGACTTTTAGATTATCGTTTTCTGTTTGCAATGTTCCATTTTCGGCTTTCATTTTCAATTCAACTTCCTTTTTCTCGGCATTTTCCGCTTTCAGATTTTCTATATAAAATTCTATTAAATATTTCATTTAAAATTATAATATTAATTTTGTTTCTATATTTAATTATTATTTATAATCCACAATTTTCCTTACTATTTTCCTCGAATAATTTTGTGCATTCCTCTTTTGTTTCTTCAATTTTCTTGAGGCAATCATCAATTGTATTTTTCAATACCGTACATTCCTTCTCATTTTTATCAATTTGTTCTGAAAATTTTGAATAATTATTTTATATATTTGTTATTTTCTTACTCTTTGCTTCCTCCAATTCCACATTTTTCAAGGCAATTTGGGACTAAAAATTAATTTTTTTTTAATATAATTTTTATTTTAGATATTTTTTTACGTTTAATTTCTTTAATTCTGCATCTATTTTGCATTTCTCTTCTGCCAATTTCTCATTCTTTTCAACCATTTTTGATATTTCTTCCTCTTTAAGATTATTCATATGTTTGATAACAACCTCGATGTCAATTTTATTTTGTCTTTCATTCGATAAAGCAGTTTCCTTAAAATTAAGATAATTTATAAAACATTTTGTGTTTTCATTTGCTTAAAAACATTTTGTGTTTTCGTTTGCTTAAACATTTGTGTTTCATTAATCTTAAAAACATTTTGTGTTTCATTAATCTTAAAAACACTTTGTGTTTTCGTTTGCTTAAAAACATTTTGTGTTTCATTAATCTTAAAAACATTTTGTGTTTTCGTTTGCTTAAAAACATTTTGTGTTTTCGTTTGCTTAAAAACATTTTGTGTTTTCATTTGCTTAAAAACATTTGTGTTTCATTAATCTTAAAAACATTTTGTGTTTTCGTTTGCTTAAAAACATTTTGTGTTTTCATTTGCTTAAAAACATTTTGTGTTTTCGTTTGCTTAAACATTTGTGTTTCATTAATCTTAAAAACATTTTGTGTTTCATTAATCTTAAAAACACTTTGTGTTTTCGTTTGCTTAAAAACATTTTGTGTTTCATTAATCTTAAAAACATTTTGTGTTTTCGTTTGCTTAAAAACATTTTGTGTTTTCGTTTGCTTAAAAACATTTTGTGTTTTCATTTGCTTAAAAACATTTGTGTTTCATTAATCTTAAAAACATTTTGTGTTTTCGTTTGCTTAAAAACATTTTGTGTTTTCATTTGCTTAAAAACATTTTGTGTTTTCATTTGCTTAAAAACATTTTGTGTTTTCGTTTGCTTAAAAACATTTGTGTTAAAATATGATGCGAATAAATTTTAATCTAGGCTAACGTTTGTCTCTAGAATTATTAGGAACTCACTGCATCCTGTAATTCTATTTTCAATTCACAATTTTCCCCTTCCAATTCATCCACTTTCATTCTCAATTTTTCCAATTCTTCTTCAACACCATTTTCCATTTTATTGGTTCGAAACATTTCCAATCTTTTCTCCAATTCTGCCAATCTTTCCTTCAATTTTTCTGTAGTCATTTCTTCATTTATTGCCACTCGGTTCTTTATCTTTTTAACTCTAAATTTAAAATATAATATTCTACTTTGGTTCCATTTTTTCACCTTTCACCAAAATCCAAAGTGAAATATGTTTGCTTTGAATTACAAGAAGCCGGTGAACAACAAATGATAAATGCAGTTCGAGAATTCCCTCCTAATGATTCTTTTAAAAGGCTGGTTAATGGGTTCGAACTGTAGGGGATAAAAGGATTCTGGAATGAAATGAAATTACTGTCCTATTTTTCTTCCTTCTTTTACTGTACCTTATCATGCAATGCATTAATCACTCTGCCCAATGCGAACAGCCCCTGTTTTATAGCACCTCCTTCTTTTAAATCCCCACCTGAATTTGCCTAAAATTTTACAAAAATCATTTTAAAAATTAAAATAATTTTATTTACACTTTCGCTGCCTGCCAAATCAACCAGAAAAAGTTTTCCAATTAATTTTATCTTTCTCTCAATAATTTCCTGCTCAATTTGAATTTGGAAAATTGCATGCGATCGTGACGATTTCTCATTCATTTCTGCGAATTTTGCAATCAATTAATATATGGGGAAAATAATTAATTATTACTGGTTTGTCCTACAGTTCGCTTTAAATTCCCGGTTTTTAGCCAATCAAAAGTTTCTTCTGCATTTTCAACGTATTTTTGCATTAAAGTTTTTGACTTATTCACTGTGCCGCAAATTCGACCATTTGGCATTACTTTAAATGCCTCTTCTTCATTCGAATTTTTCCGGAGTAAGTCATAAATCAATTCTTTATAAATTTCACAATATGAAATTTTGATTGTCACTGTTTTCTCTTCATCCTAAAATATGAAATAAATTTTAATTTGTGGTCAAATGCATTTCCCCCACCGTTGAATGATTCGAGAAATGTTGGAAAATATCTCGAATTGCGCTGGAAATGATGCCCTCATCAATTTGGTCTCCAATTGTGCCCCAAAATGTATAAATTTAACAATGGAAAAAAAATGAAAAACTCACTTGCATTGTATACGTTTTTCCTGACCCAGTTTGGCCATAGGCAAAAATTGTGCCATTGAAACCTTTCAATGCCTTAGAAGAACGGAAAAATAATAAAAATAAATAAAATGAAATTACATCTTGCACTATTGGAAATGCCACATTCTTATAAACAATTTCTTGGCCATCATTTGCATTGAAAATGCGACGGCAAGTGAAATTCGCACTTTGCCCTTCATTGTTGCCCGTTTTTTTGGCCTTTTAATTAAATAAATTTTCATTTTTTAAATTTCATTTTACCAATCCATTTGAAAGCATTGCCGGGAGTAAACCATGATTATTATTATTTGGATGATTGCAGGTGAATTCCTTTACAAAAAATATTTATTCATCTAATTTTTATTTGTTTTCACCTTTTTAAACTGAATTGTATCGGAATTGCCAGTTTCCGCGAAAATTGAACGGCAATCTTTTGGCAAGTCTCTAATCCGAAGATAGGTCTAATAATTGGAAATTTGCAATTGTAATTTTTAAATAATATTGAAATTTTCACCTCTGTATTCAATTCAGCTGGACGATTTTTGGATTTTGGAAACATTTAAATTTTGTTGGATTTTTTTGAAATTGAAAATTAAAAAGAATAAAATTATATTCTTAAATTAATAGAAATTATTTAAAATTTTGGAATGGAAAAACAATTAATTTTCCTTTTTTTTGTTTGAGTAAGGCTGATGGTGGATGGTTAAATAAAATTGAAAATGAATGAAACATCGGAGAATGAGAATGAATATTGTTGTATTTGGTAACTTATTAAGGTTGTCTGGGTCTGTGAGTTTAAATTGGCGTCTGGCCCTGGGCAAAAGTCCGAGACCATCCTTCTGTTGAGGATTTTTTATAATGCCCCCAATTCCGACTCAACCTTAATAAATACTTACCATACCCAACATTTATTTAATATGCCCTCAGGGCAAATTATTCTTCGTAATCCAAATTTCTTTTATTCTTTTTGTCTAATATAAATACTAAAAATTTAGTCAAAAAATCAGAATTAATCTCCGATAGAATTTTTCCAATGATTTGTATAAAAATTTTCTGCCCATAATTAACTTTAATGGAACTCAAGAAAAAATGAATAAATTTGCATTTATAAATAATAAAATAATATAAATATGCTGAAAATATAATACAAATATATATTTTTAGAATGAGAATTTAATCGTCAATCTCAATTGAATCACTTTTGTCATTTTCTTCGCGATTGTTCAAATTCAATTCAATTGAGTCAATTTTCATTGGAGTGGCCATATCAGAAGATTGTACAATTTTTTGATAATTTAGTGTATTCAATCGCAATATTTTGTAAATGCATTTCTTCATTTGTTCCTCATTTGGTTCAAAATACGATTGAATAAATTCATTCATTGGCTCCACAATTTCCCCTTTACTTCCAATTCCTTCAGCCAAAATTGTCCGAATTTTCATAATTAATTCTTTGGCTTTGACCAAAAATTTCTCCAACATTGGATGATGGAATTGAATATAATCCCAATATTTTTCCTCAAATTCCTCAAATCTTTTCACACATTTCCAAAAATGATATCTCATTTCGTGTGGTCCATTTTTGATCCATCTGCTCAATTTTGGTTTAATTCCCACCTCAAATTCAATTCTTTTCCTTTTTCGTTCATTTTCTAAATGAATTATTTCAAATGGGTCATATTCCTGAATATGAATTCGTCTTTCCCATTCCGTGTCCGGAAATGTTTTTGTAATATTCACAAAATTATTTAGGAATTGGCCAATTTCTACAACATTCCTTGTTACCTTTAATTAATTAATTAATTTATTAAATATATTTTATTATATTTTATTGCGTTATATTCATTCGATTCGGCCAAATCAATTTCATCATAGCCCAAAATTGGTGCATAACAATGAATTTCATCTTCCGAATTATTCGGCTCAAATAAATCCAATGCAATTTTTGTTATTCTCAACAATTTTGGCCGATTCTTTTCTCTTTCCTCTTCCCATAAAATTTTTCTGAATTCAATTTGAAAATTTTGTACATTTTCATGCATTTTTCGTAATTCATTATCTTTGTCCAATTTTTGGGCAAAATGGCATCCATCAATGAATTTGTTCAATAAATGTTTATCAATCTTTTCTCCGAAGTAATTTTGAAGTTTTATCCATTTTTGTTTGTGAATTTGTCCAGCAAAAAATTTTAAATTTTTTTGGATGGCCGACAAATATGAGGCAATCTGGAATTTAAATAAATTTTAAAATTATTTTACTTTTACTGACTTGATTTGGATCTTTGATTGGTTTCGGTTTATCTGCCTCAAAATGTTCGCTCCATTCTTCAATTTTTCCTTCTTTAATTATTTTCGACAAAACCAAATTCCAATAAAAAATTAAAAAAAGGCTGAATAAAAAATAAAATTTTATTTGATTTTTAATTTCACTCATTAATAAAATCTAAAAATTTAATTAAAATAGTTATTTCGGTCATAGAAATTTTTAAAGAGAATTGGATTTATAAAATATTCTGTGAAATAATGATAATGAAAATTAACAAAATTCCGCCCCAATTTCCAATGTATTCTTGCGGTTGAAATCTGGAGTAACTCAACGTCGTTTTCGTTATGTGAAAATCGATGAAATCAAATACCATTTTTGCTCAAAATAATCGAAAATGGGCGAAACCTGAAAAGCAATATTTTTAAAAACCGGATTCTGCAAAAATCCTTGTCTTTACCTGACTTTGAACTATTTGAAACGGATTCAATACAAAATATCCGGAAAGGTTTGATGGGGGAAAAGGACATCATTGTGAGAAAAACAAGCCGCCGATGGAAAAAAGAAAGCCGTTCGCATTGCTTGGCCAAATATTTCTTGGCTTCTCATCTCTCAATATTTCTCAAATTCCACGCCCAAATCACAATGCTTGGCCTTTCGATGCGAGCGTTTTTTTTTTTTTTGTTTTTGCAATAATTGCATTTGCATTATATTATCTTTTGAAAATGTAATCATGATAAATTTTTGGAAAAATCAAAATTAAAAGAGTTCATTACCGTTATATATTCAGCCATTGTGTAAAATTTGTGATTTGTTTATACAAAAATCTTGCATCTCTTTTCTCTTATTAGTTGGATATTTTTGTGCATTTCTTTAATGATAGTTGAATAAAATAAAAATAGTTGTGTCTTGTGTCCCTCTTCCCTCTTCCCTCATCATTCAATTTCTGCAATACCGTATTTGCCCTTGCCCCTTCGTCAATTTCCATGGGCAAATGATTTGAAATGAAAGAAATTGAATAGTTGATGGGATTGGAAAAAATTGGCATCGGAATTGAATGTTTGTAAAAAGACTTAGAATTGTAATTGGAGTCGCTTCATAGAAAACATAAAAATAATTTTCAAACAAAAACACAAAATGTTTTTAAGCAAACGAAAACACAAAATGTTTTTAAGCAAACAAAAACACAAAATGTTTTTAAGCAAATGAAAACACAAAATGTTTTTAAGCAAATGAAAACACAAAATGTTTTTAAGCAAATGAAAACACAAAATGTTTTTAAGCAAACGAAAACACAAAATGTTTTTAAGTAAACAAAAACACAAAATGTTTTTAAACTAAGTGAAACACAAAATGTTTTTAAGCTAAATGAAACACAAATGTTTTTAAGCTAAGCGGAACACAAATGTTTTTAAGCTAAGTGAAACACAAATGTTTTTAAGCTAAGTGAAACACAAAGGTTTTTAAGCTAATAAGTAAAACACCAATGTTTTTAAACTAAGTGAAACACAAATGTTTTTAAGCAAATGAAAACACAAAATGTTTTTAAGCAAACGAAAACACAAAATGTTTTTAAACTAAGTGAAACACAAAATGTTTTTAAGCTAAATGAAACACAAATGTTTTTAAGCTAAGCGGAACACAAATGTTTTTAAGCTAAGTGAAACACAAATGTTTTTAAGCTAAGTGAAACACAAAGGTTTTTAAGCTAATAAGTAAAACACCAATGTTTTTAAACTAAGTGAAACACAAATGTTTTTGAGCAAACGAAAACACCAATGTTTTTAAGCTATGTGAAACACAAATGTTTTTAAGCTAAATGAAACACAAATGTTTTTAAGCAAACGAAAACACCAATGTTTTTAAGCTATGTGAAACACAAATGTTTTTAAGCTAAATGAAACACAAATGTTTTTAAACTAAGTGAAACACAAATGTTTTTGAGCAAACGAAAACACAAAATATTCTAAACAAATAAAATTGAAATTTTGAAAAATGTTTTTTTTTTGAATGAGTCAGCATAGCAATTAAATTCCCTTTTTGATGAATGAATTTTTTTCTGACAATTTGGACATTAAAGTTCTTTCTTTCTTTCTAAATTTTATTTTCACTCGTCACAATTCCCAAAAACATAGCCCATAAATTGCCCACCAATCCATTCATCGTTCCTCTCAATTCCCCCATTTTCTACCATCATTTTTATTTGATATTTGGCGATTGTCATTTTTCACTCAAATTATTCCAATCCCCATTTTCCCTCACAATTTTCAATGTAAACAACCACTAAAATGACATCAAAATCCGTAACATCTTTTTTTTTTCAATTTAGAATGTCTTCACTGATTATTTTTCACTTTTTGGCATGCTTTTTGCTTCTCAACATTGTTGCCGCATATTATGGCCCATATGGCCCATACGGACAGCCATATTATCCCGATTATGGATATGGCCCAAATTATAATTATTATGGGTCAGTTTATTCGAATTCATTATAATTAATATTTGACCCTTTTGTTGTTTAGACCCCTTGGAAATTCAATGATCAATGCGGAATATGGAAGCTTTAGAGGGGCACAAACTGGCGCAGCAATTGGCGAAACTTTGGGCGGCATTATTGGATTATTTAGTGGAAAAAAGAGAAAATAATTGATTTAATATTTTAAAAATTAACACATTTTTGATTTTAATATAAATGTTAAATGAATTTATTGAAATTTTATATAAAATTGGGCCAAAAGGAGCATCAAATTGAATTGAAGGGAAGATAATTAAAAATGGGAGGGAAAATGAGTA